>CAWUFW010011075.1:135000-643823 GCA_963921515.1 Calotriton arnoldi
TGTCAAGTAACTAACTTGCTCCCTCGCCATGCACTGCTAATTCCCACACATATTACATCACTCATGACATGTTCTATGGCATAATTTATAACATCAGTGCAACATTTGAAATAACCTAATTGATGACAAAACTGTGCATGGTGGGAGCATCAGTTATAGTTACTTGAGATAGCTATAACTGGTGAATTTTCAGTGGTTTTGTAAATTTAAAACGGTATGTTTTAAGACATTTTCACCCAACTATACTGTCCCTTTTAACCTTTTGGTTTCTTAAGTGAATTTTGTGTTATTTTTTAACCTAAAGCAATATGTCCGTAGCTGTGCATGGCGTAGGGTGCAGGGCCTGGACACTCGCACCTCAATTTTTAGTTGGAGGCCGCAGGAGAGCCCCAATCTTTGGGCCCTGGCTAAGGGCCCCCCCCATTTGAAAATCAGCCCCATGGGATGGGTTCCCCCAGGGCCTCATCGAGGCTCAGGGAGTGAGCACACCCTCTCCCATTAATAAATAAAAAAGAAAAGAAATTGGCCCGGTGAATGGTGTCCCTTGTAAGTGAAGAGGAGCCTGTGGCTTTACTTTTTTTAAACATTTTGCTGCTGATTTGTGAATCCACTGCAAATTAATGGCAAAGTGTAAAAGCAAAAATGTTTGGGTATTTTAAGGATACACTGCAAACCGCACCCCCCCCTCCGCCTAGGGGGCAGGGTATTCTTACCTTGCCTCATTATATCTTTTTAATTTATTTTACCTTTTTTTTAGAGCCCTGAGTCCTAAGATGGCTGCGACCACATCATTGTTGATGTGGTGGCGGCCAATCAGATCTCATCATGAGATCTCTCAGCTCCGCAGAGTGAAATATCTATATCTTGGTAGCTTTAATATCTTAAAAACTACTGAACGGATTTACACCAAATCGCAAAAAGCACACTTTTTGGACCAAGGTCTACCTTTCTGCCAAATTTGATGCAAATCCATTGAGCTGTTTGTGCTGTAGCTCGGTCTACATTTCTTATGGAAAAATGTTTTTGGGATGTGTGTGTGTATAAATATATATGTATGTGTATTTGTGTATGTATGTGTATTTGTGTATGCATGTGTATGTATTTGTGTATGCATGTGTATGTATTTGTGTATGCATGTGTATGTATTATGTATGCATGTGTATGTATTATGTATGCATGTGTATGTATTATGTATGCATGCGTATGTATTATGTGTACATGTATTGTGTACGTGTGTGTATGTATGTATGTGTGTATATGTGTATATATATGTGTATATGTATGTATCAGCGAAGTTTCTCCATTATGGGAGTCAGAGGCCACTTCAGGCAAGCCATCATAACGGGAATGGAGCACCCGTCAACACATATGACGAAAGAAAAATGTTCAGGCAAAATCTAGGAGCCACACTTCTTTTAATCTGCACAATGAACAGATGGCAGACTGCAGTTTTCAAGCATTTAGTCCTTACGCGTTTCAGCCCTCCAAATGGGCTTTGGTCACAGGTGCAAGAAGATCATTCTGTTAAGTGATCACCTGCTCATATGCTGGAATATTCTTTATTCGATTTTTGTTTTGCAACCATAAAAGAGAACATCAAGGTTTAAAACAAGAAACCGACAATATGTAATAAAATTCATAACAATATAATTCATAATCAGCAATATAAAACTAAGAGAGAAAATGATATTTCATCAGATAGCTGCATGTCACTAATTACCAAGTAGAGGCAACGATTTAAATTTTGGGACAACAACCATAAGTCAGCACACAGACAGTACAAATATAAATCATAAAAACAACACTGTATCCCCAAAAACCATGATATTCAAAAACAATTCATTAGGAGTCAGAATAAAACTAAAAACCATGTGAGACATATGACCAGAGCATGGTATAGTGATAACAGTAAATTCAATAAAAATACCATTTGTAAATTTAAAAAATCATTTCCCGACCAGGTTCCGTAAACGGACTGCTGTGGAGATATCTGGAAACCATTAAACATGTGTATTCATCATTTTAAAGCTGGAGGTGATCTAAGGCTGGCCTACACTTCTGATATTTAAAAATCTTAATAGGGGGATGATAAAATCCCTCCTAGCTTTAGTATAAAGTCGACAAAAAAACAAAAAGTGCAGCATGTTCTGGGTTGATTTAGAGTCACACGGGCATGGTTCGAGTTTGGCATCAGAATTAACTTTACGAGGATAAGAAACCAGGAAATGTGCAATGCTAAACCTAAATCTAATAAGATAAAACATTTTTGCATGACGAAAATAAAAGGAGAGATAGGGCTCAACACTTGGGGAGTGTACTAAAGGAAAATATTCCTAGACACTCTTTTTCCCAATCTCCTTACTCAATGGTCGACTTTAAAAAAGATAAAAGGTCCCTTTTCAACTGAATTTTTGGGATCTTGGCAATTTGTTCAGGGTTACAAAAACAATCCGCCAGCCCCACTGTCTCCAACTGCCTTTTTATGTAACTAAGCCATGGTATCTCCTGCATATGTTCAATTTTAAAACAATCCAGTATAATTGCACGGTTGAGGGCCGGCTCTTCCTTTGCCCATATAGAGTGCCATAGTAAAGTTGAAGCAATTTGGATACGATGGGTTAAGGGAGTCAAGCCAAGTTCATTGTGACAGAAAATAATGGGGAGACTACTTGGGACTGTTAGTAATCGTCTAAGGAAATTATTCTCCACTACCTGAAGGCGAGACTGATTGCAAAAGTCCCAAACTCCAGCCCCATACAGGATTACAGAACACGAACGAGCCTTATAGATGTTAATTATTGAATCAATGGGTCTGGATTCTAATTTCTTTGTAAACCTGAACAATGCCTCCAAGTTTTGGTTAAAGCTGCTAACCCTTGTTTCAACTAAATGATGCCAAGTGCCTTTCTGGGGGGTACCAGGGAAGACATGGCTTGGCAGTTCGGACTGGACTGTTCCCATGAGGCACAGGGTCAAGACTGATTTCCATATGGCTGTGTCTGAACTGGGGCGGCGAAGTGAGCTAAAGAACGATGATGGATTCAACCCAGATCTGTGACTGGGGGTGAGTGTTTGAAAAGTTTCAGCACTCTGTCCTTCATCTCCTTGTGTTTGCTTTGTTCGCCCTAAGTTGGCAGGGTATGCCTAGATGTGGGTCCCTTGCTCACTTTACCACTGGATTCAAGCTAGCCTGGCTGATGAGGGGTGTTACCCCGAAACCGGTCCCATGATGCTTGTTTCCGGTCCAGGGAAGACATGGCTTGGCAGTGCGGGCTGGATTGTTCCCATGAGGCACAGGGTCAAGACTGATTTGCATATGGCTGTGTCTGAACTGGGGTGGCGAAGTGAGCTAAAGAACGATGATGGATTCAACCCAGATCTGTGACTGAGGGTGAGTGTTTGAAAAGTTTCAGCACTCCGTCCATCATCTCCTTGTGTTTGCACTGCTCAACAGTTCCCAGGCCCCTCCTGAAGCCATACTGTATATCGGAGAACTTCCCACTTTCAGTTACCCAGGTCTCCAGCCGATCTAAAATGTCCCTGCCCATCAGTTTACATGTACAATCAATTAATGAAATTGGGCAATAGCACCTTGGGTCTGACCTGTCCCCTTTTTTAAAAATGGGTACTATGATCACAGTAGCCCAAGATTTTGGAGGACCCTGGGAAGCTATGCAGCTTAAAATATTGGTCAGCAGTGGGAGCCAAAGGACCGGATTAGCCAGAAAAAGGTCAGCGTGGACGCCATCAGGCCAGATGCCTTGTTCTTTATAGTTTGATTTAAGTCTTTTTTTAACTTCCCGAAAAGTTGGGGGCACCAGCTCTGAAGTTCCCTGACCAATTTTCTTGTCACTATGATTTGAAATGCAACAGTGCTCACCATTGTTGCTGTATAAACTAGAAAAGTGTTGATCCCATGCATCGGGCATAATTGTAGCATCAATGCTGCTATTGTGGGAGCTTTGAAAAAAGTTGAATTGACAGTTTTTTCAGAAAAGTCTGGGATCTTTGTTAAGACTAGCTTCATGCAATTGTTCCCATGCCTCTTTTCTTATGGCCAATTTACGTTTCAGGATAACCTGTTTATATTCGTTTTGAAGGTGTCTCACCACTAAATTATCCCTAGGGTTTTTTTTCAGTGCCTTAATAAGGTTACTGTGAGATCGTGAGCAGTCACTGTTAAACCATTTATAATGCCTCTGGGGTCTCCGTCTCCTGTCCCCTCGTAATACATAAGCCTTGCCTTGTACGGCCGCGGACGGGCGCAGATGGACCCACCCTTGATCCGGGCTTTGCCCGGGCGCGTCCCGCCCTGCGGGAGCCCCGAGCTGTTTTTAAATCGCCTCTTGGCCCGCTGGCGGCTTGCAGCAACATTGGCGGCGTGGAAAGCCGCGAGGAAGGCTGGGGGTTGTGGTCTCGCTCCCCCTGGCTGAAGATCTGGCAAGGACGGGCTTCCGCGCTGCAGGAGTCCCAAGCTGTTTTTAAAACGCTTCCTGGCGCGCTGGCGGGTTGTGGAAACATTAGCGGAAAGGAAAGCCGGGAGGAAGGCTGTGGGTCGTGGTCTCGCTCCCCCTGGCTGACGATCTGGCAAGGACATGTCAGTTTAAACTTAAAAACTTGACATTCAGTTTAATTGTTTAATTTCTTTACTCTTGAAATGAGAATTTTTGTTTAACAACTACCTGTCTGCGCATCTAAATTTTTAAAAACATTTTAGAACATAGTAAATGATTGACCAAAGGCACCTTTTATTACTTGTTATAATTTTTGCTTCTTTCTGTGGTTTTCTTCAGTCATTCTACAATACAGTGGTCTTATTCTATAAAAGGTTTTTCCTACAATTTGGTATAAACTGATTTGGTTTAATGTGCCAGTGTATTTGTTTTTACTTTACAACTGGTTCTCTGTATTTGCTCCTCAATTAAGATCATGGGCTCAAAATGCATAGGTGCTCTGAAATAAGCTCTATCGTATTCCATGTATGTGTTGAAGCCTTAACATTTTGGACATATTAATGTAATATGATCAGAAACAGAGGATAACTTAGTGAGGATCTTAAATATTTGATTTATATAAATGAAGCAACTTTGTTTTTGTTGACATTTTTATTCAGGTGGAGTTACTATTACACCAATTTTATGTGGTGCCCGAGCCATTATTGCTTGGCGTTTTATTGGGCACGATTAGAGGGTTTCACCTACCAGATAAGCTAATCTGGAAGCACACACACAGCAGTATTATTTCAAGCAATGCTAATTTGAGCAGCATAGATGTCACATTAGGTTTGCAGTCATAGGGAACTTAATAGGTTATTATATTTTAATTGAAGCATTGTTTTTAATAGATGGGAATTTGCATACATTGAAAGATGTATTATTCACCCTAAAAGAGTAGACAGCAAGATAAGCAGTGCACCTTTCATTTGGCAGATCACTGCTGAAGGGCCTGAGCTGAACATGTTAATGGACCGTCTGGGAAAGAGTTGCAATGACCCATTAAACCCTATTTTTGGTGTGACTTTTTAGCCTATTATGGGGGATAAACAGGCCAGCGTGCTGCTTATCTACTGTGCTATCTTCAGTGAGGCATCTAATAAGAGAATCTATATGCTCCGTTATTAATCATATCTGATGGTACAGCAGGTAATTATCTGGAGCAGAATCCACAAAGTGTTTTTCAATTAGTGAGTACACCATAGTCCTGAAAACTCATGAGTAGGCATTTCTAGGCTTCATAGCTACTACTATCCAGTGTTTAATTTTCAGTTTCATAAAAAAATTCTAGTGTCATATAATTGATCATTTCTATTTTGTGTTAACATCCCTTTTATACAACTAATAATCCAGGTTGGTGTACCTCAATAGTTGCCTGACCTACAACAAAAAATCTTGGGTTCTGAGCAGCTTCAATACATTCATATACTGTGCTAACAGTAGTCCCTAAAATAATGTAGTTGACTTCTTGATTTTGGAAATTGATCAAGCAAACAAGTTCACATCACCTAATGTACGACTGCTGTTTCCCCTGCATAACTAGCCTTTCAGATGCCTGTCAAAGAATCTACCAATTTACTGTCAATCTTGTCTACCTCTGATCCGTTCAAATATTCCTAGCATTGTGCAATATAGAAAAGAGGAACAACGTTTGCTTGAAATACATCAAGTATTGTGTCTGTGTGGAGTCCCTTCTGCTACATGTTCTTCGGTTTCTGTGATACTTTTGTTCAAGAAGCATTTCACACAACAAGGGTGCTATGAACATGATTGATTCTTATTGTTGAAAATTGTTGTTGCAGTGTGTGCTATATGCCACATGAATTGGCCTATTGATTTGATGTAATGTAATTGTTGTTCCCTGAACAGGTAGTTCCCCCGCTAATGTAGACATCTCATCCGAATTTGGTCAAAATTACTTGTCAAGGTCAGACTTGGCCGGAAGTTCCAAAGGATGTGAACAGGCCGAAAGCGCTGGCAGTGCAGGCAAGTCATGCTATTCCTGTGTCTGACTAATACTTAATTCCACCCAAATACCATGCTGACTTTGGAATGCACTCTACACACAACATTGTCTGTGTTAGAAAGCAAGGAAATTGACTCTTCATCTTGCCTTTGACCTTGTCCCCAGAGCCAAACTTTGGGAAGTTCTTTGGAAAGTAGGGGTACCTAGTGGCTTATTGACATTAATCCAGCTACTGTAAACAGGTAATTTTGCCAGAGTTAGGTGGGGCCCGGGAGGGGAGACCACAGGAGATATATATTTTTATTAGGCATGGCTTCCGCCATGGATGTGTCCTGGCACCAACACTTATTTTAAAAATATTCATTAATGGGTTTATTACTTACCTTTTGGATAATGAAAATGACCCCCCCCCCCCCCTCCCTTTACAAATGACTGGGACTAAAGTCCTGGCTCTGCTTTTTGCAGATGATACACTTTTACTTTCCGAAACTGCAAGAGGCCTGAGCACCCTTCTGGGGAAATTTAGTATCTTCTGCAAGGACCATGGTCTTGAAATAAATAATAGGAAAACTAAATATATAGTCTTCGCCCATCGAAAAACAGTCGAGGGGAATGTGGTCCTAGACTGGGTCAGTCTAGATCTGGTTCTTGAATTCGATTATCTAGGGGTGAGATTGAATGACTCCCACAAATAGCCTGCCCAGATTGGGAAGCGTACAATGATCTTGAAGCATAGAACTGCTCTATTGTTAGATTTGCTTGTAAGGACCCATTGTATCCTGTATCACCAAAATTGGAAATATTCAAGGCCCAAGCATGTGGGGCAGCATTATACGGGGCTGACCTGTGAAGTTACTCCAACCTCGACCCGCTAGTGAGAGGGGAAAACTTTTATTAAATCCCTATTGAGACTTCTTAAAAGTGCTCCGCTTTTACCGTTAAGGTTTCATTTAAACCTAAGACAAATTTCAGATATAGCCTGCTTAAAAGCTATCCTTTATTGGATTAGATTGTGGACAACTGAGGATCTGGCCCCATATAGAGATTGTCTTAATGAGATACTGACAAATCAGCGGGTACTAACAATCCCTTGGATTGACTGAATATTGGCTCTATCCTGCATTAATTTTGGAAAATGCCAGGGAAACTATTAAAGTAGGCTATTGGGAAGTTGTTACTAGTGCAAGAATTTCGTTGGTTCCTGCTGGTAGCCTTACAGATGAATATCTGTCTTTTAAATGCAGTCCAGATTTTTAAAGATTTTTTGAATTATGCTAATATTCCATTGCTGAGAACTTTGTTTATTAAATTTAGGCTTGGGCTTTTGCCATTAGCTTCTTATACACACTCCTGGAACAAAAAAGATAAATCCTCGAATCTTTGCCCCATGGGCTGCCCCATAGTTGAAAGTGAAGAACATTTATTATCCTTTTGCTGTGCTTATACAAAGCAGCATGCATGCTGGATAGTCCCTCTTTCCCAGCTTCTTGGGCTCACTGACCGGCCTAACGCCCTAAGAATATGTAAGTCAGATAATAGGACCAGATTAGTATATTCGATTTCCAACTATCTACACTCGATCTGGCATTTTAGGGCAAGAATTGTTGGGAGAAATGCATTATTATAATGCCACCTATTTATGTTTTATTGTCTTACAATGTTATTCTCGTAACTACTGCAGTGCAGGTTTTTACTCTACTTACACTGGCGAGTGCTTTTTGAGTTACTCCAACCCAGAGGTCTTCAAACCTTTTCCTCTGAGCCCCCCCCCAACCAAAATGTTTTGAAGTTGGGCCACCCTCCAATACTATATATCTGATAGAGACATCTAGCTGCAGATTCCTTAACTTTGAATTCTCCCCAGGCTGGATCCCCAAATATTTCAGCAGTACCCCTGCGCGCTGGGGGACGGCGTTGTACTGTTCCGCGCGGACGTCAGTTTCTTCTTTTCCGCGCTGCAACGCTGATCCGGAGAAGCTGTATCTGGACGTTTTTTGACCTACTTTGATGAATTTTCATCAGGAAACTGTGTGCCTTACCAGATGTCTGGTACGGATCCACACTCTATTTGCATGTGGTGCTTAGGCGAGCACCACGACACAGATGACTGCGATGCCTGTCAACGGGTGAAGCCAAGGGCGCTGTGGGAGCAGCGCATGAAGCTTCTGACAGCGTGTATGTCGCAGGCTTCCAACTTCTCAAGACGTCCGTCTTCTTCTCGATCCAGAATTCGTTCCCGGGAGCGCTGACCTTCAGGTCGGGATCAACGACAGCGGTCCCAGTCTCCAGCGACGTCTCACAGTAAGCGGCATTGCAAGAGATCGAAGCCCCGGTCTTCTATGACTTCTTCGACTCGCGATGCGAATTGCGGGGAAGTCTCACGATCTAGTGCTGGGACTCCTGCTCTGGCGTCGTGCCCGCGCCTTCCAGACTTTCCTGGAGGCGGAGCGACATGGGGCCAGATGAAGGAGTACTACGAGGCTGTTCATCTGATTTTTGGGCCCTCGTCTCCCTCTGGATCGCCTGCGGGCCCCAAGGAGGTTGTAGGTGCCGCAACTGCAGCATCACCGGCAGGTTCGCCCTCGGTGGCAGCTCTAGTATCAAACTCGGAAATGCCAATGCACGGTCCTTTTGGTCCCCCACTTGCGGTGTCGACTGACGCGACGTCGGTTGTTGCTCCAGTGTCTCTCCCAGCGACGACGGCGGACTCAGAGTTGGAGTCGCTGTGCGTCGTGGAGTAGGCTTTGCTGCGACTCCAGGTGTCTACATCAACGCCGGTCGATGCCTCCATCTTTCCAGGTGGACGTCGGTCCGACGTTGTTTATGGAGCCGTTAGCGCCGGTCATTTCTGTGAAGGCCCTACAGAACCAGTTAGGAGAAGGCTGTGTGGGGTTGATTCCTTTGGAACAACCAGGGCTTGTAGACAACTGGGTGTCTGAGTTGGGTGAGGCAAGCCGGTTTGATTTATACCCTGCTTCCTCCCTTTTTTCGCCCCCTGGCCTTGGCTGGGAAACAAGTTCCTAATTGGCGGAGGTTTTGAAGAGAGAGGCTGATGTTTTGCATCTCACTCTGCCCACTGTGGAGAAGGCTACGGATCCTCTGATGGAGGTCCTTCATCCTGGCCAGTCGGGGGTTGAACCATTACTTTTCTTTTGCAAAGCACTAACTGACATTCTGCTAGGGGCATGGGCAAGACCTGACTCGGGAGGCGGGGGGGGGGGGGGTGGGGGGAGGTACCGGTAGACGTACAATCGCCCACACTTATCGCCCTGTCCCTGGGGATCCCGCTTGTCTTGTTGAGCAACTGACCCACCACAGTTTCGTGGTCCAGACTATCACGAGGAGAACATTCCCCCATTGATAAGGAGTCCAGGAGGCAGCGCAGCGTTACGCTCCACTAACACTATTTGCGTCCTTGGGCGTTTACTGCACACCTTGTGGGATTCTCTAGGCCAGTTTTTACCCTTGTTCCTTGAGGCTAACAGAAGAGAGTTGCAGCACTTGATGGTGGATGGCCGCCAGGCAGCCAAGTTGCTCATTCGCTGTGGAATGGACTCTACTGACTCCATTGGCCGAGCTATGGCGTCGGCTGTGGCTCTGCGCTGACATGCATGGCTTAGGGCGTCTGGGTTTTCAGAGGCTGTCCAGTCCGTCTTGCATGACTTGCCATTTGATGGTGATCACCTTTTTGGGACCCAAGCTGATGCGGCCCTACGCAGGTTTAGGGATGGTTGAACAGACTCTTAGTCTGTCTATATTTACTTGGGCTTTTTTTCCCCCTCTCTGGTTGTACGACTTTGGCCCTTTTATGATTGTGAGCAAAGTTTCTCCTTTTGTGAGTGACAGTATTTTATACAGTCTCTAGTTGTAGTGCTGAAGTATTAAGCACAACTTGTTACAATTGTGGTGTTGAAGGGTTAAGCACCTCTTCTTTTTTTTGCTTGGAGACTAGTGTCTCTGGATTTACCAGTTTCAATCTCTGGATTGTTTCGCTGCTGGTTAGCAGTTTATTATTTTGTAACTCTGAAGAAGAGCCTAGTCTCAAGAGTTCATAACGTTTGGTAAAGGTAGAGCCTAGTTTCAAGAGTTCATAACTTTATGGTATATGCCTTACTCTATGTGGAGTATTGGTTTGCTATTGTGTAGCTTTGTGTGGTACTACTTACGTAGTATATCTGTATGCTGCCAGGTAGTTAGGGTCTGCTATCGGTTAGTTTACTCTGAGTACCCAGCCTCATGCGGGAGTCACTCGGATATGTAACCTAGGCCACTAGGGCCAGATTGTATTAACTTTTTTAGATCATAGGTATTGCTTTCCTTGTTGGCCCCTTCTTTAGGGGTCCTGATACTCTTCACTTTGTGGAGTTTTTTCATAACCAGAGTAGTTAGTGCGACTTGTTTTTCTACATAAACAGACTGCATATACTCTATTAGTATTTGTTTTCCTAAGTACTGTGGGTGTATTGTGGAAAATTACACGGGCTATGGTTCCCTCCCTTTTTTGGGGGCGTAGGGGTAGTTCCTTGATTCTTCTTGGAACAGGGTTTTAGACTTTTTAGCAAGACCTTTTTGATAATATCCATCAATGTTCTTTGCTTATACATATCCGACAGTAGATATTACCTGTCCTTTGAAGTATGCAGTGAATTTTCTCAGCACTTATCAGGCCATGTATGTC
This sequence comes from Calotriton arnoldi, assembly GCA_963921515.1. Lineage (NCBI taxonomy): Eukaryota > Metazoa > Chordata > Amphibia > Caudata > Salamandridae > Calotriton > Calotriton arnoldi. The sequence continues at coordinate 146,138 of CAWUFW010011075.1, forward strand.
ATTTACGTGTATAAGTATTATTAGTACTTTCAATCAAATCTTGTTTTGAATCACGCTTTGTATCGGCTTGTTGCTGACAAAAGCTCATCTTTATATCGATATCATTCTTTATTTAGTACCAATTTTTCTGATACTATTGGTAAGAAGCATTGTCTTAATGTCAGGCAATCTTGCCTCTTTTTGGTATATGCCATCTAAATCTTGCTGATTGGTGTGGAATATACTATAAAGTTTGTTGGCCTGATTTCCAGTTGTAGTTAACTGGCAGGTATACAGAGTATATATGACCTTGTCTGTACATGGTACACACATTTAGTTTTCCACAAAAAAAGAGAAAATAAAAGAAAAATGTTTAGTCAAAGATGCAGTCGATTCGCCTTTCTCGCTTGCCTTGGGGTTTGGTCTTATTCAGAGCTCGAGATAGTATTCAGTCTATTGCGCTATGGCACTGAGGGCTTCATGGAGGCAAGCTTTATACGTTCTTCTACTGGCAGTAGTTTTTGGCCAGTTAAATTCTGTGAATTACTGGGTCATTTGAAGTATCTGGTGACGCATTTATGTTTGAACATATTGTTATGTCTATACATGCTTCTTGTGGCAAGATGTTCTGCAATTGGTGCGTAGGATGGATATGGATATTCTTTTGTCCAAGTTGAGTTGTTATTTATACCAAGGAGGTTTTGTCGTTCATCTTTCCCTTGGGGAAATGAGTTCTGAAAGTCCTGTTTTGGGGATTTTATCAGGGCAGATCATTTTATAATTAACGTTGTCATGAACAATGCAGAATATAGGACTTTTGTTATGCTGTGGACCTTTTTGGTCTTTGAGCGTTCTTTTCCCTTTGGGGGACAAGGGTCAATGTCTGGCCTCTGACAAATGATTTTTCAGCCTCCTCCCCCCCCCCCCCCCTCCTCCCGTCCCCCTTATTCCTTTAAGAGCCGATTCTCTCGGACCGGTAAGGTAGTTTTTATCTTGTATATTCTGTGACACTGATCATGGATTCTGTTGAGAACCAAGTCCTTGTTCTGCTATTCTTATGTACAACTGGTCGGTTGTTAATTTGCCTGGTTAGTTCTCTTAGAGAACTTTCATAGGATTAGATCGCAGACCCTCCTCCATTGGTGTATAGCTATGGTATTTAATTCAAAGTTAAGGAATCTGCGGCTAGATGTCTCTATCAGATGTAAAAGTTACTAACCTCCGGTAACGCTATATCTGGTAGAGACACAGTCAAGCCCGATATTCCTTAACGCCCTGCCCATTCTTCCCGCTCTGCGAATGATTCCTGAGGTAAGGGTTATACCCTTTCAGAACTGGGTTTATATACCAGTTATCACTATCCCAATCTATGTTGGGGTTAAAGAAGCTGCTTGGCCCACCACTTCGCTTTTGCCTGGAGATTGCGATACTGTCCATTTCTGAGTATGTATGGTTGGTAAAAATGGGTATGCGTTTCTCTTGCTCTCTGGTTGACACACCAGTGAGCAGTATTAACTGGTTTGTTCTTTCTATGAAAGACTTCTTAGTAATGTCATACTTTGACGTTGATACTGTCAATATATCCTAAATTAACGCACAGCTTAGTGTTGTGTTGTAGGTCCTGTTGGACTATTGCCATGCCATTCATGGCCATTGAAGTATGGTGCATAGAGGGTTTGGTCTCTTCCCTCTTATGGGGGTTATTCACCAGGGCGCAGAGGTTCATGTAGCCCTGGGTTAAGTTGTTTTTATTGGGCCTTTTCTCTACAAACCGTGACTGGTATTTTCATACCATTTGATATTTAATTTTCTAATGATGTTTTTAAAAGACTTTTGATGTTCTTTTGGCACACTGTTTCCACAACCAGTTTCTATAGTGGCTCCGTGTTCTGGCGCGGAAAGTTTCACAGAAGAAACTGACATCCGCGCGCCGGAGGGGACTTGTATGGCTTCACTGACTTCACATCTGGAGACTAGTTCACTGCGGAGCCATACGACGCCATCCCCCGGCGTTCAGAAGTACTGCTGAAATTTTTTCCAGATCCATCCTGGAGCCTGGGGAGAATTCAAAGTTAAGGAATCTGCAGTTAGACTGTCTCTACCAAATGTAGCGTTACCGAAGGCAAGAAACTTTTACGGCAAGGAGTTTGGGATGAGGAGGGATGATCACTGAGGGCAGGCATCATGAGATTATTTCAGGGGTGCTTTTCTGTAGCTCATAATTTACACTGAATGTGAGCTTTTAAAAAAAAGCAATAGCATCAAACAAGAACATGATTGATCAAAAGCACTACTGCCTGTAATTGGAGTGCTGTGGGCCCCAGTGCACTTCACCTGCTGCACTAATGATGGCTGTAGTCCTGAGAAGCAGGCTATCGCCTCTTCGTTCACTCCTTCGCCACCATGTCTGACCACTTCAATCTCCAAACAAGCCTGGTCTCTTTCTGAAAGAAAATGATCTACTGCATGCTGCCCCTTTTTTAGGTCTCGCGCCTAGCGTTGCAGTGCGAGACCTCTAGAAAGGGCTTCTGAAAGCTGCCCACACGCTCGTGCGTGTGGTTTTGCTTTGGGAAGCCCACATTGGCTGGAGCGTGCGTTTTTTTTACAAAAACGGCACGCGATTGGGCAAAGGCGGGCGCATGTCCCGCCTTTGCTCCTCCCATTCCCGTCGGTGGCCAGCACGCGCAGCAGCGTGCGTTCGTCTCGCTGCCGCACTCCCTCCCCCCGCTCCTCTGTGGTGCGCGCGCACCACTGGTTTTTTTGGGTTTTTTTTTTACCGCGCGGCCGCCATTTTTTTTTTTTACTGTGGTATCAGTATTAGTTGGAGGCGAACGGACTGCTCTGTCAGTGCGGTAAGCAGACTCACCTACTCACTGCACAGTTAAGGAGGTTTCGGCAAGTGCCTTGTTAGAATCTGTGTTGACACCCCTCTTTTTCCTCTGGCTTACAGCATTCTGCTGCAAGCTTTTCAGCCCGCAGTATACGATTGGACAGTTCTCAGATGGAGGTAAAACACCCGCAGGGCACACCTGACGAGAGATGCACAGCTCGCTAGAATCATGCTTTCAGTAGAGTCTTTGAATCCGCGGGGAACCCTTCCGCTGCACGCCTACTACCCCCGGCCGCAGGGCAGGCGCTTCCGGCCATGGATTCAGGGCAGGCCCCTCTGAAGACAACAGGCGGAGAGAGATGGAGTCAGTGCCCAGAAGTCAGCAGAGGTTCACGGCACCCGACACCCGTCGACTGGTGAGAGCGAGGAGGTGATGTGCCAAGGAGAATTGAATGTGAAGGGCGGTGGCGACGGCAGAAGTTAAAATAGATTATGACAGGGACTGTGTTCCCGTGTCCTCAGTCATCCCACAACTACTCCCCACCCGTGCTTATTTAGCAGGCATTTACTCCAGGGACCGATACAATGGGGCATAGGAAAGGGGCGGGACTTGAGTGCGACAGTCAACTTTTACATTTATTTAAAAAAAAAAAAAATCCGCTGCAAACAAATTGCCAACAAGTATACCAGTACATTTTCTGTAGCTTTTGTGTGCACAAAGAGGTTGCATTTTAAAATATTTTATCGAGGTTAAGATACCTGCTGCAGAGGTCTTTGTCTGCTCAGCAATTTTTAGGCGACTATAATAGCGGTAAGTTAACTCTGCTGCTTAATACAGTTCTTGGAGTTTTCAGTATTTTGTCCAGTCACAGTTTGGCGCATAGAGGGTTAACGTACCTGCAGCAACATAGCAGAATGGTTAGAGCGTCGGGCTTTGAAGCTGGGAAACCCGGTTCGAGTCTCGGCACCGACGCTCAAACATCCTGTGATTCTGGGTAAATCACGCCAAGGGTGCTGAAAGTGCTGTATATCATTACTTGCTAGTCGCGACCTGCTGTCGGTGTTAGGGAATGTTTGTTACTGTCAGTTTCCCTACATTTGAAGTGAAAAGTGAAGATTAGTCCAAAGACATGCTGCAAATCTCATAACTCTCGTTTGAAGTCCAGTAACAGGATGATCAAAACTGCGGGGCTTCGAGACCTTTTGCTTTTTTAATTATTTAATTGTGGTCATACAGGTGTAGAGCCACTTCTAGATCGTTCTGTTCATCAAGGCAGGCGACTCAGCAGAGTACGGGAAATAAGAGATGATATGGGAAAAGAAGGATTTTAAGATAGGCTCAACATTAAAACGAGCACAAGTAAATACATTTTTAAAACGAAGAGGTCTCCGAGCTCCAACTGAGATTGCACCTTAGGTTACAGCCCATCAGACAGACGCTTGTAAAGTGCACCATGATTTCAGACGCGGTGTATGTAGTGTCACTGTTTTCGATCTTCACTATCTGTGAGAATATTCCACGTACAAAAGCACACCTTTAAATCCTATGACTACGCACATGTAAACGATTGTAGAGTGTAAGTTTCATTTAAAATGTAATAGGTGTATTTACTCCATTCACTAAAACGAATTGAATAACAATAATTAACTGAAACCAAAGCACTGATCTTTGGTGTTAAACAGAAGAGAGAATGATGTACCCTACAGTCTCAGACTTGCACAATGTGCAGTCATGCAGTCAAATCCCAGCCTGTCCACCTGACCAAATGGTGTGGTCCATGGCGCATTGTTTTACTTCACTGTTTGATATCCCTTAACCATTCAAGTTTAATAGCTCAGTTCAGTGTAACATCTGCGCTCTACAAAAACTGGGCTCCTTAATGGCTAATATACAATAATCATGCTTCACAAATAATAATAACAAAACAGACGGACACATTTTGTGTAACTAATGGCAATTTCGTCAGATGTTCTTGAATGTTTAATAGTTAGAAAAAATATTACTTTCAATAGATGTTATTGAACTCCGTAATATAATCTAATATTTTTTAATGAGACACTGAAAAATGGGAGTGTCTCCTACAACCTTGGACACAGTCTGTGTTTAAATTTGCTTTCATTTGAAGCTGTCACCACTGTTCCGGCCTTTAGGTTTATAGGCTACTTAGATTCTTTGTCTCAGTAACACACCATCTTCTGCTTCCAAATGTGCAATGCTGTCTGCCTTAATAGTCCGCAAATGTATGCTGACCGTTATGAGCAAACTCTCATAATTGACAAAAGCTCCTCATGTCCATATCCACTAACTATTTTGCCCTTCGATTTGTCATCCATAAAAGCCTACTGTCAAAAAAAAAAAAAAAAATGTATCGCTTTTGATATATTTTTTTAACTTTGGTTGTTTTGTTTTCTGAGTTAAAATACAGTAACATTGCTCCGTCAAACTCTTTTAGAAGTTTTAGTACCCAGACATTTGTAAATGTTTATGTGTAGTTTATGGACAATAGTAATTGTTTGCACTCGAAAAATCAGTAAAATGTTACAAGACCTGCAGCTCTAGTGACTTGAGTTTATGGGTCAAGAGCATTACAGTTAGGTCAAGTACATTCGTCTCAATCTGTGAGATCCTAGGCAAATATTTTTTTTCACTGAGTCGCCCTTTCTTCATTATCACATACAAGAGCACCTTTAAATATGTGAGTTCAGTTAGAGCTGTTGGCATTGAAAATCACAATGTTTTTTACTTTTGCTTTTTTATACCATTGGCAATAGTGCTATGCAAATATAATAACTCCACTGCAAATAAAAAACAAAAGTAAAAAACATTGTTAGTTTCAATGCCAACAGCTCTAACTTTAACAAATGCGAGACCTATTGCATTGCAAATGCTTGTTCTGCCTAGGGCGCCATCTGCCCTAATGCTAGCAAGGAAAATGAGCCCCCATGCCCACTTTGAATTGCAAAAGATTCATAATTAAGATGCAGTGGGCCCCTGGACAAAAGTGTCACTGCACTTGTTTCACTAATGAAAGGTACTGCCTTGATATTGCCTCTGTTGTAACAACATGGACTCACATCTCACACCATCCCTCTCATCATCCCTCTCCCTCTCTGATGCCCCAATTAAGGTGTCTCCTCTGCTTCATTTTCCCCCCTCCCTTGGGTCATTGTTTGAAGGCTCAAAGAAACACCGGCACAGGAAGTATGCTCTGCAACTGCAGCACCATGATACCTACAGCGAATATATGATGTTACTTAGCATACCGTTACTCCGCAGGTATTTACTTCGAAGTTTTTACTTCGCAAATACCATTACTACGCATGATTTTAGTGTGCATGCTTTTACTTCGCAAATATATACAAATACATTAAAAATGCTTTTACTTTGCAGTTATTTATTACGCATACCGTTACAACACGTTATTGGTACTTTAAAACAAAAAATTTATCGTAATAGTTACCTATCCCCTGGCACGCACCCTGAACCCTAAAAATACCCCCTACACCCCAAACCCCTATCTCACCCTGACCCCTAAAAATATCCCAGCACCCCAAAACCTAAACGCACCCTGAACCCTAAAAATACCCCCTACACCCCAAACCCCTAACCCACCCTGACCCCTAAAAATATCCCAGCACCCCAAAACCTAAACGCACCCTGAATCCTCAAAATACCCCATGCACCCCAACCCACCCTGACCCCTAAAAATACCCCAGTACCCCAAAACCTAAATGCACCCTCAACCCTAAAATTACCCCAAAACCCTAACCAACCCTGACCCCTAAAATTACCCCAGCACCCCACAACCTAAACGCACCCTGATCCCCAAAAATACCCCAGCACCCCAAAACCTTAAATGCACCCTGAACCCTAAAAATACCCCCTCCACGCCAATACCCTAACCCACCCTGACCCCTAAAAATACCCCAGTACCCCAAAACCTAAATGCACCCTGAACCCTAAAATTACCCCCTACACCCCTACACCCTAACCAACCCTGACCCCTAAAATTACCCCACCACCCCAAAACCTAAAGGCACCTTGAACCCCAAAAATACCCCAGCACCCCAAAACCTTAAATGCACCCTGAACCCTAAAAATACCCCCTACACCCCAAAAACCTAACCCACCCTGACCCCTAAAAATACCCCTGTACCCCAAAACTTTAATTTGCACAGTAACTCCATTATGCGTAGTAAGTGCATGCTAAGTAATGGAACATGTGTAGTAAAATCATGCTAAGTAAATGCATGCTAAGTAATGGCATCTGCAAACTAAAATATGCGTAGTAATGGTAATACGAAGTAATGACCGCGTAGTAAAGGTAGAATACCACCTACAGCTCTACGAAGCAGGTTGTATACTCTGCCCACTAAACAGGGCCTTTACTTCTAGGCCAGATGCCCCAAGCAGTCTTTCTGCTTCTTTGTGTGAAAAAACAACAGCATAAAAAGCACATTTAATCTCTCCACCCAACCACATTCCGAACATCAAAGAATGGTTCACCGATCTAACAGCCTTGAACTTGACCTCGCATATCATAACCTCAGCAAAATCTCTAGGAATAATCCTGGACAACCACTTCTCTATGCAGGATCACAACAGCGCCGCCACCAGAGGCGCCAACTATCAACTGCAGGTGCTAAGTAAATTAAAACCTTTCATTCAGACTGCAGATCTCAAGACAGCAGTTCAGATGCTAGTGATCTCCAAACTAGATTACGGTAGTGCTACCCTTGTGGGTCTATCAAAAGCAAAAGTGGCACTTCTGAAGGCAGTGAGCTAGTCGGGGTCCTTTTTCTTCCCCCCAGAAAAGGGCAATGACCTGTCTTTTCTGGGCGATATCCCAATAGCTGGTGTGTGTATATACAGCTACATGGTCTACACCACACACTTTCACCAAACTTTACTGTGTGGATGCGTTAGCATGCCAACAAGTCAATGTAGTTCAGGCAGTGCGAAGTACTCTCTTTCAAACAACTGCAACACCCACAGACTAACCACCACTTTTGAAGAGGGACTGCTTTACAGTCTATGCAGAGCATGTGTATCTACATCCATACATGCCTCGAACTGAATGTTACTTACCATGTAAGCATCTGTTCTTAAAATGTAGTGCTGTAGATTCACATGCACCCACCCTCTTCCCCGGACACTTGTGGCCATTGCAGTTCCTTTACACTATTTCATTTGTGCATGGGCATCTCTTTACTGATACTTACTTTTACTCCATTCTCACCCGCCTGCGGGAAAACAGTCTAACAGTGGAGTAGATGCCCATGGACATTATCACCAAGAGGAGGAGTCACTTTGTCTCGTGACTCGAAAGACTTCTTAAAAAAACAAACTGTTTGTACACGTGTATGCAGAGAATGTGAATCTACAGCACTACATGCCATGAACAGATGCTTACAGGGTAAGTAACATATTCTTCATTTGCATGTTGCCATTTTGTTCTTCCAGTATTTGTACTCTTTGCCATAGAATTTCTTGGTCTTCCGCCATGCGTTCGAGATCCATGGTTACCCAATTTGCTGGCATCTTTGCGAATGTCGTGTAGGTATGTAAGTCTGTCTTTAGTGTGTCTATTTCAAATCGAATTTCAGACAGTCGTCCCATATATTTTTTGTTAGTAGCGGTTACCGTGGTCCCACTGCCCCTTTGCATGCTTGGTTCAATTCTACATGTCAGCAGCGAAGCCCTGTTTTTGGGGTTTACCCCCGACAATGTCCTGATTCGGTGAGCGATTGTGCTGGAGTCCAAATGCAACAGCGTAAGATCATCAGCTGAGCCGGGAGGATTTTGGCGGAGCAAACATATGCTGGGAGACCCAGTTATTTTGAAGCATTCACTGTTGAAAGCTCACTCAAATTATATGTACCCACACATTGATAGTTTTTTTTAAATAGACGTCGGCACTACTACCACCACCAAGCTGTGTTTTGGAGTTCAGACCTCTTAATGGTATCTGTAGGAAGCTGGTTTTCTATGTAGTGCACCAAAATGAGGTACATAATGTAGAAAACCCAGACTACTCTTATTGGTTTACAAATTAATAATCCCAAATGCTCTCTTGTGCAAGTGTGGTTGAGCAGTTTAGGTTTATCAGAGGGTAGTGTTAAAGATTTGTTGTACACACAGTCAATAAATGAAACACACACTGAAGAAGAATTTTGAGACCCATTGAGACAAATAGCATAGATTTTTATATAATTTTAAAAACCAAGATCATCAGAATCAGGTAAGTACTTTAGACATTATAGATTTTTACTGGTAAAACAGTAGAAAAGAACAGCTGTCAAATTTGAGGCATGAGCCTCTGGCGTGGTAGTGTTATCCTATGGGAGAAACATTCACTGCATAGGTTAACTTGCAAACAATTCTCAGGGCTACTCTCCTGGACTTGAGGTGCTTGGGCGTCAAGGTCCAAAGAACCACCAGCAGTTTGGATTTACCTGCCCTGGTGTGTCTGGGTGCAGAGGTGCTGGTCGCGATGGTAGCCTCCACGCTACTCGGTAAATTCTATGGAGATACATGTAACAAGAAAAAAGGCTGCAAGTGGGGCCTTGGGGACAGGTCTGGCAGAATCAAAAGGGGGGCTCCGCTCCTGAGGTTCTCTGGAGCAGGGGGGCACCGTCGGTTGGCTCGGACTCTGGCTAAGGGGCTCGGGCTCAGATGTGTTTTGTCCGGCGGATCGCTTGTATTGGAGGCACTCACTTCTTGGGGTTCGACCCGGTGTTTTTTACTTCAGTTTTAAATCTGACTTCCATTCTTTGTTTAGATGTTGCTGGAGAAAATAGAGGTTCTCCTTCATTGGAAAATTTTCGTCTTTCTTCCGTGGCATATTATCAAGTTCCAGCTGTGAACCCTGGGTTGAATGTAAAGTATTCTATGCTGCGTTGCATGTATAATAAGCCCCAATGTCTCTGATCCATTTCTCTTGTTACAAATCGTTCAGTGTAATTTATGACTCCTCTCGAATTCAGCAATATTAGATTGAGGTAGCCTGTGAGTTGTTCAGGCTGTCCTCTGTTTCTACTTTATTTACCTTGAGGCAGCTGTCTGAGGGGAATCATTAGCCTAATATTTTGTGCCAGAAGTTTGATTTGCCAAAGTGGCAGTTAATGTTAGACTGCTTTCTTGTTATTCTGGATTGTTCACCTGGACATTTCTTATGTGCAATCTAATCCAACCTCTCCAAGCTGCCAGGTTTATTTACTGTCCATGGTCTTTCACTGAGCACTGTGGTTGCAAAATTTCACCTGCTTTTCTTTGGCAGTAGTTGTATCTCACATCTCCTTTCATCTCTCTGGAATGGTCTTTGCCGCGCCGAGGAATGGTGTATATTTTGTGTGTCCCTAAAGCACAAGCCGCCCAGGTCCCTACAGCACCCATGCCACCTGGCCTCCAATCCTTCGTTTGAAGTGCGTTCTTTGCTGCCCCATCCCTCAGGTCTTTACCTGCCCAAGTATGCAAACTGGCTGTCACTGTTTGCCACCTAAACCTGTATGTCTTGAGTTGTGATGTTCCTCTTTGGCACAACTCTGCTGTTGTTCACCGCTGAGTTGGGGGCCTCACAGGCTTCACTCACTTCTTTGTAAGCCGTGATATCTGACCTCTTTCCCCCTGGAGCCTAGTTATTCTGATACCCTCTTTGCCAGTTAGCGCAGGACTTTAGAGCCTCAGAGAGACGATTCTGCAATCGTGTAGGTGCGGCCACAGCCCTCTGGGTCTGAATTTTGTTAATCTCATTTATGAAGCGACCAGATTTTTTTTTAGACCTTAAATAGATGTCCTGAAAGTCTGTGATTGTTGCAGAAGTCACCTGAACTTACATTGTTTTGCACTGGTGCAGTGTTTAATTGTGACAAAGTAGTGGTCAGAACTCATCCTTTTTCGTACTGAAAAGCTCATCAGTTTTTACTTCCATCACATTTGTGTACCTGTGTTCTTTTCAAGCCCAGCTTCACATGTGGAAAAACTTCATTATAACCTGCATGTTCAGAGAGCTCTTAAGGGTCATTTAGATAATAAAAATAAAATCCTTCAGGAATATCGGTAGGTGCATTGTCACCAGTGACTAGTAAAGCAAAGGTAAGCCTGCCTGCAAAGTTCCAATTGCTTGCTAGATCTCTGGCATTGCTTCATTATTTATGTTTTTCCTACATTGCATCATTTATTTTTCATTTCAACTTTTCTCTTACTCCGCGCTAATGCTTGATGGATGATCCAACTGCAAGGTGTCATTGTTTGTTTATGATCTTTGTTGCAAACCATCCAGAGCAGTTACGGTGTCGGAGGGCTGCGTAGTAGTTATTTTCCAACAATGTTACTACAATACATAAGCCTCCCCAAAAAATTATAAGCAGATGCGGTTTGTGACCATAGTTTGAGTAGCGCAGTCTTGATTCAGAGTTAATGTTCCTCAATGAGACATATGAATATTGATAATTGTAGAGAAGTACACCTTCTATGAGTGTTCGTCTCCTATCATTAGTGGGACCTGCGAAGAATAATGGTTCTTAGATTGAGTTTGAATTCTGCCTCTTTGCTTCAGGGTTGGACAGGCCGTTTTCTAAGCACTTCTCTCTTATCTCTACAGCAAAAATGGCCCGATACAGCAGAAAGCAGAATCTTGTGGACAGTGCCGGGCATCTGGATGGCAGACAAATCCTCACCCAGGTGACAGACTATTCTGACCTGATCACCTCCCTAGATCTGGCCCCTCAGACTAAGAAGATCATGAGGTACAGAGAGACTGGGGTTGTGGACCAGCTACTATCTCTGCCAGCACAGCCTTTGTGGAATCAGCGACTGCAACAGGTACAGAATGTGGTGTCAGAAGTGGTTCAGATTAATTAACAAATGCAGAGCAACTGCAGAGTATGTGCATTCTGATGTCTGTGTGTTTGCGAATTTAGTGGTAGTATGACCAAAAATGGCAGAAACATAAGGGTTAGGCATATGTGGCTGAAAAAGAGCAGTATCATTTTAGAAGGTTTGGTAAGAGAAAGCAAGGCACTGGATCAGAGAGATATGCCACTGAGATGGGATACCAGTCTGGAAGAAAGAATAGGACTAGTGGGATGGACATATGGCTATAACATAGGATGTCCAAGTGAGATACTGGGCCATAGATGCTAGGCTACTGAAGGCTATTAGAGGGTATAAAGAGAGGGCACTGACTAGGCTAGTGAGTAGAATGTGAACTATTAGCAACAGGCTGATACGGGACTATAGGGCAAAGTTTAATAGGTTGTCTGGAGGGAGTTACTAGAACCGTAAAAGAGGTTGCTTATTTTATCCTAGCATTGAGTTATGAAGGAGATGTAAGCACATGCCCACCCAATGTTAAAAAAAAAAAAAAAAAGAAGAGGGAGGGCGACCTTAAAAGGATATGTGTGAAAAGCCCAGGTATAGCAAACTTTCTTTTTCATCTCCACTTTATCTCTGCTGGTAGCCGAAAAACTACCAATAGCGGGGTAGGCAGTCTGTGACAAAATCAGCAGTCTGAAGTAAAGTTAGTTCTTGCAGCATCACCCACTCTTAGGGTTTGTGTGCTTAGTAATTTTCTCTTGTTGCACTGTACTAGTAGATCAGCCTTTCACTAGTACATAAATAGACCTTTTTTAGGTCTCGGCCTGCACCAGCGCTTGCGCTGGTCTGGCCGAGAGTTTTAGTAAGCGGGTTTTGGAAGTGCAAACACTGGCTTTCGGCTGGCCACCAGCTTGAGTTCACGATGGCGTGCACGCGCAGCTGGCATCTGGGTTTCCTATCTCTTCCTCATTTCATGGTCATGGCTCATTAACTCTCTGGACTCTGATGTTTCAATCGCAGCAGCAGCTCACATTACCAACTGAGGGCCCTGGACTACAGTCACATGAAAAACAACAGCGATTAGCATTGAAATGCAAGCTTTTTTTTGTCTAGTTAGAAATATTGCTTCGGTGGGTTGATTTCACCTTATATCGCTATTTGTTTTATATTGGGAGTCACAGCCTAATTACCAGTATTTTTGTCTCTCACTGTTTTTTAAAAATATTTATTCGCGCAAAGCACAAAGCTATATTTAAGGTTACTTTTTCCGCGTCACTTCTTCACTCTATTTAAACTCCACACCCCCACTCTTATTGTCTCTCTCCTTTCTCTCTCTCTCCCCTCTCTAATTCTCTCTCTACTTAATTAACTCTCCCATCTCTATCTTTTTTAGCCTTTCATTCTCTCTCACCCCTTTATCTGTTTCTCTTTCAAACTCCTTCATTCACTCTCTCTCCCCTTCTTTCTCTCTATCCCGCTCCACTCTTTATTCTATGTACACCCTTTCTCTCTCTCTCTCACCACCCTCTCTAATTGGGCATTATATCTTCACTCTATCTCTCACTCGGCAACAGCACAGCATCACTCAGCGTAACCACAGCATCAATCAGAGCCAGCACAGCATCACTCAGCACCAACACAACATCTCTCAACGCCATCACAGCATCACTCAACGCCATCACAGCATCACTCAGTGCAACCACAGTATCACATCCACAGCATTACTCAGCACAACCACAGCATCACTTAGCGCCACCACAGCATCGCTCAGCGCCGCCACAGCATCGCTCAGCGCCGCCGCAGCATCGCTCAGCGCCGCCGCAGCATCGCTCAGCGCCGCCGCAGCATCGCTCAGCGCCGCCGCAGCATCGCTCAGCGCCGCCGCAGCATCGCTCAGCGCCGCCGCTGCATCGCTCAGCGCCGCCGCTGCATCGCTCAGGGCCGCCGCAGCATCGCTCAGCGCCGCCGCAGCATCGCTCAGCGCCGCCGCAGCATCGCTCAGCGCCGCCGCTGCATCGCTCAGCGCCGCCGCTGCATCGCTCAGCGCCGCCGCAGCATCGCTCAGGGCCGCCGCAGCATCGCTCAGGGCCGCCCGCAGCATCGCTCAGCGCCGCCGCCGCAGCGTCGCTCAGCGCCGCCGCAGCATCGCTCAGCGCCGCCGCAGCATCGCTCAAGCGCCGCCGCAGCATCGCTCAGCGCCGCCGCAGCATCGCTCAGCGCCGCCGCAGCATCGCTCAAGCGCCGCCGCCAGCATCGCTCAGCGCCGCCCGCAGCATCGCTCAGCGCCGCCGCAGCATCGCTCAGCGCCGCCGCCAGCATCGCTCAGCGCCGCCGCAGCATCGCTCAAGCGCCGCCCAGCGTCGCTCAGCGCCGCCGCAGCATCGCTCAGCGCCGCGCGCAGCATCGCTCAGCGCCGCCCGCAGCATCACTCAAGCGCCGCCGCATCCTCGCGCCGCAGCATCACTCCGGCGCCGCCGCAGCATCCTCCGCGCCGCCGCAGCATCACTCCGGCGCCGCCGCAGCATCCTCCAGCGCCGCCGCAGCATCCTCCAGCGCCGCCGCAGCATCACTCCGGCGCCGCCCGCAGCATCCTCCGCGCGCCCGCCGCATCCTCCGGCGCCGCCGCAGCATCCTCGCGCCGCCCGCCAGCATCCTCGCGCCGCCGCAGCATCACTCCGCGCCGCCGCAGCATCCTCGCGCGCGCGCCGCATCCTCGCGCGCCGCCGCGGCATCCTCCGCGCCGCCGCAGCATCCTCCGGCGCCGCGCGCGCATCCTCCGCGCCGCCGCAGCATCCTCCAGCGCCGCCGCAGCATCACTCAGCGCCGCGCAGCATCCTCCGCGCCGCCGCAGCATCCTCCGCGCGCCGCCGCAGCATCACTCCAGCGCCGCCGCGCGCATCACTCCAGCGCCGCCGCAGCATCCTCCAGCGCCGCCGCAGCATCACTCCGCGCCGCCGCAGCATCACTCCGCGCCGCCGCAGCATCACTCCGCGCCGCCGCAGCATCACTCCGCGCCGCCGCAGCATCACTCCGCGCCGCCGCATCACTCCGCGCCGCCGCATCACTCCGCGCCGCCGCAGCATCACTCAGCAACACCTGAGTATCATTCAGCATCACCTCAGCATCGTCTCCGCAACAGTCACCACCACCACCACCTCACCATCACTCAGCACCACCTCAGCCTGCTCTCGGAATCTGGCATCTGTTGATTCTCCCCTAGCGTCTGGCCGCTGCTAGTGTTATAATACAGGTACTAGTTCCCAACCTTCACCCTCCGATTGTTTATGCCCCCTCAAAAAAAAAGCTTTAACAAACAACCATTGCAATAGGCAGAAACAAGTTGCCAGCATTGCAAGAACAAAAGAAAACTGAGGACATTTTTTATTGTAAATACTTTTTTAATATGGTAGTTCAGTTTTACATAATGCCTTCTTGGTCATATATAAAGTAACAAAAATGCTTCTGACACTTTTTTATTATAACTTTTCAGCATGCCGCACATCAGCCACACTTCTCTACAGCACAGCTTGAAGACATTGGCAAAGTCAATAGCTCTGGCTAAACACTTATAAGGCCCCAAAGGCGAGACCTATTGGCTATGCCAATACTTGTTAAATTATGGAAGGGTAAAATCAGGCTAGCAGTAGAAAAGGACTGTTAGAGGTTCACTATTCACTAAGTAAATTTCTAGATTTAACAAAAGACTAGTGTCTCAAAATGTTGAGCGATCAGCGATCAGAATATCTTATACTTCTGAGACTTGCAATGAGGATTGCAATTTGCCCATGCCTTTTACCTAGTAAACAACCTGACATTACCAGTCTAGTGATGAGGTCTCTAAAGGGCCTGACCCCAAGAGTCTCTCGATATCCTTCTGACCCTAGCTGCAGACTGGCCTCTATTGGGTCTCCATCACTGCCCCGGACATGATCACACACAGCTGCATTTAGGTGCCACCCTTGTATGTTGACATTGGTTCCTCTTTTTCCATTCCTTTCAGTGCAGATCTGGAGATCGGCTATTTCTGATTACCTTTTTACCATTCGTTTTCCTCCAAAATAAAAGGTTATTAGCAGTGTCGTAGGGATGTCAACACCAAAAATTACAGCCTTTAAACTATGCTGCTCTTAGCGTAAGCATATGTTGGTCACAGACCCTTGTGGGTCAGGCAAAGTAGTCTGCATTCATGGCACAAAACTACGGCTTAATCTTCCTCTGAGTTCATTCCAAACCTCAAACTGATGTGTTCAGATTTACCTGGGAAATCTTTGACTCCGCAGAAGGTGGTGGCCATCAATGATGCCATGCAGCAAATATTTATTTTGGCTTCAACCCCTTTAAGCACGCCTTCGGCCTCATTGAGCAGTCTTGCCATCCAGTTGCACTTCTGCCAGCAGCGCTCCCCCAGTACAAGCTGACGCTTCTCATTGTCCGCTCACTGAGCTACTGGTACTGGGCTATGCTTTGACACATTATTATTATTATTATTAAATTAAATTTATATGGCGCACAGCTACCCGGAGGTTTCCCGGCGCCTACGGACCCGTGCTAAAGAAAAGAACATGCTCTAGTGGTTGAATAACCACGTTTTTAAATCCTTACGAAATTTATGATGGATGGTTTCCTGGCGTAATTGAAATGGAAGAGAGTTCCATAAAGAAGGAGCTAAGTAGGCAAAAGACCGTCCGCCCATGCGTACTCTTTTGATTTTAGGAACTTGAAATTTTAATTGGTTAGAGGATCGCAGAAGTCTAGAGGGAAGGTAAGGATGCACCAAAGCTTTAAGATAATGTGGTGCTAAATTCATTTTAATCCTATGCATATAGCAGAGGGCTTTGAATTTTGAACGATTTTCTACCCTAAGCCAGTGAAGATCACGGAGATGACCTGAGATGGAGGCCATTCTGGGTAGCTGACATAGTAGTCTGGCCGCAGAATTTTGGACCACTTGCAGCTTACGGGTCACTTCCTTACTCACACCCAAATACAGGACATTGCCGTAGTCCAATCTGGACATGATCAAGGCCTGAATAACAGTTTTTGCGTGGGTAAAGGGAGCATCCAAAGAATTTTTTTAGCCAATTTAAAATTGTAAAACAGGTTGAAACAACCTTAATTACTTGCTGTTTCATAGACAATTGGTCATCAATAATTATACCAAGGTTACGAACAGATTGTGTAGGGTTGGGGAGATCACCCATCTGAGGTGGCCAATGCTGGGGACCCCAAAGAGTTTTGTTTCCAAAGATAAGGAGTTCCGTTTTCCCTCCGTTTAGTTTCAATTTATTTGTATGCATCCATCCCGCTATCTTTTGTAGCCCAGCCTGGAGAGAGGATATGTTGGAAGTCTCCTTGGAAGACAAGGAGAAAATAAGCTGGGTGTCATCTGCATATGAGTATATGGTCAGCCCAGCCTCCTCCGCAATAGAAGCCAGGGGGCTAACATAGATGTTGAAAAGTACTGGGCTAAGTATAGAGCCCTGAGGTACGCCATACGGGGAAGAATGAGTCTTAGAATTAGCCATAGGGGAAAAGACCTGGAAAGTCCTATTGGACAAAAAACTAGACAACCACTTGAGAGCTGATCCGACAATGCCCCTTGAGTGTAAGGTTTGTAAAAGAATCTTGTGGGATACAGTGTCGAACGCGGCACTCAAGTCTAATAAAATAAGTGCCACGGTCTCTCCCTTATCCACACGTTGGCGAATAACTTCAGTGACTCCCAAGAGCGTGGATTCAGTAGAGAAGCCAGCTCTAAATCCCGATTGAGAAGGGTGTAGAATGTTCTGGGAGTCCACAAATTGTGTCAACTGAAAATTAATATGTTTTTCCAGAATCTTAGAGAAAGCTGGAAGTAGGGAGATCGGGCGGAAGTTAGATAAAACTTCTGGATCAGAATTAGTTTTTTTAATAAGGGAAGGACCATAGCATGTTTCCAGGCCGCTGGAACCCTTGCTTCGCATAGCGATGCATTGAGGAGATTCATGATAATATTAAGTATTGATAAGTCCAGTTTTTGCAAAATAGAAATAGGAAGGGGATCCTTGGGAGAGCCAGATTTTATGCTAGTTAAAATACGATAAAAAGAAGAGATATCAAAGGGTATCCAATTTTCGAGCAAGTTGCCCGATCTGTCATTAGTGTCAAGCGACAGGGACATGTTAGTACAATCACATGGTAAAGCAGAAATCTTAGGTAGCAACTCCACATTAGTTGTAGTATTGTTAAATTCAACGTAAATTTTATTGATTTTTTCAACAAAAAAATCAGCTAGATCTTCACATTGTGTTTCATCTAGCCCGGTAACTCCGGTTGGCAAGTTGCGCCTGACATTTCTTTCACCACATTAAACAAAACTTTAGGGTTATTATGTGACATTAAAATAGTATTATTTGCGTGCTCAGCCCGAGCAATGTTACAAAGGGCATGATAGTTATTTAAAGCTCGTTTATATGTATGTTTTGCAGTCGGCATATAGTCTTTTCTCCAACGTCTCTCCAAGGTTTTACATTTCGTTTTTTCAGCCTTTAATTTTTCGGAAAACCAGGGAGCAGGAGGACGGTGATGGTTCAATTTTTATTTGACAGAGGAAGGCATACATCAATAGATGATGTCAACCAATTTTGAATAATGTCAGCATCATCTATATTGGTTGTGGTGATAGCAGGCATGGTATTTTTAAGCTGAAAATTTAAGCATTCAATATCTAACTTTTTCCAATTTCTGAACCCTGATTTAATGAGAAGAGAAAAGGGGTTATCATGCCATTTTTCATGTTTCACCTTAAAGCCGACTAGAAAATGGTCGGACCATAAAATAGGAAAGGCTGACTGGCATGAAATGGTGGCTAAATTAGAAAAAAATAGGGTCTAATAAATGCCCTGCCTTATGAGTTGGGCCTGAGTTACATAAGGAAATATTCATTGCAGCAAGATCAGTAATAAAAGTGGAGCTAATGTTACAAGTAGTATCGTTAAAATGTATGTTAAGATCACCCAGAATGGTAAAGTTAGTAGCTTCCAACAGTAGCGGGGCAATAAGATCTGGAAAAGCAGCTGCCCATGCCCCAGCCGGTCCTGGCGGGCGATAGATCAGTATCCCAGAGAAAGTGTAATTAGGAGAAAGTGAAAGTTTTAAAAAACTGGCTTCACAGCCATCAAAAAATGAGTCCTCCCATTTGCATGTGTACTCAATTTTAAAAATTATTGCTATACCGCCCCCGATTTTATCCACGCGATCCTTCCTAAGAATCGTGTAGTTAGGAGGTAGAGCAATTGCAATATCAGGTCCCGAGCTCCTATTTAGCCAAGTCTCCGTAAGGAAAATGGCATCAGGTTGTGAATTAAGTAAAAGGTCATGAATATCTTCCCTATGCTTTGCCAATGACCTACAGTTAATGCTAAAAAAAGCAAATTCATCTCGGGAATCTACCTCCTTATTAGCTAAAGGGAGCGTACTTTTAAGTTTACTAGGGATGTATTCCCTACAGGGTAATGGAGTAAAAGAGAAACCACAGCAGTGACAGAAGAAATTAGATTTACCCGGAATGAAAGGAATGCACTTAGGAGCCGGCTTAGGCCGAATAGCATGAAGTCGGTTTTGAGAGTAGATTAACTGGCCATTAAGGATCGGGACAGGGGTTATGGCCCCTGGTCCCGGTCTGTCGCGGACGGGCGCAGACGGGCTTGCCTTTGGCGCGCCGCTGGCGCGCCCGCTGCGCGCGTCCGCTGCGCGCGTCCGCTGCAGGTCTTACCAGTTGCTCCATCACCACAGCCATGGGCTCAGCCACGAAGATAACAATTCCAGATGCTTACGTCAGAGTACACTCAAGGTCGTGCTAAATCATTACTGCATCCTGGTGGCTTCACTTTCTCAACACCAATGTTTTGCTACTATAGAAGCCATTGTCTGCTCTGATTCAGATGTCTTTTAGATTCCTATTATAGTTCTGCATGATAAGGATGACGATGAGAAGGAAAGCACCTTACTTCCTGCACAGTATACTAATGCTGATCTCTGCCAAGACTTACAGAAAGCCAGTGGCCTTGACACCTCTCCTGAATCTTCCCTTAATTCACCTTAGGGTCCTCCTACTAAATAGAGTGCTTCCTTTGCAGTAGTCATTGGGAGAGTTGTGGAAGTCTGGAGCTCCGGCTTCCATCAGAGAAGACAAAAGCAGCACAGTATATCATTCTTGGCTCTTTGCCAACTGCGGGTTTGAACCATCTTGACAATTCGGAATGGAAGGAACAGATTTGTTGTGACCCACTCAATTCCCTCAACTTCTGCTTTTGAGAAAAATACACCTTGCGATGTAAAATGGTAGCAATTACATGAGGATTCCCTTGCACACCTAGGTCAAAGGATAAAGTTATTACGCTTTCTCCTAAGCACCAACTATTCAAATGAATACATGAAGATAACAATTAGAAACTTGCTATCAAAACACACTATCAATGTAATGCATGTGTTTACACTATTTCACAATAAGGAAAATAAGTGCATCAGATATAGCAAATAAATAAATATGTATATGGCCTAAATGCAAAATATCTGGGAGTAGGGGCTCTAACAGACGTATAGAACAAAATATGACACCAGTTTGCTTACCGAGATCCTTCAGACTGAGCCCTCCAATTCTGAGCCTCTTTAGCCCCTCATCACATTCCAATCTACCCCACTCCTATCTACCCCCTCCATTCTAATCCAAGCTACTAATCCACCCCACGCCACTCCACCCTAATCCACCCCACGACATTCCACTCCAATCTACCCCATTCCACAAACTTGTTTGTCCCTGGTTAACTGTCCCATTACCAGATACTGCAGATTGCCAGCTAGTGACAAAAAAGTTTCTGATACATAACCCTATACCTGAAAACTTAGTGATGCAAGCTTCCACTTGTAAATTTAATCCAATATCCTTCCCTTCTACTCCTACGAACAGGTAGTTGAAGCAGATTCATACAGTGGTCCTAAAAGTCTTCTCTTAAGGCAGTTGGGCACTGTGTTTCATGGGTACTTATTGCCTTTTAGCTCAATATTTCCATAACCTTTGGGAGATGGCATTGGAAGGTCTATCTTCATTGCTGGAGGGCCTTCAAGTTTCCTTTGCATAACTTGATCAGGATGGACTGAATGCAGTTATGCAAATTTTATGTCATGGTCTAGATTCCACTGACTCTATTGCCCAACAATTGGGAGCCTGTGGTCTCTTTTGCAGGTACGCTTGGATGTGCTCCATGGGTTTTTTTGAAGGAATGCCCAGATTTCCTTGATGGAGAGATCACTTTTTTGCGGGAAAGCTGGCTTTGCCCTCAAATTCAAGAATAGATGTGCAGTTTAGCTTTATCAGGGTTTACCCTCCTCAGCGCTTATTGTGTAGATCATAAGGTCATTGGCACAGAGAAACCATTTTATCCCAGCCATTGTATGGAAATGGACAGATAGAGGCCACCTTTCTTACTTTACATGGCAGAGGTTCAATGTATAGGTTGAGCAGTAATGGTGATAATGGGCATACTTTCATCGTGCTCCTTGATATCTTTTTTTTTTGATAAACAAACTTTTATTGATTTGACAAAAGACACCAGCCATTCATCACGACACCATGAAAATCCGGGAGTACAATCAAAGATTAGCGCGACCCAACCTACAAATACGAATGAATACAAAGCAGCATACATTTAAACATTCCCTTTGAGATTAAACCATTCCCCCCAACCATTTCCCCCAAACCCTACGATACTTCTTGGGACACCCACGTACTTCATACATGGTTTTTTCCTGCATGGCACACCAATCAACCCCAGTCCGCCAGCGTCCCACACTTGGGGGGGTGGGGGGTTCAGGGCATTTCCAGGAGGTCGCTATGTCCCTTTTAGCCACCGCCATTGTTGTAGTGAAAAACAACTTCTCATTCCTAGACCCATCCAGCCCATCAGTAATACCCAGGATCGTGTGTTTTGGGTTGTGGGGGACTTCCCACCCCAATATCTCGGTGAGTTCCTCCTCAATGTCTCCCCAGAACTGCGCCAAGCAAGGACAGGCCCATACCATGTGGAGAAAATCAGCTGGTTCGTGGCCGCACCTAGTGCAAGCGGAGGTCAGGCTAAATCCTGCTTGATGGAGGCGCACCGGGGTGAGGTAAGCTGCATGTAAATAGTAGAGCTGTACCATACGTAGCCTGGCGGAGGCGGTGACCATCCTAGGGGCCATAAGGGCGTCGCGCCAGTCTTCCTCCTCCAGAGTGCCCACCCACTCCTCCCATTGAGCACGTAATCGATCTAGGGAAGTAGGGGTGTTATTGATCAATGCTCTGTAGATGCGGGAGATGCCACCCTTCCCCAGGTCCCCCAGCATTATCTGTGCCTCAGTCGGCTATGGTCAGAAAGCCGTGTGCCTGTTGGGAGGTGTGTGTTGAGAGCGTGTCGCAACTGTAGGTATCTGTAGAACTGCGACTGATGTAGGGTGTGACTAGTTTGAAGGTACGCATGTGATCTCCCACCCATACTTCACCCAGTTGTGAAATTCCTATAAGGTCCCAGGCTCGGAAACCTTGCAGCCCATTAACCTCCTTGAGCCAGGTCCCCTGCCACAGGGGTGTGCACTGGGTCAGTGTATGTGTCCACTTGGTGTGTCGTAGTGCGGCCCGCCAGGCCAGCAGCGCGGAGCGCGTCACCTCTGGCAATGGGGACGGGATAGGGGCCCCGTACAGCATAGACTGGACCTTGGTCAGACCCAACTCACCCAACTCAAGCCTATAGGCCGGATCAGACCAACCTCCATTGAACCAGTCGTGTATGGAGAGAAGGCGCGTGGCAAGGTAGTACAGATATAAGTGGGTCATCCCCAGGCCCCCGTCAAATGAAGGAATCCTACAGACGTTCAGAGCCAGTCGGGCCCTACCTTTCCCTCAGAGGAACTTGTTGGCCATGCTATCCAATTCGCGAAACCATGTCCTGGGGAAGCAGAGGGGGGTATTTTAAAGAACGTAGAGGAACCTGGGGAGAATCATCATTTTAAAGAGGGCGACCCTCCCCATGTGGTTCAGGGGCAGTGTTTGCCACTTCTGGAGGTCTGCCTTAGCCCTCTTCACTAGGGGAGTAACGTTGAGAGCCCAGCTGAGCTCGGGGAGTAGAGTCATCCATATCCCCAGGTATTTGAATGATTGGCGACGTAGTGGTATGTTGGACTGCCAATCAAAGCATTCTCGAGACAAGTGGAGAGAGACCAGGACCGATTTGTCGGGGTTCAACCGGAGGCCCGAAGCCTGTTCAAAGGATTGTAGGATGTGGAGACAATGGGGGCCTGACCGGGCGGGATCCTCTAAGTAAATGAGGACATCGTCCGCATAAAGGGCGATTTTGTCGGTCTCGGTGTTGGGCCAATTCCAACCCTGTACATGTTCGCACGATCGTATCAAGGACGCCAAGGGCTCCATCACCAGAGCAAAGAGCAGGGGGGAAAGAGGGCATCCCTGCCTCGTTCCCCTGCAGACCGAGAAGGGCTCTGACAGAACCCCATTCACCAGGACACGATCCCTCGGTCGGGCGTAGAGAACCCTGACCATGCCTCGAAAGCGGGGGCCAAGGCCCATCTCGGCGAGGACATATTCCAAAAAGCCCCAATCCACCGAGTCAAAGGCTTTCTCGAAGTCTACAAGGAGGATCGCTAGATAGGGGGTGAGCAAGTGTTGGTGGGCCAAGGCCGATTGCAATCTCCGGAGACAATGCCGGGTACCACGTGAGGGCATGAACCCGCATTGGTCGGGGTGAACCAGCACGGATAGGTGGGGTTTGAGCCGCTGGGCGAGGACCGGGGCAAACAGTTTCACATCAGTATTTATGAGGGAGATAGGTCGGTAATCCGCACACCGTGGCGAGGGCGGCTGGGACTTGGGAAGGACCACTATGGTGGCCATGTCCGTCTCCGGAGGGAAGGAACCTTTCTCAGCCGCCTCCCGAAACAGGCCCGCAAGGTGAGGGATGAGAGTCTCACGATATTGAGCGTAGTATTCTTGAGGGAGGCAGTCTGGGCCTGGCGTCCTGCCAGAGGAAACAAGGGTGATCGCCTCCCCGATCTCTTCTTGGGTGATGGGGCGGTCCAAATCCTCCTGGTCTATGGGGTCCAGGCGAGGAAGGCGGCCGTTCCCGACCCCCAACAGGCCCGAGAGAGAGAGAGTTGGAGTTTTAGCCGCATATAGTTGGCGATATGAGGCAAAGGCGCGGGCCATCTCCGCTGGGGAGCGGTACACCGAACCATCCTGAGCTATGATTTCAGAGATTATGCATTTTGCCCTGGGATAGGTGGCTAATCTGTGGAGGAGTGAGCCGTTTTTGTTGCCCCAACCGTACACCCTGGCCACGGACGAGCGCCAGAGGAGTTTGGCCGCGTCCAGTGAAAGCTGCTTGATCTCCGAACGAAGATGGGCAAGAAGTCTCACCTCGGGTGCATCCGGGGTTTGGGCGGAGGCTCGTTCAAGGCGCAGCGCCTGCGCCTCACGTGAGGTAATTTGCTCCAATTGTGCCTGCCGCTGGAGTTTGAGCTGACCCTTGGCGACCCCACTAATCGTAGCCTTGCCAGCCTCCCATAGGGTACCCGGCGAGGGAACTGATCCCTCGTTGGTCAAAAAGTATTGCTTAAGTTCCTGTCCCACCACCTTCCGGAATTCCCTGTCTTGAAGGAACCAAGCGTTTAGCCTCCACGTTTCACGCATTGAGGCGGGAGGGGGGCCCGTGTGAAGCATCACCGGGGAGTGGTCGGAGATGCCTCCGGGGAGGATGGAAACGTCTTGAATCATAAGAAAATCCGTCGAAGGAACTAAAGAGGTATCAATACGCGCCTGCGTATGGTGAGCTGCTGAGGTGTGCGTGAACTGCCTGGAGTGTAGGTGCCAGATGCGCAACGCATCGCATAAACCCGTGATTCAGACCAAGTCGTCAACTGTCTTGCCTGCACAAGTCTACCAGGGGAAGGGGGGCCGGTCGTGTCTAAATCAGGTGAGGAGACCGCATTAAAGTCGCCCCCAAGGAAAGTGGAACCCAAGGGCAGGGATGCTAGGAGGTCGGCAGATTTGGCTAGGGTTGTTGTTAACATCGAAGGAGGGGAGTAGAGTGACACAAGATTGAGGGGGCCACCGTTCAGCGTGCCACTTAGGGCCACGAAGGTGCCCTGGGCGTCATGGGTGACTCGCGCAGTCACGAATGGAAGGGAACGTTTCACCAGGATCGCCACCCCACGGGAGCCCCGACTGAACCCTGAGTGCCAAACCCTATCGTAGCCATATCGTGCTAAAAAGGGGCAGTGGTTACCCAGTAAATGCGTCTCCTGTAACAGTAGGACTTCTACCCCAAGGCGTTGTGCGTATCGTAGTACCGCCATGCGCTTGAAACGGTCCAGGAGGCCGTTGACATTCCAGGACATGATGCGCAGGGAGGCCTCTAGCGGAGGTGTGTCAGGCATAGTGGCAGAGGGTCTCGGTGATGAGGTAAAATGCCAGAGGGAGGCCCGGCCCTGGGCTGGGTCGCCCGGAGGCTTGGTTGGGTGTCCAGAGAGGAGTCATTGTGTCCCACCGGGAATGGAACAGGGTGCCATGTAAGTGCTGGTGCAACAAAACAAGAAAACAGCAAAAACAAATTAGAAACAGAACTTGGGACAACGGTCCCCCCGCCCTACCCCACCCTACACTTCAGGAACGGAAGCATCTGTCGCCCGAACAGTAAACCAGTTTAACGAAAGACCAAACTAAAACGCTTGGGAATGGGGAAGCGTGGAGGACCCTTCCTCATGACAGGATGTACGAAATCAAGTCCATTGGGAAGGAAAGCAATGGTGTGTTAATGCGCCGTCTCCGGCTGCGGAGCAAGGCCCGGCAGGCAGAGATAAGTTCAAGCAGGGTCCCTCAGAAGCATCGGGCTACGTGAAAGGTCTGTGTCTGGGAGGTCCAGCAATGAAGGCCGGGGCGAGACACCCCCGTGATCCAAGTGGCCGGATGAGCCGGACCGCCTCCCAGCCAAGGATTCTCCAGAAAGCAATGCTGGCTGCAGGGAGGGGTCCAACGGGGAGTCTGAACGGGCTCTTCTCTGGCCACAACGCCTGCGGGAGAGGTTGCGCTGAGGTCGGGGGGCAGAGGGCACGAGATGGGCGGGCCCATCGTCCACCTCACCAGGCGTGGATTCCGGTCGTTGGTCCGTAGAGGACGCTCCTCCGTCGCCCAAGCCTCTAGGATTGTCAAAGAACAGGGTCTTGTTGAACACCACTCGTAGGCGTGCCGGGAAGAGGAGCCTAGCCCCTTGATATCTTGAATGCACATGTTAACCTCCCATTTAGTGGAATTCTTGCAGATGGATCTTTGTAGATTAGTTGAGTTGTTCTGTAAACTTTTTCTCCTAGTCTATTGTATCTCAATACTGTGTTCAGGTTCTTCCAGTTAACTCTGTCAAAGGCTTTGGATGCATCCGGCGTCAATACTGCCAATGGGATCTTAAAGGCAGTGGCAAGATCTATACTGCTGATTAACCCTTTGAGTAAACTCATGTAGGTATCTTCCCCTCAGAAAGCCCTTCTGATTGTCCTGTATCAGAGAACCAACTACTTTGTTTCGCCTGTTTGCTAAACTTTAGCAAAGATGTTGTAATCGCTGTTCAAAAGGAATATAGGTTTGTACGACTCACTGGAGACAGGGTTTTCTCAGGTTTCAAAATCAGGGTAACTGTTGCTTCTTTCCAGGATGTTGTTTGTGCAGCTCCATTCTCGAAGATTTCTCTGATTAGTCTGGTCATCATTGGTGTTATTTTTCCTCCCAGTATTTCATAGATTTTATTTGGGAGTCTTTCGGGGCCTGCTGCTATCCCTCTATCTTACTGGACTTGCCAGCATGACTTTGTTTTGTTTAATGTCTTGGTTTAAAGCTACCTTTTGAGCATTAGGAAGGTTTTCTGGTAGGCCGGTACCCAACTAGTCGTTGGCCTTTTTTTTTCGTCATTTCAAAACTTTTTGTGCACCTCTCCGAAAAGGTTGAGGAAGGACTTTACTCTATCCATCCTGCTTGTTACCAGCACACTGGTCCCATTATCTATTCTTTCTCTTACTATGTCTGGATTGGTCTGTTTTTGTTTTCCAGGCTATTATCTTTCTTCAATTCTCTCCAAATTCGAAGGGAGCTAGCTTGCCCACCTCCCATCTTTTCTTTACCCTAACTTCAATTAGCATGGTAAGCTCATTTCTTGGCTCTTGTAGTTTGGTTTCTAGTGGCGCTTTCTCACTAATCGTTAAACATTGCTTTAGCAGTTGTTCCTCTACATTTATCATTTCGGACTCTAATCGCCCAGATTCCTTTGTATATATTCTTCTTTTATGCCAAGCTATACTTCATATTTTTCTTCTTATAAAGGCCTTAACCCGTTTACCGCGGCGATAATTTCGCCGCAGTGCGGGGCGTTCCATTATGTGGGCGGGGCCGCATCGGCCAACGGACGTGCGCAGCACTACCGAGGTAGTGCTCGCGACGGCCGTTGGCCGACGGGCGCACTTAAAGGGTTAAGAGTTTCATACCAGGTTTAGATGCTGTTCATCTAAAACAAAAATCCTCCGTATCTGAACGCAGGGCATGCACAACCTCTTGGTCTAACAATTAGGTGCGTTCTAGAGTTCATCTCCTTGGTTCAGCCTTGTATAAGGGATTGGATTCTAGGAGTACTGCCGAATGGTCAGATAGATGTGCTGGTTGATGTTCAATGTCATGAATTTCCTTACTTATGGAATGGTTGGTTAAGAAATAGTCAAATCTAGAGGACTGCCCATATTTTTTGTTCTGAAGTGTGTTCCCCCCACTCTTTCCCATCCCCTTTTCTCTATAGTTCACAAAGTCCTAACTGTGATATCATTTTTTTAATGCATGATTGTATTTTTGGGGAGGTAATAGACGTTCTGTTGGAGGATTAATCGAGTATGTTGCCTAGTATGATGTTTAAGTCTCCAGACATAACTGGGGAAGTGAAGTCTAGTGGGTTTAAAAAGACCGTCTTTAAAGGCTCAATATCATTGACTTTTAGGCCATAGTACCCATCTAGAGCGAACTTTTATCGTATAATTGTAAGTTGGTGATTGGCCACCTTCCTGTCTTATCTGAGACATTTTCTTTTATGGTTGCCTCCGCATGTTTTTTTGTCAAGATGGCCACTCCCTTGGTACAACAGTTCTGATCAGTGCAGACCACTTGGTCAACCCATTTTTGGCCTTTAAACCGGTCCAGGCATTCGTTTTTAGTCAGATGCATCTCTTGTAGTATGATTTGTGCTTGTGAGTCTCTTAAATATTGAAGAATTCTTGCTTGCCTATCTTTTGTTCCTAACCCATTATCTGATAGAGACATCTAGCTGCAGATTCCTTACCTTTGAATTTCCTGGGAGTCAGACTTGATCTGGAAGATTTTTCATCTAGCATCGGGCTTAGATGACAGAGCCTGCGATTCGATCACCCTGCTTGCAGAAGTTATTGTTTATGTCTATGCCTATGTAGGTGATGAGGACATCACAATAGCGAAGACAACACAGATGATGTCATACAGAGCTGACCAACACAACTGTTAAAATGCTGAGGCTGCACAATTCTTTATGACACACAATGTTCCATGATGTCATCTTTGGAATGTGAATGTGATGTGAGGCAGTCAGTTGGAGCTGTGCCCGGCAGGACTGCGGTGTGGGGTCTTGTTCTCCTAAGGAATAAACGTAATCTTTTTTTTTTGACAAATAGTGACTGGACTTCGTCATTATTACAATTTCTGGCGACGATCCGGCCGAGCACAGGCTGCGATACACGAGGATCGAGACCCCAGCTAAGAATCCACGCAGTGATATACTGCGGTCAAGTGTTGTGTGGACTGCGTGAACGAGGGAATTTGGCAAGGGACATACCGGACTTACAAACTCGGCGATGTGTGGCAGTACGGAAGGATCTAAAGGCGTGAGGTCAGTTTAAAAGGCCCTATTAAGCGCTGTGAGTCACTGGCACCGTTTAACCACCTTTACCATTGTGCATGCCTGCTTGTACCCCACGCGCCAGAGTGGCTGTGAGCAGCCAGCAAGAGAGCAGGCGAAAAGGAGCCAGCCAGTGCGAGAGCAGTCGAGGAGCGTGCCGGCTCACCTGTTGAACCAGCTCTACCAGTGAGCGTGCCTTGTTGTACCCCACGCGCCGCACTGGCTGTGAGAGAATAGGAGCCAGCGCGAGAGCAATCGAGGAGCGTACCAATTCACCTGATGTCCCTGAAGGAGCAGTGTGCGGAGCATTTCAAAGTGGGTGGCCATACGAGCGGTGTGGAAGGTTAAACACCCTCGTCTCTATGTGCAACTCGAGGGCTGTGTGAAGGCGGAGAGGCAAGGCAGCATAGTGGTGAGCTTCTCGTAAATCATTTGTCATGTGACTAGGGATTCGTCAGCGTATTGGTTTGCAGGATCTGCATTCCAAGTTATTGCCTGGGTGAAAGTTTCTGAAGTTTTCATTGGCAGCAATTTATACAGAGTATCGATTGGTGGTTTATATTTCAGGTTTTGTTGTGTGTTTTGAATTCTTGAGAAACACTGCCACCAAGTGGAGGGAAATTTAAGCAGTGGTTTTTAGTCAAATTTTTGTGTTTTGGATCAATTACATTGCACAGTGGATGTGAACACAGCAATTGTCACACCACCTCCTTTCCTTATGTCACCAGGAGAACCTCCCATAGAATGGGAGGATTGGGTGGACTGTTTTGAAAATTATATTTTGGCATTGGATGGTGCCAGGTTCCCTGCTGTCAGGAAAAAAGCTCTACTGTTGGGATCGCTGGGAAAGGAGGGCCAGCATGTATTCAAGTACTTACCACCTGTTTGTGATCCTCAAGGTGAGACGATTGGTGATGTATACAAGGAAGCCATACTGCGTCTGCAAACAAGATTTGCAAAACAGGTGAATGTGGTGATGCAACACCACAAGTTTTATACACAGCCTCAAAGAACTTCAGAGTCAATCGATGATTTTGTAGCTAGACTGAGGGAGTTGTCAGCTAAGTGTCAATTTGGACAGATGACGGAAGAGATGATTAGAGACCAATTGATTGTCCAGTGTAATAGTAAAAAGTTCCGGGAGAGATTGTGGGCGGCCGGTAATCCCACTTTGAAAGATGCAGTAGCTATTGCCAAAGTGGTGGATGAATCGGAAAAATGCATGCAGGAAATGAGGATTTCAAATTCAGATAACAAAGCCCCAGAACTTACAGCACTTGTGGATGATTGTGATCAAGTTAGTGCTGTAAGGAGCAAGTCCCAGCTTGCCAGCGGAAGTGCCAGCAAGAGTGGTGGTTGGAAAAACTCAACGCCTGCTGTTGTGCAAGGGAAATCCTCTTGAGTTTGCTTCAGATGTGGCAGCAACTATCATTTGGGAGACTCTAAACAATGTTTTGCAGTGGGAAAGGATTGCAGCAAATGTGGAAAAAAAGAACATTTAGCGCGCATGTGCAAAATGCTGGAAAAGAGAGTTGCTATGGTTGAGTATGAGCAATCGGACTACAGAGTACTCATGGTACAGGATGAAAAGGTGTTGGGAAACACAAATCAGGAGAAGAGACTGTCTCGTCCTAAAGCCAACTTTGAAGTGAATGACACAGTAGTGTCCCTGATGGTGGACACTGGTTCTCTTTACACCATAGTTCCCAAAGATTTATTTGACACTACATGGCCTGGGGGTGTTAGTTTCTTCGGACATCATTCTCAAAGGATACCAGGGTGCAGACATTGGGGTTTTAGGGTTCATGGATGCTAATATCAAATTTGCGGAACATACCACTGGCAAGATTTATGTGGCCCCTGAGGGCCCCCCCATTTTAGGTTGGGTGCATCAGTACGATCTGGGCATCACTGTCAACCAGAGGGCTGATAATCAAGCCATGGTGGTGGATGCATATGACTTAGATGGCCTTCTGTCTCATCATGGAGCGATTTTTGAGGACAGGTTGGGGGAGTTCAAGAACTATGTACATGAAATCAAAATTAAGGAAAATGCTGTTTTGCAGCGTGAATCTTTCTGGATTCACTATGCTGTGCATTATTCCGCCATCTCGTGGTTGGGTCCGGATTCGTAGTCTTTTCTTTGTTTTTTTGTTGTTGGCCCAGGTGGGCGGCGACGCCCCACCATTTGGTGTCTTCGGTGACGTCGTCGCGCTTCCGGCGGAAGCTCCCACCTTTGGTAGCCATCTTCAGATTCTTTTTTCCGCCGTGGGGTCTGGATCGTTGCCGAGAAGTTCCAGAAAGTTTTGACTAAGAATCTCGAAAAGTCGAAATTTCATCACAGAAGATGTACTCCTCAGACACCGGACGACGACACTAGTACCGGAGAAGAAGGACGACGAGGTAGAAGGTCCATGACCGAAATCTCGACGCCTACAGAGAATGCGCTCACAGGGGGCTCCCTAAGCGCGGTTATGGACAAGACTCCGTTCAAGTTCTGCAGAAATTGCCACCACAAATACGCCCAAAAAGACCAGCACCCAGTCTGCAACCTCTGCTTGCCGCTCGACCACGCCAGCGAAGACTGCAACGCGTGCTCGGCGTTCACCCCGAAGACCCTCCGGGTGAGAGACAGACAGAGAAGGGCGAACTACAGCATGCAGGGCCAGGGACCAGCACCATCTCTCCGAGACCTGGGTCTCTCGAGCGGAGAGGAGGACAACATCGCAGAGTGACCAGAGGACTGCGCTGTCGTCGAAATCGAAAAGAAAACGTCGAAGGAGGTAAGGGAGTCGTCGACCCCAAAACACCAAAGCGACGCTCGAAAGAGTGAAGCCAGAATCCCTAGCGACACTCCGAGAAGTGTAGCAAAGTCCTCGAAGGGAGCGTTGCCGCCGAAACACTTGACGAAAGCAACAGCACCAAGGGACAAACAGCCGAGCGGATCCTTGGACAAGGACTCTCAATCGGCGAAAGCCTCCGAAAAACGAAGGCGTCGAAGGTCGTCCCCGAAAAGGAAACCTCGACACCGAGAAAGGAAGGCCCGGCGTCTGTTTCGACGACCGCGACCACGAAGAGAGGCACTGCACCACTCGACGCCGAAAAGGTCCACGAGATGGCGAAAAAGAAAAGGAGGCTCGAGGCAGAGATGGCGAGCATCCTGCAACGCAAAAAGACTTCGACGAGAAGATGAAACAATACGCTATTCCGTCGAAGCAAGCCCACGAGGCAGTCGAGGAGTTCGAGGCCGAAGTCGTCGAGGCCCCGGGGACACCCGAACAGCTCGAAGACCAGGACGAGGAATACTACTACTTCGAGGCCGAAGGCGAAGAAGAGATGCTGTCTTACAGGGACTCGGCGTCCTCTGAAGTACAAGACCTAGACTGGCAAGACCTCGACACAGAGTCACCAGAAGAAGGGGTAGACACTTACCCCTCGAGACCTTCGCCGCCAGACGACATCGGAGTCTACAATGAGGTCGTGCAGAAGGCTGCAAGGACTTATGGGGTCGAAATGCAGGAGGAAAAACAAAAGCAGGTTTCCTCTTCGAAACACTGCTCCCCCAACAGACAAGGAGCCAATTTCTACCCATGTTACCTGGCGTTCTCGACCAGGGAAGGGAGGCCTTCAGGGAACCAGCAATCTGCAAGGCGGTTACCCCGAGGAGCGAAAAGAAGTATAAGCACTCCACAAAAGATCCTGCATACATACAGGGGTCTGTACCAGCAGACTCCATTATCGCTGCAACAGCCAGGAAGAGGGCCGGTGTGCCCACCAACACAGGCCCCCACCTCCAGACAAGGAGAGCAAAAGAATAGACCTCACAGGACGTAAGGTGGAGAGGAACGCAGCCATACACTGGCGTATCGCCAACTCCAACGCCCTCATCAGCAGGCATGCATACCAGCATTGGGCAGAAATGAGCCAGCTCATTAAGCACCTGCCAGAAGAACACCAACAAAGAGCCAATTACCTAGCGGAAGAAGGCAAGGCCATCGCGAACACTTGCCTAAAGTCAGCCTTGGACGCAGCAGAGAACTCCAGCAGGCAAATGATGATAGGGATGACTGAGAGGAGACACGCATGGCTCAGGATCTCCGGCTTCAAACCAGAAGTACAGAGCAACATCATCAACACACCGTTCGACGGTGAGAAACTGTTTGGAGCAACAGTTGACAACAAATTAACACAACTAAAGACGGACAACGAAACTGCAAGGTCCATGGGAGCGCTGCAGTTCAGGGGAATGAGAAATGGGAACCCTCAAGGCGAGCCAGTGGTAGAGGAGGCAATGCACCTACCACCTCACACCAATCACAACAACAAGGGTACCAAGGGAACAACCAGGGCCAAAACCTGCAGGGACAACAGCAGCAGAATTGGCAGTACCAACCCAGAGGACGGTCCTTTCGAGGGCGCGGATACAGACGGGGACAGGCCCGAAGAGGGGCCAGCAGCCCGCCTCAAAGTGACTCCACACTCAGAACAAGCCCCCCACCGTTAACACCAAGGTTGAGGGGAAGTCCGCAAAAGGAAAAGATAAAGAGCAGAAGCACACAGCAAATAACCACCGAGCATACGACACCAGTGGGAGGAAGAATAGGAAAATTTCTCACACAATGGAGGAAAATTACCACGGACAAATGGATACTAAACACCATACAGCACGGGTACTGCATAGACCTCCAAAAACACCCGCCAGGGAGAAGACCAAGACATCGGTCAATACCCGCAAGAGAACTAGCCCTCCTCCGCCTAGAAGCAGAGGAACTGCTACAAAAAGAACAATAGAGCCAGTTCCAAACAACGAAAGGAACAAGGGAATATACTCAACGTACTTCCTAGTGCCAAAGGTAGACGATACACTAAGACCAATACTGGACCTCAGATTCCTGAACAAGTTCGTAAAAACTCAAAAATTCAAGATGACTTCACTTCAGGAAGTAATACCCCAAATCCAAGAAGGGGATTACATGGCGACCTTAGACCTAAAAGATGCATACCTGCACATACCCGTCAACCGCAAACACAAACGGCTATTAAGATTCGTGATAGGCCACGATCACTACCAGTTCACAGTGCTAGCCTTCGGACTAAAGTCCGCACCAAGAGTGTTCACGAAATGCCTAGCAGCAGCAGCAGCGCACCTTCGGAGAAGGAGCATACATGTATACCCCTACCTCGACGACTGGCTGGTAAAAGCAGGATCATACAGACTCTGCAAAAAACACATCAAACAAGTCATAGAAACACTGTCCACATTAGGTTTCTCAATACATTGGGAAAAATCGTCAACAGAACCCCAACAAATCAAGATATTCTTGGGGGCACAAATAGACAGCACACAGTCCAAGGTGTTCCCCAGCGACAAGAGAAGTATAGCGCTCCTGAGGGAAACACATCATTACCGCAAGGGGCAAGTTCTGACAGTGAGGACGGTGAGCAGGATAATGGGAATGATGGCATCATGCATCCACCTTGTCCCGCATATCAGACTGCACATGAGACCGCTCCAGGAATGGATACAACAGCAATGGTCACAAGCCACAGGGAGTTGGGAAGATCTAGTGGTTGTCACACACGCAGTGCAGAAAGAAATAGCGTGGTGGAAAGAAGAGAACATATTACAAGGGAAGCCATTCACACAGCCAACTCCAACAGTGACCATCACAACAGACGCCTCACAGCAGGGCTGGGGCGCGCACATGACCAGACTCCGCGTCAGGGGGCTCTGGTCACAACAAGATGCAGTGAAACACATCAACTACCTAGAACTCAAAACTGTGTTCCTAGCCTTAAAAGCCTTTCAAAAGCAGCTTTACGGCCAGCGAGTGCTGATACAAACAGACAACACAACTGCAATGTTCTACATCAACAAGCAAGGTGGAACACAATCAGCACCGCTGTCAAGTCTGGCACAACAGATCTGGAGATGGGCCATCCCTCTAAGGATAGACCTGCTAGCAATACACCTCCCAGGAATAGACAATGTAGAAGCAGACCGACTCAGCAGGCAGACGTCTGCATCCCACGAATAGGAACTGAACCAACAGGAGGTGCAGCAACTGTTCCAAAAGTGGGGAACACCACGGATAGACCTCTTTGCAACACCCCAGAATGCAAAATGCCAACATTACGCATCCAGACAGCCGGACCAAAGGTCCCTAGGGAATGCCCTATGGATAAGTTGGTCGAACGGATTTGCTTACGCTTTTCCCCGATACCACTGTTACACAAAGTACTCAGCAAATGCAGGAGCAGCAGCATGACACTCATACTGGTGGCACCTCAGTGGGCCAGACAAACATGGTTCTCACAGATAATGGAAATGGCGCAGGAACCAGCACACAGGTTCAGCAGAAGGAAAGACCTCCTCACAATGCAAAACGGAAAAGTGCTCCACCCAGAACCAGACAGCCTCAGCCTAGCAGCATGGCTCCTGAGGACCTAGAATTCGCACACCTCAAACTACCTCCAAGCACCATGGCAGTACTCAGAGAAGCAAGGAGACCCACTACAAGAAAATGCTACATTGCAAAGTGGAAAAGGTTCTCACAATGGTGCATTACAGAGGGACTGCAACGAAAAGTCACAAAAGAATCAACAGTACTGCGATACTTAACACACCTACTACAAAGCGGGCTGAGCTACTCGTCACTAAGGGTTCACCTAGCAGCCATAGTGGCCTACACCAGGGAGAAGCGGTGAAAAGCTTCTTCACCTCCCAAGTGGTCAAAAGATTCCTGGAAGGGGCTAAAAGAATAGCCCCCCTAAAAGGATGCCAGCCCCAAGCTGGAACCTCAACACTGTACTGACACAGTTGATGAAATCACCATTTGAACCCATACACAAGATCACACTGCACATGCTCACACTAAAAACGGCTTTCTTAGTGGCTATCACGTCACTGCGAAGAGTCAGTGAACTACAGGCTCTCACACTACAAGAGCCCTACTTGCAAATACACAAGGACAGAATTGTCATGAGGACGGAGGACGGATGAGGACCAGCTAGGCGGATACAGATGGCTGCGAGAGTGGAAACAAGGAAGATCATCCAACAGTTATTGAGGATGGAGTAATAGAGACTGTAGAGGACAACCAAATGGTTGTCTCCAGTAGTTATTAAAAAAAAAAACCTGATGGGTCTCTTAGATTTTGTGTGGCCCTTCGCAGCCTCAACCAGAATGTAGTGTAGGATAATTTTCCTTT
Source organism: Calotriton arnoldi (assembly GCA_963921515.1). Lineage (NCBI taxonomy): Eukaryota > Metazoa > Chordata > Amphibia > Caudata > Salamandridae > Calotriton > Calotriton arnoldi. Next base: position 181,958 of record CAWUFW010011075.1, read on the forward strand.
GCCTAACATTAATGAACTTATTTGAATGTTGTCAGGGGAGGCTCTTTTAGAAAATAGACTTGAGGAGTGCCTACCATCAGGTTAAACTTCATCCGCGTTCAAAACACCTTACTTCATTCATCACATCTGAGGGCACCTTCCAATTCTGCAGACTTCGTTTTGGACTGTGTTCAGCTGCGAGTGTGTTTCAGCGGTTGATGACGAGGATTTCATCTGGTTGTGTAAGGTCATTGTGTTTCAGGACGATATCCTGTTATTTGGAAAGGATGAGGTGGAACACAACATGTTAAATGAAGTGTTGACTCTCATCAGGGAAGCGGGTCTAAGCTTACGTAGAGAGAAGTGTGCATTCTTGGTGCAGGAAGTGGAGTATTTGGGTTACATGATTACTAGGAATGGAGTGAAGCCCAAGGTGAAATTGGTGAGTGCGATTGTCAATGCTGAGGTTCCACGTGACAGGGATGCCCTTTGATCCTTCATGGGGTTAGTGGCGTATTGCTCCAAATTTGTGAAAGATTTTGTCCTTAAAACCGAACCCCGTTAGAGAATTGCTGAGGACGGGTAGGAAGTTTCTTTGGGGTGAGGCGCAACAAAGGGCATTTTCTGTGGTAAAAAACAACATTGCTCATGCTGGTGTCCTTGCTCCGTTTCAAAGTACGTTAAAGACCATTGTCACTATGGATGCCAGTGCAGTTATGGTAGGGACGGTACTGTCTCACGTGCATGGCAAGGACGAGAAGACTATGGCGTTTGCCTCCCGTTAGTTGACTGACACAAAGCCTAACTACTCAGTCATTGAGCGTGAGGCGTTGGCTGCCTCTTGGGCTACCGCCTACTTCTGAGTGTTCTTGTGGGGAGAGGTGGTCATCCTCAGGACGGATCATAAGCCCCTACTGAAAGTGGTAGGGCCTGGTGGGACTAAGAATTGCTCTGGACGGTTGGCGAGGTTCGCAGTTAGGTTGCAGGATTATGACTGTAGAGTTGAATATGTTCCGGGATGGAAGAACAGTGTCACTGATTGCCTGTCAAGGTTGCCTGACGGCACGGCTGAGATGCAGAGGTTGTTACTGAAGAGGTTATAGCAAGTGTGAAAGATGTCACTGAAGGGTTGGAAAATTCCATTTCTAAAGACGAATGGATGAGAGCCATGGAACGGGATTTAATGCTTCAGTGTGTGTTGAAGTTAATGAGTGGGACAGTCAGGAGAGAGAGTGTGCTTCCCCATGCTGCTAAACCATTTTTAAAGCTGGTTGATGAGTTGTCTGTACTCGGTGACCACTTGTTGATGAGGAATGAAAAGTTTGTGTCGCCAACTTCTCTTAGGTCACGCTTGATCGGTTTGGCACATGAGGTACACTTGGGCCAGACATTTACCACGAAGAGGGTCAGAGAAAGATTCTGGTGGCCACTCATGGATAGTGAGATTAGGGAATGGATTGTGAGATGTAGTGTTTTCAAGGATGCTGAAAAACGCTTGAGAGTGGGTGTTGGAAAATTGCATGAAGAGCAGAATGTGTCTGACGCTAAGGAAGTATGGGAAAAAGTATGTTTGTACTTTATTGGGCCATTCTCTTTTCTTCCTGAACAGGATAAATTTAAAGCCGTCCTTTTGGATGCCAAGTCCAAGTGGCTGAAATATGCATTCATGAGGAATACCACCACTTCTTCAACTGTGGATTTCCTCAGTGATGTGTTTAGGAGGGAGGGAGTACCTTCGGTATTAGTCACAAATAATGGCACACAGTTGAGTTATGAAGAGATTAAATTGTTTTTGGACAAATTGGGTGCGAGACATGCTTATTCGTCTTTGTATAATCCCCAGGGAAATGGTCTGGTGGAGAGGGTCAACAGACATGTTAAAGGTACAATGCAATTGGCGTGCAGTGCTGGCTTGTTTGTTGAGGGGGCGGTGAAGGACATGCTCTGGGCATTTCGCACTGCTGTCAGTACTAATTCAGGGAAAAGCCCCTTTGAGATGATGCGTGGCAGGTGTCCCGGGACCAAGTTGGTTCCATCATGGAAGCGGGACAATGTAACTAGAGGTAGAGTGTGTTCGGATAAGCCTGTGGAGAAACATTTCATTGTGACTGGGGATTGGGTCACGGTCAAGCCTGGTGGTGGTGTAAAGGATTTAACCAAGTTTTATGGTCCATATAAACTACGAGTCGTGGGTGGAAATTGCCTCAAATTGGAAAATGGCCAAACCTGTAACCTCAGGAGGGTGGCTTTGTACCAGAGACAAGGAGAGGTGTTTGGGTGTCCTGGTAATGAAGGAGAGGCTTCAGGCTTGTGTTCTCCTTGGTTGTTCATGAAAGATTGTGATTTTGCAAGTGAGTCGGTGTCTCCCAACGTTTCGAGAGGAGATGATGGGAATGGGGTAATGGTTCCACTAGACAGTGCAACTGTGATACCGCAAGAACGAGTGGATCCACAGGGCGGTGGTGTCATGATAATTCCCCAAGGCAGGAGGGAAATGAGTGAAGAAGCCTCCCGGCTATTTGGGGGATATTTGCGATTGAATTGTTTGCTATACCCCGCGGTTTGTGCTTCCCTTTGTGTGTGAAATTTCATGTCATGCAGCCCAACCTCTCCACTGTATTGTTCATGTGCCTCTGTTCCGTTGTCTTGTTTCCCCCACCATGAGTCGGCGTGTCTGTCGGGGAGGGCGTTGCTGTTATCCCAGTTTCTTTATTTCCCAAAATAGGGAGATGTGTCATAATACGCTTAGGCAGGCTTGGCCATGCTGAGGCTGCACAATTCCTTATGACGCACAATGTTCCATGATGTCATCTTTGGAATGTGAATGTGATGTGAGGCAGTCATTTGGAGCTGTGCTTGGCAGGACTGCGGTGTGGGTTCTCGTTCTCTCAAGGAATAAACGTAATCTTTTTATGGACAAATAGTGACTGGACTTCGTCATTATTACAACAACCTAATGGCGCAAAAGGGTGTTGCTCGAGCAAAAGTCTTCCGGATCCAGCCTGACGCCTGGGAAATTCTAATGTAAGGAATCTGCGGCTAGATCATGTCTCTACTAGATAAGGCGCTACCAAAGGTAAGTATTTTGTCCTACATTCCATGAAAGAATTTGTATTGCCACTATTTAGCCTTTAACATTTAAGCCCATAAATGAAACTGTTTTTGAAAGGAAAAGGGAGAGAACCTTGACCTTGGTCTGTAGATGCGGTGTCTGAGGTTCCTGAGGATTTTTTTTACTTGTTTCCCTTTCTATTCTCCACCCTGTACTCTCCACCTTCCTCACCCTCTCCCCCTTGGAGAACCCTCCCATACATCCTTGTGGACATTGTGTCCTTGGAGCACTCCCTAGGATGGTCTATCAGAAACAAAAGTGCGGGCAAACTAATAAATGGTCAAACTAAACAAAAATAATGGCTTATGAGAGATAGAGGTGGAGCAAAAGCATAATAAATGGGGTCAAGATTTTAAACTGTTTTGGGGGCATTACCCTTCTTGATGTTCTCGATCAGCTCATCTGCCTCCTTGAACTTTCTCATTTTGTACATTTTGTTATTGTGCATTTCACTGAGTGTAGCAGGAAATCTCAGTTGGGCTATAGCACCTAGCTTTCTAAATTCACCTATGCGTTTTCCCAACTCCCACTGCCTATTCAGAGATGTACGGGAGATGTTGGATCTAATGTCAGAAATCATCCCGTTTGCTCTCTGGGTTTTCCATTGTAGTGCTTTAGCTAGTATCTGCTCTTTAACAGAGTATTTGTTAACGTTAACTAAAATCTTCCTTGGTTTTTAACCTATTAATATTCCTTTTGAATGGATCCCAATGACCTCTTTGGATGTCCCCTGCTATATCTACAGAGGTATCTTCGAGGGCGACCCCTAACTTTGCAAAGTCTATACCAAAGGTTTTTCGATCATCTCCCTCTGCTTCGTCCAGCACATTCAAAATTCTTAAGTTATTCCTTTGTGAATTATTCTCCAGTGCCTCTAGCTTCTCCTGATACTCTATTTATGTTTCAATTTCAAATCTCTTCATTATTAAGTGCAACTGAGTCCTTTAGCTCAGTCACGGTCTGTAATGGGTTTGTATTGAGAATGATCTTTATTCTGTGTTCTGTTTGTCCCGTGCTTGGAGTGTGCGTCCTTGGGGAGTTCGATCAACAGCTGTCAGTTCCGATCTGGATCCTGAAGGTGCGCCGCTCCTTGCCGTGGCTGAAGTTGTATGGAAATAAACGTATCTACTTTAATGAAATACGTCTTCTTCGTGGTGCCTGCTTACTTACCACATTTGGCGACGATCGGGAGCCAGCTTCAACCACCTGAAGAAATCCACGCGGTGGGGGTCTACTCGTCGATCGCAGTTTTCCGACCTCCAGTGACTTCTCGTTGTGACTGGAAACGGGCCGTCCCACTTGTATCTGAGGAGGTCTGGTAGGATCCATTTTCTTCATTTTCGGCACATTCGAGACCTGTTCATGTACTTGACCGTTGGTGGCTCGCGCTGAGTCGGAAGTTCCACAGTCATCGCGCGATTGGAACTCTCAGTGCAGCGCTTGGTTGAACGTCAGACGCACCTCCTAACGCGCTGACGCTACGTGAGGACGTGCGGCGGCCATCTTGGCTTGGTTAAAGTCCTCGCATTAAGGAGAGTTGGGAATCAGCTGTTTGTGCATCGCGGTGATGCGCACACCTCCCATTCTTTGCTTGTTCTAGCATATTTTTAGTTCTTGTGCATTTCGGTGATTCGCACACCTTTTGGGTCAACGTCATTTTTCCTACACTGTTGAGTCAGCCGTCGCACACCTGGAATTCTGTGACACACTCACATTTCTTGGTTTCTTCGTGTGTCACGGTGCTATTTAATCCAAGTCATACCCGGTGATACACACACCTTACTTCTTATCACCTGCACTCTTACACTAAGCACCCTACCATCGGATTTTATTATATATTATACAGTTGATTATTCAAGCAGCGTGTTACGGTGACACGCACACCATTGCATTTCCTTGGTATTTCACCTTTGTTAAATCCCGGGCGGGAATTAAAAGCAAATCAATTTTAATTGTTTCGTTTAAAAAAAATAAAAAAATAAAATTAAAAAAAGGGTGCATTTTTGACTATGGCTACTCCACAACAAATCACGCAACCTCCTCCATTTCTAGGGAAACCGAGTAAGCTATGTATGCCCTGGTCAGAGTGGTTTTGTTTGTTTGAAAATCACTTGGTGGCTATTGATGCTACAGAGTATTCTCCTGCCTGCAAATTTGCTCTACTTTTTGGCAGTTTGGCCAAGCAGCACAACGCATTTTTGGCAGTTTGCCTCCAATTCCTCCTCCCTCTGGCCAATCTGGTGACAGGCACTGGAACATTTATTTAGAGGCAATCACAAGACTTAAACAGTTTTCTGAACCACCTAATATAGTGCTAGAAAGGCACAAATTTTACAAACGCAAACAAGGTGAAGAGGAAAAAGTGGAAGAATACATATCCGCTTTGAGGGTCTTGGCTACGACTTGTGGGTTTGGACCTTTATTGGATGATTTCATCAGGGACCAATTTGTTTTTAATTGCGCTTCTCACAAAATAAAAGAAAGGATTCTGAGCTGTAAAAATCCTCCTCTCTCTGAAGTAATTGACTTAGCCTTAAGCATCGAGAGATCTGTCATTTCTACTAAGGCCATGCAAGCAAGTGCTCCTGTTAAAGTTAATCTGGTTTCTGACCAAGAGGAGGCCTCGGAGGATAGTTTGCTTGCTGTAGGAGTAAAGGATAAGGCTAAAAAATTTGTGCAAAAGACAGGCCAATCTTATTGTTATAGATGTGGTTCGAAATTCCACATTGGTAATTTTCCTGCCTGTCCGGCGTTGGGTAAACGATGTTCTATTTGTAAAAAAATGGGACATTTTCAAAAAGTTTGCAATGGTCCGAGAAAGCCTATCCAAGTGAACAGTGTGAACGTCGAAATGGATACGTGTACTGAGTCCTTTGATAATTTACTTTTGACATTGGATTATAAAGATGATCTTTTGGAAGTTAAAGATCCTTTATGTGACGCTTTAATTGATGGAGTGGAAACCAAGGTTATGGCTGACACTGGATCTCCAATAACAATTCTTCGTGATTCTTACTTCTATGGGAAATGGGGTAAAAAGGTTACTTTGTCCCATATGGATGTGAACCCGAAGGCCTTCGGAGAGAAGGACATTGACATGTTTTTTTTATGTCTAATGTTGAAGTCTTGGGCCGCAATATTTTTACTAAAGTGTACGTGGCTGTAAAGGGGAAGAACATTGTGGGCTGGAAAGATCTTGCCAGGATGGGTCTGTATTTAGTGCCTGGTGAAGATAATCCAGTTAGAGTCCAGGAAACCTCTGTGTGTAGTGTGGGTGAGTCTGAAGTGGATTTTAAGTTTGTTGGATGAATTTAAACCTGTATTCAATGATCACGTTGGTTGCATGAAAGGTTTCGAGCATAAAATTAGGTTATTACCTAATGCACAACCGGTGATACACAAGGTCAGGCCTGTACCCTTAAGTGCGAGAGAGGAGTTAAGATCCTTGTTTGAAGATTTATGTTCTCAGGGTATCATTCAACCCACCGAATCTTCACAATGGGTGGCCCCCATAGTTGTTGCTCGTAAAAAGACTGGTGAGATTAGGCTTTGTGCGGACTTGAGGGGCCTAAATAAGAACATCTTGATCCATTGCCATCCGCTTCCCAAAATTCATGAACTTCTAGCAAATTTGGGGCGAGCTAAATGGTTTTCCCTAATAGACCTAAAGTCTGCCTACCATCAGATTCCTCTGGATAGGGAGTCTCAGGAATTGACTACGTTTGTTACACCTTTTGGTGTGTATAAGTTCCTGAGGCTTCCCTTCGGCCTAGCATCTGCCGCTAGTGTCTTTCAGAGGATAATGGACACAGTGTTTAAGGGCATGGTAGGTGTGCAAGCCTATTTGGACGATATCCTGATTTTTTCTGAAAATTCAAAAGAGCATTATGATTTGTTGAAGAAGGTGTTGTCTGCTCTTGGTGAACATGGCATGACTGTAAGAGCGGATAAATGTAAGTTTGGAGTGAGGGAACTGGATTATCTGGGTCATACTGTATCTGACAAAGGTATCAAACCTAAATTTTCTGTTATCAGGGCCCTTAAAGAGGCTAAACCACCTTGCGATAAAGATGCTCTGCGCTCTTTCCTGGGGCTTGCTGAGTATTACGCTAGATTTGTTGGCAATTATGCTCAAATTGTTGAGCCCCTTCACGTCTTACTCAAAAAGGGTCAAAAAATGTTGTGGCCTCAAGAACTGGATGGTGTGTTTGCTAAAGGGAAAGATTTAATTGTTTCGGCTCAAGCATTGCATGCTTTTCGAGATGATTGTCCTTCTATGATTACAGTTGACGCAAGTATGAATGGTCTGGGGGCTGTTCTCAGTCAAAGAGTGAATGGCAAGGAGCAAACTGTGGCGTTCGCATCGATCGTTCAAACACTTTGAGCGAAATTACAGCACCATTGAGCGCGAGACGTTGGCTTGTGTTTGGGCGGCTCAAAAATTCAAAATGTATATTTGGGGCCGCAAGTTTAAAATCTTTACGGACCACAAGCCGCTCACTTTTATTTTCAGCAAAGTCACCAGTAATACTATGTCTGCTAGGTTGACTCGTTTGGTTTCTAAATTGCAAGAGTATAACTTTGATATGAAACACATTCAGGGGGGCAAAAATTTTCGTGCCGATGGCTTGTCAAGGATGTTGATGGAGAATGATGATGAGGAAGATTTTAATGAAGATGAGGTAGTGTGTTGCTGTACTGGCCGCAGTTGAAAATTGTAGTCCAGTTATTTCAGAAGCAGAATGGAAGATTGCCTGCTCAAATGATATTATTCTCTCCAAGGTGCTGGAATTTTCTACTAGCCAATGGCCGGAGGTGAGAAGTTTAACTGGAGAGTTGAGGAATTTCGCTTTAGTGGCTGATGAACTTTCGGTTAAGGATGGCTTTGTGCAGAGAGGGGATACATTCGTTCCTCCAGTTAGTCTGAGAAGCTCTATTATTAGGGTCGATCACGAGGGACATTTGGGTGTGACAAAAACGTGCATGAAAATAAAACAGCATTACTGGTGGCCTGCTTTAGAGGCTCAGGTTAGAAGTCTAGTGGATGGTTGCGAGGAATGTTTGCTTTCGGACAAGCACTGGAAACTTTCAAAGTTACCTTTGCATCCAACCGAGTTTCCAGGGAAACCTTGGGATAAAGTTGGCTTGGATTTTTCTGGTCCTTATAATGTTTTAGCGGAGGAGTTGAGGTACTTGATTTTGGCCGTAGACTACCATTCGAAATGGATGTACTACAAATTTGTGGATTCTCCTAACACAGATAATACTATTTGTTTCTTAAAAAGAGTGTTTTTGTTAGAGGGAACCCCTAGGTCTTTAGTAACGGATAATGGAACTCACTTTGTGTCGGATAGGATGTGTACATTTTTGGAGACTCATGATATCAAGCATTTGAAGGTGGCTATGTATTCTCCAGCTTCCAATGGTCTGGTGGAACAGGGCAATAAAGTCCTTAAAGAAGGTATTCAAACGGCCCTGGCTGCTGGTCTTGATGCAGGAACGTTTTTGGAAAAAAAGGTGTGGAATTACAATACTTCGCCACACTATACCACTCGAATCACTCCCTTTGAGTTACTAAGGGGTAGAAAAGCAAACACTACTTTGTTACCGTCATGGCTTGACAGTAGATTATCTGTTGGTGATGGCTCTGACTTTAGGTGTGTGGCAAAGGTTGTCAAGGAGAAGCAGTTGGACATGAAGAAAAGGTTCGACAGGAGAGGTTTTCTTTGTGATTTGGAAATTTCTGTGGATGACTGGGTTTTGTTTAAAAAACCATTCAAGGTTAAAAAAGGCGAATCTGTATTTTCGGATCCTGTTCTGGTCTGTAAGGTTAGTAAAGGCGCGGCATTTTTGGAAGGCAAAGGTTGGTGGAACAAGAGGCAGTTAGTAAAGTTGAAGAAGGATCAAGCGGAATTAATTAGAGGCAAGAAGGTCTCATTGATGGAGCATGATCTTGAGTGGACACATTGGTTGCATGATCATGAACAGCCTGGGTTCAGGAGTGAGAATGTGAGTCCGTCGGTCGATGGGCCGGTTGGTGGTACTTTGGGTGGTGATTTAGATAATTCTGTACGGGGGTGTCGTATTAGAAAACCCCCTTCCAAGTTCAAGGATTTTGTTACATACTAATTGGTATGTTCTTTTTATTTTGTGTTAAGGGGGGAGGTGATGTAATGGGTTTGTATTTAGAATGATCTTTATTCTGTGTTCTGTTTGTCCCGTGCTTGGAGTGTGCGTCCTTGGGAGTTCGATCAACTGCTGTCAGTTCTGATCGGGATCCTGAAGGTGCGCCGCTCCTTGCCGTGGCTGAAGTTGTATGGAAATAAACGTATCTACTTTAATGAAATACGTCTTCTTCGTGGTGCCTGCTTACTTACCACACTGTCTCTTTTGGGGTTTAAATCCTCAATGCTAGAAAGTCTACTTTTTTTCTTTACGGTTTCACAAGCCCCTTGTATCTCTTTCTGGTTTGTTTCTGAGGTGGCAAATCGGTGTTAAATTTCTACAGTCAGTGATAGCAACATGCTTTCGACCGTGGTTGTGGGGGTAGACATTCTGGGGTCTGCCTGTGTGGGTGTATGGGCCTGAGTGTCTGTCTGGGCAGGTGAATGGGCCTGAGTGTCTGCTACAGAGGTTGTAGAAACCCTGTCCCCTGCCCCTATTCTTATTGACCTTCCTTCCTGACTTCTTCCATGTCTCTCAATATCCATCTGCTTGCCATATCCTCAATGTAAGGAACCTGACCTGAGATTTCCCAACTAGAGATTTGTGCCCCCTATCTTTTTAGACACTTTCTTAGGTTCATTTGTGGCGTGGCCAAATAATTAATTTACTATCTGCTCTGCGACTGCAGTTTTGGGCAATATCTTGAAAAGGGTTCTTAGTGAGGGAATAATTTTAGTTTTTTGTTGGGCAAATTGGGTCTTCTCAGTTTTCCGGCTCTTGGTATACATCTCCCCTCGTGATTTACACTGGAATTTGATGGGGTTGGTGGTGGTGGTTATTTTACCTATGTTCTGTGATGCGGGGGAGTGCCTACAGGGGAGTATTGTGCTGCCTACTCTTTCCTTGTTCTTTAGGGTGGTGGTAGCAAGCAACAGAGTTTTTTTTAGTGGCGAGGTTTCTGTGTATCTCTCTAATAGTGCTCCTTAAGGAATATTTGTTTTCTCTTTTCTAATGCATTTCTCTCTACGAGCCCCACTCGTTGCTCCCCTACGGGCTTACCTGCGATCTTGGTTGCCTCGTGGAGTCCGGCAGGGGTGCACTGATCATTCAGCACAGTCTTGGGCAGTGCTGGGGAAAGGTACCATCATGTCAGGAGCTTGTATCCATTCTCCCTGTGCTGTGTGCATATGGAAGATTTCATGGCACTCCTCCAAAGCTTATCCCAAGTTTCTTCTGGGATTTCTAGACCAATGGTCCCATTGTGAGAGCTTGCAGGTATCTATAGAGCCATGTGATGCCCCTACATTTCACACCACTGGCAAACAGTGCTTCTAGCTGTGTAAGGTCTGTCGCCCCTGAAGCAGAGTGTAGCAGTTTTTGAAGGCAAAAGACTTCTGATGGAAATTCAAAGTGATCACTCGGAGGCTCCCTAAGGCGCGGTGGGTTGTGTGAATTCCAAGTGCAGAAGCTAAGGTCTGTTGAGCCCGTAGGAAAATCTGGATTTAAAATGATCGGTGTTATCAAGAAGCAAAATCGAGGCGGATCAGAGGAGGGTCTGAATATGTACTTTACGAGGGAGCCCTAATACGTGGGTTAAGGGGAACCTGGAGTAATGTTGTTCGACTTGCTCCCAGTGTTTGTGAAGTTGAGCTGCTTGTATGTAAGCCCTTGCCTCTGGGAAACCCAGGCCCGCCTCTGCCATGGGGCAAAATAATGTGTCTTTGTGACCCTGAGTTTGTTTTGTCAAAGTTTAGATATTTATCCTGGATGTGTGCCAGTGTGTATGCTGGAAAGAGCAGTGGGGCCGTTACAAGGTTAAAGATCTGTTGATTTGGCCGGTAGGAATACCCCAAAGTATTTGAGGAGGGATGTCGCCCACTTAAAACCTGCATTCCTCACCCATTGCTTAGTACATTGTAGGGGGTCTTTTATGCCCCCTGATATTAAATAATTGGTTTTAAACCCTGAAACCTCAGAAAATGTGCCCGATAACAAAGCATAGTACATTACCAGCAAAGTGGACTTTAATTTGGTCTTAACTTTGCTCATGTGTACGCCCTTCGAGCTTTTGCATAGCTACTTGCTGTTACTCCTGACCTTGAAAATGTTTTCCTTGTTGGGATCACATCAGTTTGTTGCATGAGTGAGCTGCAGGCATTGTTGGTGCAGCATCCTACAGCATTTTTGAGGTTTTTATGGCCTGGTAGCTTTCTGCATCCTGCTGGTGCCTTTAGATCTCTGGCTCATGTGGGCTCTTCAATGGAACTTCTCCTTACAACAGGCCCAGCAATAGGGGTGCCTATTGGGTAAGATCGACATTTCAGTGGAGGCACCTCAGTACTTGCAGCAGTGCATGATTGACACCAGTCTGATGTGCAGCGGTCATTCTGCCTTCCTCCTCCAAAGGCTGGGCTGGTGACTGATGGATCCCCTCAGCTGGGGAGGTCACTGAGGTTGAAGAACCAAGAACCTTATTCACTGTCTATGGCATAGGTCAGCCACCGCCCTAGCTGGGTGCACTATCCCACTGGTGAGGGTACAGGTTCATGAGCCCTGTACCCATTCCATTCTTAGACATTGTAAGTGCAGTAAAGCCATAAAGAGTATATGGTCTGGGAGTTTGTCATTACGAACTCCACAGCACCATAATGGCTTTACTGAAAACTGGGAAGGTTGATATCAAACTTCTCAGCACATTAAACCCACACTGATGCCTTTGTGGGATTTAATGCAAAATGCACTCAGAGGGCATCTTAGTGATGCCTCCTGAAACACGACCTGACTCTAGTGTCCTGGCTGACTGGCTGCTCGCCAGCTGCCACCCCCAGATATGTTTCGGGACCCCTGAGTCCAGAGCCTCCTGCTCTCGGGGTCCTGAAACAAAGCACCTCCTGGATAGAGGGGCCTAACCTCTCCCCCAGAATGGGCAGGGTCCACAAAGGGGAAGCTTTAAAGGCTTTGCCGCCTTTTGTGAGCTGCCCCAGCCATTTGCTGCTCCCAGCAACTGGCCCCCACCGGTTCTGACCCCCACTTTGGGCTGGAGAATCCGCAGGAAAACCAAGATAGGAGGAGAGGTGTGCCCACCTTGCCAACTTCACACCTCAGTTGGGGGAGGCGAAGCACAACTCTCAGTCCCTGCCATCTTGAAGATGGGGGGACCCAGCCAACCAGAGTGAGGCTTATGCCTCCCTCCCACTGGAGGGTGGCATCATAGGGGGTGTACCCACCCCAAGGAAGGGAACCATTGGTCCAAACCTGTACCTACTTGAAACTCCCCTAAATTTAGTATTTAGTGGCAACCGCAAACCTTGCCTCCTCAGAAAAGAAGGACCGAAGAGCCGTGCTGAAGAAAGAAGAGGACGACACCAACTTACTTGTTCCCGGCTCTACTGGCCTGTCCTGACCTCGACCTCCTCCAGCGGAATCGGGGAGTGTTCTGCACCCCCCCCCAGAACCCGGAGGACCTGCCCAAACAAGACTTTGTCTCCCGTGAGCACCAGATTTGCTCACCAACAGACTCTGGCTCCGGCCAAATCCACGAGTCTGCACCACTCTGCATCCGACGGCCTGAGTTTGAGTGGCCCAACACCATGTGGAGGTCTCCCCGGCGATCCTGACCTGGGATCTGGTGATCCCTGACCTACCTCAAGTCTCCAGACGACGCCTGCAGCCCCTATCTGGAGGATCCGCCCCGACCGCGTCCGGAGCCGGTAAGGAAAACCCGACGCCAAAAGACACCCCTGCACCCGACGCCCTACGGCCTTGGGTGGCCCAACCAACGGTGTCCCAGCATCCCACGACATCCCAACTTACCTCTCCAACCGGTGGTCTCCTCCAGAAGATCTTCATGCCCGAGCTTGCAGTGTTTGTTCTGACCGGAGCTTTCCTATTGAAACCAAAAGGGCTCCCAATGTCGATCCTGCACCCGGCCGCCGCTGTGGTTGCACCTTGTGTGCTGTCTTGGATCCCCTTTTGCCCTGAGCTAAACCCCAAAAGCTTTGCTCCCACATCCAAGTGGCGTGCCAGTGAGCAGTCACCAACAGGAGGCCCCCTATCCCCCATCGGATTACATTGGGCGTCAGCACTCTGCACCAGGCCGCTCTAGTGCCGCTGAGGGTGTCCTTGGAATGCATCCTTGACCCTGGGGGAACCCTGGTTCTAACCCCAGAAACCCAACTCCCACAACCAAGTACTTAACTTTAACCCGATAACTTCATTTCCTCCCATAGGATTGCATTGATAGCTTTTCTGTGAAAAAAGTTCGAAGTGTGGAGTTGGAAATTGTATGAGAACTTAAGAAACTGTGTGTTTACAAAAACTGACTTACCTTTTATTTAGGAAATGTCCCAGTGTGATATCTAGGCATATGTTAACTACACAGCTAAAGTTCAGATTACACAATCGGTCATGTTGTGCATTATAAAAGATACTAATGTAAATTTGTTCTTCGACTGGAGTATAAGCATGTCTTTGTGATGAGGGCCACACCCGCTTCTTTGGCCCACTATAACCACGGACATTGTGATATTAGTAAAGCCATTATTCAGGCTGCTCTTATTCATGTTTCAATGACTGTATGATAGATGTGAACTTAAGACCAGATGCTGAGTTTGGGAACGCAGCGCTAGGGAATTATATTTGATGCTGCTAAACCTCCCTTACATTTTGGAGGACTGGGGATCAAACCTCTGTTGGGCTACCTGTTTGCATTGGTTTCACAAGGAGCAATTGAGTATGATTGGCTAAAATGTGGTCTAAGAGGAAGGAGGACTTCCAGTAGAAGGTATATGATCAGAAAAGAGGAAGATGCTGTGGAAGCTCCAATTGATTAATTGGCTAATCAATGTTTTTTTGTGTTCTTGCAGCTCTTCACCAGTTGTCTCACCCCACCATCTGCTGAGAATGTTAGAAGGAAGGCTGGACCTGGCAGAAAAACTGGAAATCGGAGCCGTCTTGAAGACCTTGATGTGGTCGGAGACGAGAAGGAACAGAGGGATGAGCCACTGCAGCTAAGAGAGCAGCTGCAACAGAACCAAGAACATCAGCATAGAGATGAACAGTTAAGATCGGAGCAAGAATATCAAAAACACGGGGGGGACCAGCTGGCAGAGCAGCAGTTTCCTAGAACTGAGAGGCAAGAGCACCCTGGGCAGGAAAATCCACCCGTGGCACAGGATTCATCTCAGAGACAGGAGGCAAGAGTGACACAACTTTCCAGAAACCTTGAACATGAACTGCAGGGAGATCAAAAAAAGCAACATCATGAAGTGCAGAATCTGCAAGGATCACAAAACCCTCAATCGCAGGATGAGAAGCATGATTGCCTAAATCAACACATAGCTACACAACATGAGCAAACACAGAAGGAGCATCAGGAACAAGCTCAGGGATGTATAATACAGCCAGAGGAGCAGGGGCTTCAGCAGGGAGAGCAGGAGCAGTTAACCGATATTGACCAACCTCCACTTGAACAGGCACATCAACTGAAAGAGGCAGAAAATCAACAAAAACCGAAGGAACATAATCTTAACCAGAATGAGCAGCAAAGAGAACAAGGGCATGAACTGCCGGACAAGCAGTGTCCTCAGGAGAAGCTGCAGAAATGCCTTCTGCAACAGAACCAACAACAGGAACACCCTGTGCAATCACCCCAGCAGAAGGAATATCCTTTGCAAAGGACCAACCAGATGCAGGTACAGCTGCTTCAAGATCCAATGCATGAACAGCGAAAGGATCCTGTGAACGTGGAGCAGCAGGACGATGTGTGTGTTCAGCAGCAAAATGACCAGGTGCAGGCACTGCAGCAGAAAGGTCAGGTTAAAGAAATGCATCAGAAATCCCAGGTGAATGCCCTGCAGGAGGCTGACCAGGGACACACCCTGCAGCAGACTAACCAGGTGCAGGCCCCGACCCAGAAGGAGCCGATGCTCATCATTAAAGATAAGGTGGAGCCACTGCAGCACGAAACACAGGGGCATGAACAGATTGAAGAACAGCAGCACAATGCCCAGGTGCAGATAGAGCAACAGAAAGACCAGATGCGAGTAGAGAGCAAGGACCAGTTTGACATACAGCAGCGCAGGGCCCAGGATCATATAGCACAGCAGAAGGATGAGGTATGTTTACAAAAGCAGGACAATGCGGAGCTACAACAGCACCAAGACCCAATGAATGTACAGGAGAAGATAGAACAGTTGCCTGCACAGGAACGGAAAGACCCAGAGCCCAGACAACTGAAAATCCAGGGGTCTGTACCAGAGCAGAAAGAAGAGGTATCAGCTGAACAACAGAAAGACAAGCTGCCTGTCCAGACTCAGAAAAAACAGGAACCTGTCCTTCAGCATCAATATCAGGCGTTGCTACTGCAGAAACACATTGTACATGTACAGCAGCAGAAAGACCAGGAGCCTGCACAGCAGCTGATGGACAAGGTGTCAGCAGAGCAGTTGAAAAATCAAGAGTCTGCACAGCACTTATCAGATCGGGAGCCACAAAGCCAGGTGCTCGTGCAGGAGCTGCAAGACCAGGTGCCCGACCAGGACCTGAAAGACCAGATAACTACTCAGGAGCTGGAAGGCCAGGAGCTGCAAGACCAGGTGCCTGCAAAAAAGCTGCAGGAGCAAGAGCTGAAACAGGTGCTTGCCCAGGAGCTGAAAGACCAGGAGCGGCAAGACCAGGCACCCGCCCAGAAGCTGCAAGACCAAGTACCCGCCCAGGAGCTGCAAGGCCATCTGCCCGCCCAAGAGCTAAACTACCATGTGCCCACCCCAAAGTTGCAAAACCTGGAGATCCAAGGACCCGTTCCTGCAGAGGAGCTATACTGCCATATGCCCACACAGGAGCTGCAGGAACTAAAAGACCAGGGGCCCACACAGGAACTGCAGGAACAAGAACTGAAGGATCAGCTGCCTGTACGGGAGCTCCAGGAGCTGAAAGACCAGGTGTCCGCTCAGGAGCTGCAGGATCAGCAGCTAAAAGACCAGGTTCCTGCCGAGGTGCTGAAAGACCAGGTGCCTGCCGAGGTGCTGAAAGACCAGGTGCCTGCCGAGGTGCTGAAAGACAAGGTGCCTGCCGAGCAGCTGAAAGACCAGGTGCCCGCTGAGCAGCTGCAGGATCAGCAGCTGAAAGACCAGGTGCCTGCCGAGGAGCTGAAAGACCAGGTGCCTGCCGAGGAGCTGAAAGACCAGGTGCCTGCCGAGGAGCTGAAAGACCAGGTGCCTACCGAGGAGCTGAAAGACCAGGTGCCTGCCGAGGCGCTGAAAGACCAGGTGCCTGCCGAGGCGCTGAAAGACCAGGTGCCTGCCGAGGCGCTGAAAGACCAGGTGCCTGCCGAGGCGCTGAAAGACCAGGTGCCTGCCGAGGCGCTGAAAGACCAGGTGCCTGCCGAGGCGCTGAAAGACCAGGTGCCTGCCGAGGCGCTGAAAGACCAGGTGCCTGCCGAGGCGCTGAAAGACCAGGTGCCTGCCGAGGCGCTGAAAGACCAGGTGCCTGTCGAGGCGCTGAAAGACCAGGTGCCTGTCGAGGCGCTGAAAGACCAGGTGCCTGTCGAGGCGCTGAAAGACCAGGTGCCTGTCGAGGCGCTGAAAGACCAGGTGCCTGTCGAGGCGCTGAAAGAACAGGTGCTTGTCGAGGCGCTGAAAGAGCAGGTGCCTGTCGAGGCGCTGAAAGAGCAGGTGCCTGTCGAGGCGCTGAAAGAGCAGGTGCCTGCCGAGGCGCTGAAAGAGCAGGTGCCTGCCGAGGCGCTGCCTGCCGAGGCGCTGAAAGAGCAGGTGCCTGCCGAAGCGCTGAAAGAGCAGGTGCCTGCCGAGGCGCTGAAAGACCCGGTGCCTGCCGAGGCGCTGAAAGACCCGGTGCCTGCCGAGGCGCTGAAAGACCCGGTGCCTGCCGAGGCGCTGAAAGACCCGGTGCCTGCACAGGCGCTGAAAGACCCGGTGCCTGCACAGGCGCTAAAAGACCAGGTGCCTGCCGATGAGCTGAAATACCAGGTGGCTGCCGAGGAGCTGCATGACCAGCAACAAAACGACCAGGTGCCTGCAGAGGAGCTGCAAGACCAGCAACAAAACGACCAGGTGCCTGCAGAGGAGCTGCAAGACCAGCAACAAAAAGACAAGGTGCCCACCCAAGAGCTGAAAGAACAGGTGCCCACCCAGGAGCTGCAGGACCAGCAACAAAAAGACCAGGTGCCCGCTCAGCAGCTGCAGGACCTGCAACAGAATGACCAGGTGACCGCTCAGGAGCTGCAGGATCAGCAGCTGAAAGACCAGGTGCCTGCAGAGGAGCTGAAAGACCAGGTGCCTGCAGAGGAGCTGAAAGACCAGGTGCCTGCCGAGGAGCTGAAAGACCAGGTGCCTGCCGAGGAGCTGAAAGACCAGGTGCCTGCCGAGGAGCTGAAAGACCAGGTGCCTGCTGAGGAGCTGAAAGACCAGGTGCCTGCCGAGGAGCTGAAAGACCAGGTGCCTGCCGAGGAGCTGAAAGACCAGGTGCCTGCCGAGGCGCTGAAAGACCCGTTGCCTGCACAGGCGCTAAAAGACCAGGTGCCTGCCGATGAGCTGAAATACCAGGTGGCTGTCGAGGAGCTGCATGACCAGCAACAAAAAGACCAGGTGCCCACCCAGGAGCTGCATGACCAGCAACAAAAAGACCAGGTGCCTGCAGAGGAGCTGCAAGACCAGCAACAAAAAGACCAGGTGCCCGCTCAGCAGCTGCAGGACCTGCAACAGAAAGACCAGGTGACCGCTCAGGAGCTGCAGGATCAGCAGCTGAAAGACCAGGTGCCTGCCGAGCCGCTGAAAGACCAGGTGCCTGCCGAGCCGCTGAAAGACCAGGTGCCTGCCGAGCCGCTGAAAGACCAGGTGCCTGGCGAGCAGCTGAAAGACCAGGTGCCTGGCGAGCAGCTGAAAGACCAGGTGCCTGCCGAGCAGCTAAAAGACCAGGTGCCTGCCGAGCAGCTGAAAGACCAGGTGCCTGCCGAGCAGCTGAAAGACCAGGTGCCTGCCGAGCAGCTGAAAGACCAGGTGCCTGCCGAGCAGCTGAAAGACCAGGTGCCTGCCGAGCAGCTGAAAGACCAGGTGCCTGCCGAGCAGCTGAAAGACCAGGTGCCTGCCGAGCAGCTGAAAGACCAGGTGCCTGCCGAGCAGCTGAAAGACCAGGTGCCTGCCGAGCAGCTGCAAGACCAGGTGCCTGCCGAGCAGCTGCAAGACCAGGTGCCTGCCGAGCAGCTGCAAGACCAGGTGCCTGCCGAGCAGCTGCAAGACCAGGTGCCTGCCGAGCAGCTGCAAGACCAGGTGCCTGCCGAGGATCTGCAAGACCAGGTGCGTCCCGAGGATCTGCAGGACCAGCAGCTGAAAGAACAGGTCCCTGCCCAGGATCTGCAGGAGCATCAGCTGAAAGAACAGGTCCCTGCCCAGGATCTGCAGGAGCATCAGCTGAAAGAACAGGTCCCTGCCCAGGATCTGCAGGAGCATCAGCTGAAAGAGCAGGTCCCTGCCCAGGATCTGCAGGAGCATCAGCTGAAAGAGCAGGTCCCCGCACTGGGGCTGCAGGAGCATCTGCTGGAAGAACAGGTTTCCACACTGGGGCTGCAGAACCAGGAACTGCAAGGCCAGGAGCCTGCCCGGGAGCCTCAAGACCAGGTGCCTATGCAGCAGAAAGGCCAAGTTACTGTACAGCGACAGGAAGACTTGGTGCTTGCGGAACAACAGAATGACCAGTTTCATGTGCATATACAACAGGAAGAAGAGCAGATGCATGTAGAAGAGCAGAATAGCTCAGTGACTCTACACAACCAAGAAGACCAGGTGCCTGTACAGCAGAAGGCAAACCAGGTACCTCTTCAGAAACCAGGAGACCAGGTACTGCCTCAGCAGAAAACAGGCCTAGTTTCTTCACAGCAGAAGAAAGACCAGTTCACTGCTCAACACAAGGCAGACCTGGTACTAGACCAGCAGCAGACAGACCAGCTTCCTCTACAGCCTAAGTGGCAGGAGCAACAACTGCAAGGCCATTCGCATGTACACCAGAAGGAGCAGGTGACTGTACAGGAGCAAAAAGAGCAGGCACGTGGACAGCTGCAAAAAGATCATGTGCATGTACATAGCAATGAAGTTGAGCAACCAATGGAAGATCAAGAGCTTGTACAAGAGCTAATGGAAGACCAGGATCCTTTGGAGCAGGCAGTCGAAGATCAAACAGTTCTACACAAACGAGAATGTGACCAGACAAAGGAAGATCAAGAAATTCTGCAGCTACAAATGAAAGACGTGGAGCTTTTACAGCAACAGGGCCATCCTCTCCGAAAGGATGACCAGGAGCCCCAACATCAGCAGGAAGGGTCGAACCTAAATGAAAGCCCAGAGCAGTTACAGAAACGTAAACAAGAATATAGATGTCGACAAGAGGAGCAGGCACGACAGATGAAAGAGCAGGCACTGCAACTGAAAGGGCAGGCACAGCTGCTGAAGGAACAAGCCAAACAGCTAGAAGAGCAAGCATATCAACTAGAAGAGCTGTCCAAGGAGCTAGAGGAGAGGGCAGCACTGCTGGAAGAGGTACTGGAGAAGCAAACTCAAGAACGTCCGGAAGACGCACAGTTACAGAAACATGAGGTACAGGTGCAGCAGTCTGAGCAGGTCCAGCAGTTGGATGTACAAGAGCTTCAAAGTGAGAATTTGCAACAGCTGGAAGTTCAGAGCCAGCAAAATGAGCACCCACTGCTACTGGAGGTACAGCAGCAAACTGAACAGGTGCAGCAATCTAAGCAGTCACAGGCACTGGAGATTAAGTTATCACATTCCGAGCAGTCACAGCCATTGATTGTGCAGGCGAAGCGAAAAACGCAGCCAGAAAAGCAAGAGCAACAACCTGAGTTGTCTCAACTGTGTACAGAACAAATGCAGCAAGAATCACAGTCACAGCAAATGGAATTGCATGGGCAAGAGGAGAAGTTACAGCAAATGGACACTGATGCATGTCATGAGCTGCATTTAGAGCAGACAGCAGTGCAGATGCCACAAAAAGAGCATTTGGAGCTTCCTGAACATCAAACTGAACACCAGCATAGTAGTGCACAGGAAAGTAAGGTCCTGCTGTTGAAAGAGCAAAGTCAAAAGGAACACAAAGCAGTAGATTGTTTGCCACAACAACAAGAACAGTCACAGCAGAAGAAGGAAATCAGACAACTGCAGTTCCAAGAGACACAAACAAAAGGTGAATACCAAGAAAATCGATTGCAGCCACAGGAACCTCAGTTTGAACTACAGCCAGCAGTTCCACTGCTGCAACAGACAGTGGAGCTAGCACCACAAAAAGGACAGAACAGCAGACTGCAGCCAACAGCTGTTCACCTGCATGAAAAGCAGTCCGGCATGGAAGTGCAGCAAGCCATGCCGCCAGGGCATCAGACAGATGAGATAAATCAGACACAGAATGAAGTGCAGCATAAGAATAGGGAAGATGACCTGCAAAGGCCAGATAAGCAAGCACAACCACAGAACAATGAGCAACCTCTAAAGCAGGATGAGCAACCAGAAATATGGGAACATAAGCTGCAGCACCAAAAAGACATAGAGAAGGAAAAACAGATGGAAACATGGAAAGAGACACAAGCACATTCAAAAGAGGATGAGCAGCCTCAGAGTTTGGCACAACAGGAAAATATCCTGGAGAACGAGGGTCAGGTGCAAAGACTGACAAAGCAGTTGGAGACCCAAGCAGACAAAGAGGGAGAATTGCAGAAGCAGGTTGAGAAGTCAGAGAAGCATGCCACCGAACTGCAGGTGGGTGAACAGTTGGGGATGGAATCATTTCAGAAAGAGAATGGAGAGCAATTACAGAAACAGCAGTTTGAGATAGAAACCGAACCTAAAGGACAACAACATCAATTGCAGAAACCAGATGACCAGCCGTCAGTACCGCAGGCCGAGCAGAAAGCAGGTGCAGATCAATTGCAGAAGCCGGATGAGCAACCAGTAATGCAGGAACAGCAAAAAGACTGGTCACCTCAAGAGAAGCAGTCACAGCAGTCAGAAAAAAGCACACCGGAGGAACAACAGCCAGATGTCACAGGTGAATATTAATGTGTAATCCAGTTTTAGTTTATGAACAGTCCTGTTTGTTTAATTTCGTGGTATAAGGTGCCTGTCCTCCCCAGTGGGCACTCAAATACATTTAAGAATAGGGACTAAAACTAGAAAGCCCAAAGTTGCTTACCATTTAACAAGCCGAAGAACAATTGCTATAGAGTCACAACAGAAAATAAACACATTTGGCAGTCCAATATCTTTTTTGGGAATGAATAGATATTCACCTGCTTTCTAAGACCCATTTAGCCTGCCTGGTGGTTGAAACATTTGTAAAAAGCCACTCTGTAGCAGAAGTGGATTTCCCCAAAGAGGTTTACTGGCAACCTTACCGGACGAATCAATTTTCCTGATGGATACTTCTAACAGCAGATTCCTCACCTTGTGAATTTCCTCCAGGCACCAGACTGGATCCTTAAAACACAAAAGCAGTGCTCATGCAAGCCTGTAGGTGGTGCTCTGTGACTCTGCATTAATGTCTTTTCCTTTGGGAAGTGACGAATGGAGCCGCATGTAAGTGCCATCCATGCCCGCTGATGTCAGTTCCTTTCCGCGCCTTCAGACGTGGATCTGGAGATCAGCTCCCTCCTTTTTCACTGTAAAGTGATTTTTCTTCAAAATGTTTCCAGTGTTCAAGGGATGTCACCCTTTAAAATTACAGGGTTCAAACATTGTAGGAACTGTTGCAAAGAGATCTCCTGTGTCAGTCCGGTGTTTACATTTTTTACACGACTCCCAAGTCCTGCGCCGATTGTGCCCAGATGAACCCTATGGCCATCAGAGAGTGTGAGGCACAGCTCTACGGGGCGAAGCACCAAAAGGCTCTGTCCTAGTCCTGCGCCATGTGGAAATCTAAGGCGAAGACCCGCTCCAGAAGTTGTGCCTAAGGCACATCTTCCTCATGGTTGGAGTCTTTGAGGAAGTCAAAGAAGAAACACAAGAAGCACATTTCCCTCAGCCAGCCTGGTCGTGAGGTCTGTCAGTGTAAGCTGATTATTCGGCTGCTACACCCACGCACTGATGCATGGTTGGTGAGATCTTGCCCATTGTCACCAAAGACTTGGGGGCTTCTCTAGTCCAAACTATTCAGGATGGTTGGGAAGCGGCTAAATTAGTAATTCACCTGGGCCTGGACACCACAACTGTCTAGTTAGGGCTATAGGAACCAGCTTGGTGCTTCACCGCCATGCCCGGATGAAGTCCACCGGCTTCTTGAGAAATGTCCAGGCATCTTTGAATGACATGCCTTTCAATGTCTCCAGCCTGTTTGGGGAGAAGGCAGATTTGGCCCTGCAGCGTTCTAAGGAGAGCTGGGCCATTATACGCTCCCTGGGCCTTTCAGCATCAGTCAGGCAGTACCCCCAACAATTTTGCCCTTTTGCAGCGCCAGACTTCTCTTCCGGCACAAAAAGCTTCCCTTTCAAGGTCTGGGCCATGGGCCCAGCACACTGTCATCCGGCCACCAGGACCAGCTTTCATCCCATTCTTTTGCTCCTCCAGCCATAGCCTCCAAACCCCTTAATTGCTCCCTTACATGTGCACATCTACTCCGTAGGAGGCAGGATCAGCCATTTCCTAGGGGTGGCAACAAATCATGTCTGACAAATAGGTCCTGCAGATTGTCCAACGCGGCTATGCCCTGAAATTCCTTTTTGATCAACTGCACCTGCCACCTACTTCAGAGCACTTCCTGTAGGACCAAATGTCCTTTTTATGCAAGAAAGTGCCTGGAAGTGCAGGCTCTTTTGGCCAAAGGAGCTATATAGAGGGTACCAACCTTGGAAGTTGGGACTGAGTGTTATTCACGCTACCTCTAGTGCTGAAGAAGTACAGAGGCCTCTATCCTGTTGTAGGTCATTGCTTTTTTGTGCAAGGACAAATTCTAAATGCTCACCCTTGTCTATATAATCTCTGCCATAATTCCTAGAGAACGGATAGTGCTGTTGGACCTGCAGGCCGCTTATTTTCACAACCCCTTCCTGCAGACCCACCGATTCAACCTGTGGTTCGCAGTGGGCCTTAAACATTTGTTAGCTGTGCTCCCTTTTGATCTCACCAGTACTTCTTGAGTGTTCACAAAGGTGAAGGAAGTGGTCTCTGCCCAACTCTGAAGGTCGTGGCACTAGTCTTGCCCTACCTTGATGAATGGCTATAGAATGCGGGCTCGACTTATTCGCAGACCACTTCCAGATGACAGCGAATCTCCTTACAATCTTGGGGTTCTCAATTAACCTGCCGAAGTCACACCTAACTCCTTTGCTGTGGCTCCCCTTCATTATAGTCATCCTGAATACTGTGTATTGCGAGCCTTTCCTCCGGACCAATGAGTCCAGGACATTTGGGCTATGATCCTGATGTTTTGCCTCTGTCCTGGATCTCAGTGAGGACGGCTTTGAGGTATTTGGGCCTACTAGCCTCTTGCATCCTGTTTGTAGAAACATGTTAGGTGTCACATGCAGTCTTTGCAGTGGGACCTGAAGTCTCCATGGACTCAGCACCAAGGGAACATGTCAGATTCCATGCAGGTGTTGAAGGACACTGCTAAAGACCTGCAGTGGTGGCTACTTGATTCCAAATGGACCAGTGGCAGATCCCTCTCCCTGCCCCACCAGGAGTGGACGGTGGTGGCTGATACCTTGCTACTGAGTGGGGAAGGTCATCCGGGAGAGGTGGAGATCAGAGAGCTCGGGTCTTTGGCAGAGACCTGCCTCTACATCAGTTGTTTGGAGTTGTGGGTGATTCACTTGACATTGAAAGCCTTCCTCCCCTCTTAAAAGGGATGGCTCGTACATTTTCTCACTGACAACACCAACTCCCTATGGTACTGCATGAAGTATAGTGGGGTGGCTGTGAGGTGGGGGTAGAGTCCTGGGTCCAGTGCCGAGAGGCTCTCCGCTTCTGGAGCTGGCTGGATCATCAGGGGATGTCTCTTGTGGTGTACCACCTGGCAGGATATTTAAACACCAGGTCGTAAAAAGCCAGCTAGTGGCACTTAGGGGATCACAAATAGCAGTAACACCGAGAGGTGGCTCAGGGAATCTTCCAACAAATGGGATAACACTGGCTCATTCTCTTCGCCACCACTAAAAATGCGCAATGTCAACACTTTTGCATGCTGGAGTTCCCAAGAAGGCTCTCTTAGAGACTCATTCCTCCTAGAGTACAGGACTCTTCTATGCCTTTCCACTGCTCTTGTCCCTGTCCAGAGTTCAGTATTGACCGGGCCCAAGTCATTCTGGTGGCTCCAGATTGGACTAGCAGAGTGTGGTACCCAGAGATTCTGGTTTGAGCATCCATCCTCCAATCAGGTTTCCTCTTCAGGAGGCTCTCGTGTTGCAACAGCAAGGCAGTATCTTACATCCACGCTTACCTACACCTCATTGCGTGGAGTTAGTGGTGACGCTTGACCCATTTCCTCCCAAGTTAGTTGATGTCATCTTGACAGGCAGGTGTCCTTCAACAAAATCTGTGTATTCTGGATGCTCGGACAAATTTGTGGATTGGTGCGGTGCCCTTCAGTTGGACCCACTGCAGGAGAAATTGCTGAATGTGTGCTTTGTTTTTAGCCCAGCATGGTCTTGCTCTGGCCACAGTTAAGGTTACCTGTTTGGCCTTTTTACGTTTGCCGGACCAACCATCCTTATTCAAGTCACCTGTTGTGATGTTTTTCTAAAAGGTTTTCCACTGAAGCCCTTTGTGATGCTACATTGTAACTTAACACTGGTTCTCGTGTTTCTAATGTTTACCTAGTTTGCACCAATGCACAGTTGTCCATTAAGCCTCCTCACCCTTAAAACTGTCTTTCTGGTTTTGGTAAGATTTGCGCGGTCCAGCCTCCCTATAACACATTTTTTCAGAACAAACTGGTGTTAACATCTGAAGCTGGGTTCCTACCAAAGGTGTTGATGCCTTTTCATGTTGGACAAGCTATCACGCTTTCAACTTTCTTTGGTCTGCCTCATCCCTTGAAAGAGGAAAAGTGACTACATTGTTGAACGCCTAGAGGGCATTTAGTTTTCACATCTATTGTACTACAGAACATGTGTGGACAGTCAGCTCTTTGTGGGGTTCTCTAGAGTGAAGAAGGCAAACCTCTGGAGAAACAGACCATCTCTTGATGGATAGTCTTCTGCATTAAGATCTGCTATGCATTAGCTAAGTAGAAGCCCTCAGAAGGTCTAAGGGCCCACGCCACCAGTGCCATGTCTGCTACTACTGCTTTGGCATGAGGAGTGCTTGTCCTGGATATTTGATACATTCGGGAAGGACAGTCTGGTTTGTCAAGATGAGTATTTTGTCCTCTAGGACTTTTCAATTTGAGCCGTTCAACAGACCTTCCACTTCAGGAGGTATGGCTTTGGTATATATCCACCAGGTCAGGAATCTACAGTTAGCAGCATCTGTCGGAAGAACTAGTTACTTCCCTTTGGTAATGCTCTTTCAGGTGTATACTCTATCTAACCGCATATTCACCTCCCCCAGTCTGTGGTATGGGATCTTTTATCTAAAAAGCTCCCAGTCTACGAATCTGCACATTGGTTTCTTTAGTCTGCTAATGGGTTCATGAAAGAAACTGATGTCAGCACCCATGGGTGGCACTTAAATGGGGCTCAGTTCATCACTTCTGGAGCGGAATGGCGTAGTTGTGGAGTTGCACAGTGCCACCGATCGGCACTCAGGAGCACTGATTTTGAGTAGTCAGGATTCAGTCTGGAGCGTGAGGGAAATTCACAAGGTAACAAATCTGCCGTTTGATAGGGTATCCACCAGAAAAAGCATTACCAATGGTAAGTAACTTGTTCTTCATTGCCACAAATCCTTGCTGTCACTGATATTTCAGGTTTACACAGTTCTGTTTAATACATTGGCCTAAAATACAAATCCCAGGTTTCAAACCAAACATGTTTCACTTCTTCATTAGAGAGCGCTGGTAGTAGTCTTGGTTTTCTTGCCGTAATGTTCCTTTAGGATGAAGTTGAAATTCAGGGAGAATATATAAGAATTCTCGATCATCTCGTGTTGTCCTTCAATATAACTAATGTTAGCAAGTTTGTCCTCTGTTCCAGTAGTCTACTCAGCAAGAACAGCAATATACTTATTCTGCCTGTGGATATCCTCAGACTAAACCGAACTCAGTACATTGCGTTGAAAATTGTGTTCTGGTGAAAGTTGACATTATCTTTTACATTTTCCCTTCCTTGGATGTCCATTTACTTTAGAACACTTGTGTCTAATCTGAAGATTGTGACTCCATAAAATACTAGGGGTACAATATTTGCTTCACAGGCTTTTAACAACATGCAACACAGATTGGCTCCATAACAAAATGAAGCTTTTGAAGACTTTCAAAGGTGGCATTCCATATGCCTTTTTATTAGCGTGATTGGAGGAACTGGTACCCCTTTAAGTTCAGCCGATATAAGTATTTAGTATATTACAAACGGATTTGAGTTTATCAGTTGAGCAAATGCTAATTGTTGTGCTTTATTTGATTGACATCTTTGATGAAGACTAATGACTTTTACATGCATAAACCACATCATTTTCAAAAACATCTTGACATTAATTTCTATTAAAACAGTTGAACTATGAATTTTTCAAAAGATTAACATTTTGAAAATTCTCAAATGTGTGGTTTGTTTAGTATGTTTGTGTGGAAAAGTCATTGGTCTTCATTAGGGAGGGTAATTGGATTAAACATACAATTTGGCATTGGCATGGCTGATACGATCTAATCAGTTTGGAGTGGAGAGGTGTGGTGCAGCGGCCAGGGCAGCTGACTTCGGAGCACATGGCTCACGGTTCGATCCCTGGCTCCGGCAGCAGCTCAGCTCAGCACCATGTGACTCTGGGCAATAGCTCACTTAATTTCCACGACGGCCCCCAGCGCCTTGAGACCCGTAAGGGTGAGTAGTTCGCGCTTTACAAATACGGATTTATTTTTATTTATAGTATACTATACATATGATCTCTTGTTGCCATCTGCACCAAATGGCATATTTCTGCACCTGGATCATATGCGGACAGTTGCTGTTTTAGGGTCTTGTTTTAGTATTGGCGCCTTAGTTTAAAAAATATTACGCCAAGGACTAGCCATGTCCCGCTGCCCCCCCGGCCTAGGATATAATCACTCTCCCTGTGTAGGGTCTAGGCACACCGTATGTTAGGTGGGAACGGGAGGCTGCGATGAATCCATATATGCAGCCTGGTTGACTGAATCACTTACATCGCCAACAGTGCTCTTGACACAGGGCTCCAGTCGTGGGGGTGGGGGATTGCGGGGGTTGGTGAAGGGGGGGCGGGGGGGGTGACGACCCAGAATTTTAACCAGGCTGTAAGAAAGCACTCTGCATTTGGGTCTTCCCCTACCTCGGGTTTTCCCCTATTCAAATATTATTCCTCTGGGATCTTTCCTGCAACATCCTTAGCTCTCTCCTCTAGGCACTTGATGACATCTTGTAGCTGGGAGATGTGGGCCCGCATCACATGGATCTGATCTTCTAATACGAAGATTCTCATCTCTGCCTCTGTTACTTGCTCTGTTGTATTGCAGAGATCCTGCCATAGTGGAGTGGCATCCATTCAGACTGCCTTCATCTTGCCCTCCAAGGACATTCTGGTGTCATGGATGGCTTGAAGTATCACCTCTGCCTAGGATAACACACTGTTTTGTTGTGCAGGTTCAGGTCCAGATGACACCACAGACAATTTGCCTTGAGGCACTCTAGCATAATATTACATCATGTCACATGCTGTCGCAACGCTTTCTCTGCACCTAAGACAATGCATGACCGTAGTTCTGTAATTGCTCTACTAGCTAGCTATAGCTACAAGGCAATGTTCAAGGCACTCTGCATTGTCCACAGAGCCTCCCAGGGAAAAGGACCGTTATACCTACAAATTAAATTTAAGCAATACAAACAAAACCGAACACTGTGCTCGGGGCTTGCATCACTTATCATACCACCTTACTATAAGAAATCCATAGGAGGGACTGCTTTCTCAGTACAAGCACCCAAGCTCTGGAACTCCCTACTGGCCAGCATTAGAAGCACAGAGGAGCATACACACCTCTGAAGACAGCAGAAAACATTGCTAATCAAGATAACTGCATCACCCACATCCTGGCAACAGGGCCAAGAAAGACATTTGCACCCTGAAGTGCGATCTTCAGATTACGAACCACCGACTGGAAACAACTCAACCAGCAAACTGCTTTTGATATGCAGGTAAGCTAAGAAGGGCTGACCTATGGTTTGGCGGGGCATTAGATAGTTATGCAAGTTTGTATATAACATTTATGGCACACATTGATACTAAGACCATAATACTCTATAATCAGCAGCCAATTGTAACTTACACTGCTTACATTTGCATAAGACATCTGGAACGAGGGTTGTTTATCACCAGTACTGTGCAGCGAAAAAAATAGGCATAACCAAATAAACAGTCATGGCACAACTGCAGAGATCGGTCACACACTGCTCGACAATTTGAAGGACTTTAATATACTCCAGCACTGCAGGTCCCAAATATATATACACTCTGTCCACTTCTTTGCATCTCACAATGGCACCCCGATATTGGATGATAGTAAAAATGCCCATCCCAGCAGATCGCTCCACCTCCAACCATGCCATCTCAGGAACAAAACTATACACAAAATCTCATATTGGGCAACCCAGTGCAGTAACCAGGTAAGCTGGCAATAATCGTAAGAAATACCATCAAGGGACTAGCACAGCTGTTTAAAGCTGCCAGTATGCTGAAAACCGCAAAACTGCATGTCTGTCTCTCACACTTCTTCATCAACCACACTGCTACGCGCTGCATCCCATAACAGGATAACCACACCTCAGTGGCACTCACTCACAACATGGAAACACTTCCTGCTTAGGATCAACAAACAAGACAACACCCGTTCAACCACACACCCTGCATGGTGTAGCTTGCTATACGTGTAGGTAAGTGCTTCAGTCCCCCACATAGGAGTAGCATTTGCTATATAAATGCTGCAATACAATATGTGTGGATTGCAACCAAACTAGTTTACGTCCTGGACTTCATTTGCAATGCAATTGTTATATTTATCAGTTTCATCAAAAAAATGGGGATTGGCTGGAGGTTGCGCGAGGCATGTTGTTTACCTCCTGTGAATGCCTGCAGTCGTAGGCCGGCAGAGGACAGCAGTTATTCTTTGCTTCTTACTACTAAAGGAACACCAGCTGTTTGGAAAGAAAAAAAAAAAGAAAGAAAAGGTCACTTGGAATTAATGACATCAGGAAGAGCATGCAGTAGTATACTAGACCCACTGTCTGCTCTATCTGGGCCTCCCAACATGACTCTTATAGGGAAAGTTGTCCGAGTGCAGCTTTCCCTTGAGAATTAGTAACTCAAGGTCTCTATGGAAGGAGAGCTTTGACTGATGCCGCCTGTGCTGCACCTTTTATCAGTGGGAGGGAAGCTTGCAGTGCTGCTACCTTTCTGTATGCAAGAGAAGCTTGTAGTTCTCTGTGTGGGGGAAGGTTACAGTGGTGCGGACTGTACTGTACCTGTTCTCTATGGGAGGGAAGCTTGGACTGATGCTACCCGTGTTGTACCTGATCTCTACATGAGGGAAGCTTGTGCTGCTGACTGTACTGTACCTGTTCTCTACGTGAGGGACGCTTGCACTGCTGCTGACTGTACTGTACCTGTTATCTATGTGAGGGATGCTTGCAGTGCTGCCAACTGTACTGTACCTGCTCTCTACGGGAGGGAAGCTTGGACTGATACTGCCTGTGCTGCATCTTTTCTCTATATGAGGGAAGCTTGCAGTGCTGCTGCCTGTGCTGTCCTTTCTGTATACAAGAGAAGCTTGTAGTTGTCTGTGTGAGGGAAGCTTGCACTGCTGCAGACTGTGCTGTACCTCTTCTGTCTGCGAGGGTAGCTTGCGGTGCTGCTGCCTGTGGTGTATTTATAACGCGGTGATGGAAGCTTGCACTGCCTACTTTCTGCCTCTTTGTGGTCACATCGAAGCACTGTTTTTGTTCTTTTTCCTCCTGCCAGGCCTGAAGTACAGAGTTCTTTGTCATCAGTTCACAACATGTGCTGTACTCAGAATAAAGACCTCATATTCTCCTGCCCAGCAAAAAAGATTCAGTACCTCATCTCCAGCATCGGCACCTTTTCTTTACCGTCCCTCACCCCACTCGGGCCCCCACCACTTCAGGCTCCTCCCCCAAGCTCCCCAAGATGTGAGGTATCCGAGCTCCTGGCCTGATTACTGCCTACTTCAAAGCACTCACCAAGAAAACAGGAAACCCGCAAGAGATACCAACCTCGTTAATTAGACGAAATTGAAAATGCCGACATTTTGCTAAATATTCTTTTCTGCGCGTTTGAAGCACATATGACGGACTTGATGTCTGGAAAGACAGACTCGGGGGCTACCCCTCTCAGGCCCCTGGCAGATCCTTCACCCTTTAACAGAGAGAGGGCTTTGCATGGGTACCCTGATTCCAAAGGGCTGGGGTGGTGCTCTGGCTCATGACCAGGGTCTTTGTCCAATCTCGCTACCAATACAGGTTTAACAGACAACCCACTCCCTCCATTTTTTGCTGGGGGGTGTGCCCCATGTGCACAGCATTCTATAGGGGGGAAGGGGGGACTAGGCTCCAAGAGAACAAAGATACAGAACAAGTTATCAAGCACCAATTAAAATAAAACATTGTTTTCGTGTATGTAGCAATAAGGATGAAAATGCCTGTTTCTTGTATTTTAACATTTATAAATAACAATTTTTCTCCCAACCATTTAAAATGCGATTTTGCGCGAACGTCGGGATTACCTCTTCAGCTGGGGCATGGGTGGTGTTACTTTTTGCAGGTCGTTGTTTTCTAGCAAGAACGGTTTGTTTCACAGCTGCTGTTAGTATGCAGATTGTCTGCTTTCCCTCAAATAGATGGGCTGGGAGGGGGGAAAAAAGCTGCTTTCTTTCACAGAGCCAGGGCGGGGAATGGCAGTGAGAGCCGATGAGCATGAGAAAGCACGGCCCAGTCCACCACTTCACTATTTCAACTTGTTTGCTTCAGAGACTAAAGCAGGGCGTGCCAGGGAGGCGCTCGACATGTGCGGTTCCCAGAGGCATTACCTCGATGCTGCTCCTTGGTTTTTTATTTATTTATTTAATGCATTTTTATATAGCGCGGACTTTACCCGAAGGTGTCAGAGCGCTGTACAATAGAACCAGTTACGTTACATGAGAGAAATGTTACAAAATAGAACGTTACTAAAATAAACAGGAGACTAGAAGAGGTAGGCTAAAGCCGTAGAAGGCAAGAACACAATATCAAACACATCAAGCAAGGGTAAGGAATGTACAAGAAAATATTACAAATTTACAATGATGAACAAACTTCCTAGAAGGGTCTGAGAATGAAGGTATTAGTTCTGAAAGTGTCTTTGGAAGAGAAGAGATTTGAGGTCAGCTTTGAAGATCCGGAAAGAGGTGGTGGCACGGAGCAATGGAGGAAGCGAGTTCCAGATTCTCACCGCATTACCTGAGAACGATTGAGCCATTGATCTTTCCCTTTTGAAGGAAGGGGGCTCAAGCAGAAACTTTTCCGCATTCCGAGAAGCTCTCGAGCCTCCAGACATTTTCAGTTTATTCGCCAGGTAACGAGGGGAGGAAGTGTGCAAGGCTTTGTGGGTGATGCAGGCAGTTTTGTAAATAGATCTTGCCTCGATGGGAAGCCATCGAAGAGAAGACAGGATAGGAGTGATGTGGTCACTACATTTGGACCCTGAAATAAAGCGAGCTGCTGAATGTAGGACGGATTTGAGGGGGGAGAGGTGAGATTTGGGTAGGCCAGTCAGAAGAGAATTGCAGTAATCCAGTCTAGAGAGAACTAGCGATTGGACCAAGGTTTTTAGGTCTTTCTCCGGGAAGAACCGACTAATCTCCCACAGAAGGCGCAGCTGGTAACGTGCGTTCTTAGCAATGGAGTTGATGTGAGAGATTAGGTTGAGTCTTTTGTCAAGTATGACACCTAGGGATTTAGCGCTGTCGACAATGATGGGCTTATTGTTGTATAAATTCAGCTGATCCATCCAGGATTGAACAGGAGGAGGGGAGAGAGAGGTAGATAGGAGGAGGAATTCCGTTTTGGAGGGATTGAGAATGAGTTGGTGAGCTAACATCCAGTTGTGAATAGAGTTGAGAGTAGAGTTGAGAAGTGAGAGATCGTGTGCGGAAGACACCTTGAGGTAGATTTGAGTGTCATCCGCATAGAGATGGTAGTGGATCCCAGCTTTACTTAGGAGGTTCCCTAATGGTTCCAGATAGAGATTAAACAAAATGGGTGCAAGGATAGAACCTTGAGGGACGCCGTGACCTACCGCCAATGGAGATGAAAGACTGTTTGCTATCTTGATCATTTGGGATCTGTCCGAGAGGAATGAGGCAAACCATTTAAGCACTGTGCCTTCCACGCCCATTCTCTGTTGAAGTGTTAAGGAGGGTGTTGTGATTAACAGTGTCAAAGGCTGCAGAGAGCTCAAGAAGAATCAGAAGGCAAGATTCCCCAGAATCGAGTATGCGCAGCGCATCATCAATCACTTGCAACAGGGCTGTTTCAGTGCTGCAATTTTGAATGAAGCCAGACTGGAACACATCAAGGAGATTATTGTCCATAATATGTAGGGAAAGTTGTTTCGCCTCACATTTTTCGGTGATTTTCAAAAGAAAAGGGAGGTTGGTGATGGGGCGGAAGTTGTTGAGGTCGTTCGCATCTGCTGAGGGTTTTTTTTAGAAGAGGGGTAACCTGTCCTGTTTTGAGGGCAGAAGGGAGGGAGCCTTGACTGAGGAAGAGATTAACTAGCCTGGTCCAGTAAGAGAGAGTATTGGTGTAGAAATCAATGGCGATGACACTAGGGATGGGGTCAGAAGAATGATTGGAGGGTTTGGTTTCGAGGATGCATTTGAGGAGGTCATCTTCCGAGATGGCGGCAAAGTTCTGCCAAGAGACTAAGGATTTCCGCTCCTCAATGGGGGTGGGGTGGGAGACCTGATCCACCACTGATTTGACCTTTTCATCAAAGAATATAGCGAATTCTGCTGCTTTCTTTGAAGAATCCTCAGGCTTGATGGTTTGGGAGAGCAGTTTGGGTTTTTGATGAGGTCAAAAAGTTTTTTGGGTCTGTTTTTAGCTGAGTCGAGAAGGGATCTGAAATGAGAAGCTTTTTCATGGAAGATGTGCTTGTGATATTTGGATCTTGCTGAGTGTAAATGAGAGAGATTGGAGGTAGATGGAGATTGTCTCCAATGTTTCTCCAAGATTCTAAGGTTCTTCCTTTCATCATAGAGAGCTTTATTGAACCAGGGTGCTGAGGGGGTGGGTCTTTTCCTTTTGCTTTGGAGTGGAGCGACATTATCGATTTCAACTGCTAGGACTGAGAGGCAATGGGAGGTGAGATTGTTGACATCCACGTTAGGGTATAGTCTAGGAAGTGAACGCATTGCAGAATCACACAGTGTCAAGATCAATGTTTTTAGTGTTACGGAACCAGGTAGAAGCCCTTTTAGGTTGACCAAGAGTTATAACGTTCGATAGGTGAAAACGGAAGGGAATGAGGAAGTGGTCTGACCAGTCTACATGGATAGGGGGAGCAATAGTAAGCAGGTCTGCTTTAAATATAACAAGGTGCAGAATTGAGCCCTTAGAGTGTGTAATTTCCGAGCAGTGTTGGAAAAGATCATTGGCTAAGAGAAAGGTGGCAAGCTTGTTGGCAGCCGAGTCTTCCAAAGAGCCCCAGTGGAGATTGAAGTCACCCAGGAAGATCTGTCTGTCACTTTGAGAATATTGGTCACTGATGAAGTCGGTGAGTTCCTCCAAAAAGGAAGAGCAGTTACCGGGCGGGTGGTAGATGGCATGGAACCTGAAGGGTGAGCCGTGATGTACTTGAAGTTCTAGGGATAGGCATTCGAATGTACGGAAGAAGATGGTAGGAAAGGCTTTAATTTGTAGGGAGTTTCTGAAGATGATAGCGACACCTCCCCCAATTTTGTCCGTTCTGTCGTTTCTGAGGATAGAGTAGTCGGTAGGTATCAGAAGATCAAACAAAGTGTGAGAGGAGTCATTAAACCAGGTCTCAGTGAGGAAGAGCATGTCAAGATTGTAGTGGGTGATAGTGTCAGAAATTTCCAGTTTGTGTTTGATTGACGATCTGCAGTTGTGGAGCAAACAATGCAGCTCTGACGCAACTGTTTTGGTGGTGGGGGTGTTTGGGCTGTTAAGGGCTATAGGGATAAGATTCTTGTATGAGGGTGCCAGGGAAGAAGAAGGCTGGTTAGTTCTGACAGAAGAGATGGTCTGAATAGTGAATTGAGTAGAATTATTAGGAGAGGAAAGTGGAGGGGGATTGACGTTGTTAGTCTTGTAGCTAGCCAGTAAGTTGGCGATGTCTGAGGAAGACAGACTGTGGTTGGCTTTATTGGGGCGCAGGAGCAAGGAACTCCTCGGGAGGTTGTTAGGGAAGGGGGATATCTTAGTACTTAAAAGTGAGATGGACACTTCAAGCTGGGAAATGGAAGAGATGAGAGAATCAAGTTTGTTTTCCAGGGAGAGGAGGGCTGGGCACGGAATGTTGAGTGGCTCGATGGTTAAGGGAGGGAGTGTAGTGGGCGAGGGAGGGCAGGGAGAGGTGGGGGAACGGGGGGGGGGTATTGGGGTGCAAGGGTAGAGGGTGGGGAGAGATGGTGGTAGAAAGGAGTGGATGGTGTTACAGAGATATTTTTACTAGTGTTGAGCAGAGGGGAAGAGTAGAGATCATAAGTAGGAGGAGACAGTTGAGTACAGAGGTTCTTTGTTCTTTAGTCAGGTCTGTTCTGGGGAGCAGAAAGGGGGGCCAGGCCAGTGGTAAGTGAAATGCAGGGAGCTGATCGTGTGTGGAAGCAGAAGTTGCACTGGCACACGAGAAAACAACAGGACGTGCATTACGCTGGCAAAGCCCCGTGACTGATTGGGAGGGGGGTGGGAGAGCAGAGAGAGAGTGGGTTGGAAGAGCAAGGGGGGAAGACAGGAGAGTGAAAGCAAACCAGCGTTGCGCTCGTGAAAGAGTGCAGCGCTGGTAGAAACTAAGAGCTCATAGAAAGGGCTCAGAGCTGCAGTTCTCCCTGGAGACCAGAGCCAGTCCACGGATGAGGCAGCTGCGAGGAGCAGGGCAGACAAAGACAGCAGTGCCCTCCTATGAAGCAGGCTGCAGTACAGCCTTCCCTCTTGTCCGCCTGGCTCCGCTGCTCTGCTGGAGCCTGCTGACTGATTGGGAGGGGGAGGAGAGCTCAGAAAGTGAGATGAAGGAGCCGGGAAATAGACAACAATGAAAGCAAAACCAGCACAGTGCTCGTTAAGTATGTTGACAATTATTAAGCAAGCAGGGTGGGGGCGGGAGGGAAGTGCATGGAACAGAACAGGCGCCCTCTGATCAGCAGGAATCAAATGCTGTGTGTGTTAGCTGGGAATTGTAAAGTGTGCCTGCAACAGCAGGTAGGAGAAACTCATTCAAGAAAATAGTGCTCACAGATTAAATAAAAGATACCTAGTAAGAACACTAGTAAAAGGTCCAGTCCTAATGGGCGGTTACAAATGCAGACAAGGCGGCACTAAAGAGGGACTAACAAGCCTATTCACGAATCAAATGCAACCATTTAGAATAGACAGTAATAGGAGCCAATTGAAAAGATGGGCAGAAAGTGCGCGGAGCTTCAAGTCCATACGCTAATACAGCATGCCTCGCAGAGTAGCGCATGCCCTGCCCAGGCTCGACCTAAAAAAGCGCTATGATGCAGTATATATATATATATATATATATATTTAATTATCTACTGGCGGTCGCCAGTAGATAGTTATAGTTAGGACCTATTTTCCATAGGAAATCCGCAACATTCTATTTGAAATAACGTTGGCGCCGGTTGACGAATCTTCGCGAAAGTTTCCAACTTGTTGGGGCGCTCCGGTCCGCTCCTATCCTGAAAGTCTCGGGGTGATTCGTCAAGCGGGGGCCGAGAAAAGGGGGTCCCAAAACGTGTTTTCCCGTTCATTTTTCCATAGGAACCTTTAGTCGCAGCTACAGCCCGAACTGCTGAACGGAATTACACCAAATTTGGCAAAGAGGTAGCCCTTGGTTCAGTTTCGTGCCTTTTGCTTAAATGGTGTAAATCCGTTCAGTAGTTCCTGAGAAAATCAAAAGTAAAATCACATATATATCTGGGCGGAGCCTAACCACACATGTCATTGTGAGATCTGATTGGCTGTCAGCACTTCATCCTGGAATTGCTGGCAGCCATCTTGAGACCAATATACATGATAGTACCCCATTGAAATGCATTGTAGTGAATCAAAGATTTTGAGGGTTACCAAAAGGAGAACTATAAAGGGTGATAACAGACTTTAGTTACATTAGAATTCATTTGTTGATGGTACCATACTAATTTCAGGAATTGTGGTGTGTTCTAAGGTGATTTTACCCTGTAAAAAACCTTCTGCTGGGATATCATGAATCATGTTTGAGAGAAAACTATTTTCACATGCTTGTCCCATACAGTTTTGGAAGGTGTCCCGGAAGCTAAAATGAGAGCATATTTTCTGTAAATTCACATTATCTTTCTCAGTCATGTGAGAATGAAGTCTGACATTCTCAGTAAAACATGTACATCCAACAAGGGCAGAGACTGTCAGTTGATTCCTTTGTGTTCTACTGCAGCTTCCCAGAGTGTTCTAAAGAACAACTAGAGTGCTAACAGCCTTACTTATGACAAAAGTATGGCACACCTGAAGCCATCTTGATTGGAATAAACTGGTAACACTTAAAACATTTAATTTAAAAAGGAACAAAATGATGGGGTTCATTTTGTCATAGAAATTATGGTTAGTGCTGTAGAAAGAAAAATTAGGACGTGTTTCAAGTGTGATCTCAAATATCTTCCTGTTATATTTCAACAGGAGCAGCCTGCCAGTTGATGCCTTTGTGTTCTACTGCAGCTTCCCAGAGTGTTCTAAAGAACAACTAGAGCGCTAACAGCCTTACTTATGACAAAAGTATGGCACACCTGAAGCCATCTTAATTGGAATAAACCGGTAACACTTAAAACATTTAATTTAAAAAGGAACAAAATGAGGGGGTTCTTTTGAAATAGAAATTATGGTTAGTGCTGCAGAAAGAAAAATTAGGGCATGTTTTAAGTGAGATCTCAAATCCTCTTCTATTTCATTAGAAAATTCTGACATGCAGACTGAAACAATCACTTTCAATACCAGCAGCAGACTTCCAGTTAACTCCCTGGTGAGCAGTAGCTTTACTACAGTGATCTAATGAGCAACTAGAGTGCTAACATTCTGAATTTATGGCAAATGTGAGACACATCTGAATGCCTTCTTGATGGAATCAAAGTAAAAACTGAAAGCATTTCCTACTGAGGAGACTGCAGTAAATGAGGAAATTAGGAAACTTCATAACAAAGAAGTCTTCCAAGATGGCCACCAGTGAAAAAAGAGCCCAAATGTAGCACAAATATTACCCAGATGTAGCCCACATATAGCCCAATGACAAAAGTGTGCAAAACACTTTTTATTTTTAGTTTTTTTGCAGTTTTATGTAGTGCAGACTGGTCAGGTATTGGAGCGTTGCATCTTAAAACATGACCCCCTACACTACTAAAACACCACTGCACTACCCTAAACCCTAAAACATACCCCCAGCACGACCCCCTACACAAGCACCACTGCACTATCCTAAACCCTAAAACACTACCCCCAGCATGACCCCCTACACTACACAAACACCACTGCACTACCCTAAACCCTAAAATACTACCCCCCAGCACGACCCCCTACACTACACAAGCACCACTGCACTACCCTAAACCCTAAAACACTACACCCAGCACGACCCCCTACACTGCACAAACACCACTGCACTACCCTAAACCCTAAAACACTACCCCCAGCACGACCCCCTGCACTACCCAAACACCACTGCACTACCCTAAAACATGACCCCCTACACTACTCAAACACCACTGCACTACCCTAAACCACTACCCCCAGCACGACCCCCTACACTACACAAGCACCACTGCACTACCTTAAAACATTATCCCAAGCACGACCCCTACACTGCCCAAACACCACTGCACTGTCCTAAACCCTGAAACACCAGCCCCTGCACGACCCCCTACACTGCCCGAACACCACTGCACTAAACCCTGAAACACCACCCCTAGCACGACCCCCTACACTGCCCGAACACCACTGCACTGCCCTAAACCCTGAAACACCACCCCTTCACGACCCCCTACACTGCCCGAACACCACTGCACTGCCCTAAACCCTGAAACACCACTTCCAGCACGACCCCTACACTGCCCGAACACCACTGCACTGCCCTAAACCCTGAAACACTACCTCCAGCACGACCCCTACACTGCCCGAACACCACTGCACTAAACCCTGAAACACTACCCCCAGCAAGACCCCCTACACTGCCCGAACACCACTGCACTGCCCTAAACCCTGAAACATCACCCCCAGCAAGACCCCTACACTGCCCGAACACCACTGCCCTAAACCCTGAAACACCACCCCCAGCACGACCCCCTACACTACCCAAACACCACTGCACTGCCCTAAACCCTGAAACACCACCCCCAGCACGACCCCTTCACTGCCCGAACACCACTGCTCTGCCCAAAACCCTGAAACACCAGCCCCAGCACGACCCCTACACTGCCCGAACACCACTGCACTGCCCTAAACCTTGAAACACCAGCCCCAGCACGACCCCTACACTGCCCGAGCACCACTGCACTGCCGTAAACCCTGAAACACCAGCCCCAGCACGACCCCCTACACTGCCCGAACACCACTGCACTGCTCTAAACCCTGAAACACCAGCCCCAGCACGACCGCCTACACTGCCCGAACACCACTGCACTGCTCTAAACCCTGAAACACCAGCCCCAGCACGACCGCCTACACTGCCCGAACACTACTGCACTGCCCTAAACCCTGAAACACCATCCCCAGCACGACCCCCTACACTGCACGAACACCACTGCACTGCCCTAAACCCTGAAACACTACCCCCAGCAAGACCCCCTACACTGCCCGAGCACCACTGCACTGCCCTAAACCCTGAAACATCACCCCCAGCAAGACCCCCTACACTGCCCGAACACCACTGCCCTAAACCCTGAAACACCACCCCC
Source organism: Calotriton arnoldi (assembly GCA_963921515.1). Lineage (NCBI taxonomy): Eukaryota > Metazoa > Chordata > Amphibia > Caudata > Salamandridae > Calotriton > Calotriton arnoldi. The sequence continues at coordinate 221,535 of CAWUFW010011075.1, forward strand.
AGCACGACCCCTACACTGCCCGAACACCACTGCACTGCCCTAAACCCTGAAACACCAGCCCCAGCACAACCCCGTACACTGCCCGAACACCACTGCACTGCCCTAAACCCTGAAACACCAGCCTCAGCACGACCGCCTACACTGCCCGAAAACTACTGCACTGCCCTAAACCCTGAAACACCAGCCCCAGCACGACCCCCTACACTGCCCGAACACCACTGCACTGAACCCTGAAACACCAGCCCCAGCAAGACCCCCTACACTGCCTGAACACCACTGCACTGCCCTAAACCCTGAAACACCACCCCCAGCAAGACCCCTACACTGCCCGAACACCACTGCACTAAACCCTGAAACACCACCCCCAGCAAGACCACCTACACTGGCCGAACACCACTGCACTGCCCTGCCCTAAACCCTGAAACACCACCCCTGCACGACCCCCTACACTGCCTAAACACCACTGCACTGCCCTAAACCCTGAAACAACACCCCTGCACGACCCCCTACACTGCCCGAACACCACTGCACTGCCCTAAACCCTGAAACACCACCCCTCAGCACGACACCCTACACTGCCCGAACACCACTGCACTGCCCTAAACCCTGAAACACCACCCCTGCACGACCCCTACACTGCCCGAACACCACTGCACTGCCCTAAACCCTGAAACACCACCCCCAGCACGACCCCCTACACTGCCCGAACACCACTGCACTAAACCCTGAAACACCACCCCCAGCAAGACCACCTACACTGGCCGAACACCACTGCACTGCCCTAAACCCTGAAACACCACCCCTGCACGACCCCCTACACTGCCCGAACACCACTGCACTGCCCTAAACCCTGAAACACCACCCCTCAGCACGACACCCTACACTGCCCGAACACCACTGCACTGCCCTAAACCCTGAAACACCACCCCCAGCACGACCCCTACACTGGCCAAACACCACTGCACTGCCCTAAACCCTGAAACACCACCCCCTGCACGACCCCCTACACTGCCGGAACACCACTGCACTGCCCTAAACCCTGAAACACCACCCCCAGCAAGACCCCCTACACTGCCCGAACACCACTGCACTGCTCCTAGACTCTGAAACACCAGCCCCAGCAAGACCCCTACACTGCCCGAACACCACTGCACTGCCCTAAACCCTGAAACACCAGCCCCAGCATGACCCCTCACACTGCCCGAACACCACTGCACTGCCCTAAACCCTGAAACACCAGCCCCAGTACCACCACCTACACTGCCCGAACACCACTGCACTGCCCTAAACCCTGAAACACCAGCCCCAGCACAACCCCCTACACTGCCCGAACACCACTGCACTGCCCTAAACCCTGAAACACCAGCCCCAGCACGACCCCCTACACTGCCCGAACACCACTGTACTGCCCTAAACCCTGAAACACCAGCCCCAGCATGACCCCTACACTGCCCGAACACCACTGCACTGCCCTAAACCCTGAAACACCACCCCCTGCACGACCCCCTACACTGCCCGAACACCACTGCACTGCCCTAAACCCTGAAACACCACCCAGTGCACCGCCCCCTACACTGCCCGAACACCACTGCCCTAAACCCTGAAACACCACCCCTGCACGACCCCCTACACTGCCCGAACACCACTGCACTGCCCTAAACCCTGAAACACCACCCCAAGCACGACCCCCTACACTGCCCGAACACCACTGCTCTGCCCTAAACCCTAAAACACCACCCCCAGCATGACCCCCTACACTGCCCGAACACCACTGCACTGCCCTAAACCCTAGAACACTACCCCCAGCACGACCCCCTACACTATCCGAACACCACTGCACTACCCTAAACCCTAAAATACTCCCCCAGCACGACCCCCTACACTACCCGAACACGACTGCACTGCCCTAAACCCTCAAACACTCCCCCAGCACGACCCCCTACACTACCCGAACACCACTGCACTGCCCTAAACCCTAAAACACTCCCCCAGCACGACCCCTACACTACCCGAACACCACTGCACTGCCCTAAACCCTAAAACACTCCCCCAGCCCGACCCCTACACTACCCAAACACCAATGCACTACCCTAATCCCCTACCCCCGCACGACCCCCTACACTACCCAAAGACCACTGCACTACCCTAAACCGTAAAACACTACCCCGCATCGACTCCCTACACTACCCAAAGACCACTGCACTACCCTAAACCCTAAAACACGACCTCCTACACTACACAAACACCACTGCACTACCCTAAACCCTAAAACACTACCCCCTACACTACACAAACACCACTGCACTACCCTAAACCCTAAAACACTACCCCCAGCAGTACCCCTACACTACGCAAACACCAATGCACTACCCTAAACCCTAAAACACTACCCCCAGCAGTACCCCCTACACTACCCAAACACCATTGCACTACCCTAAACCACTACCCCCAGCAGTACCCCCTACACTACCCAAACACCACTGCACTACCCTAAATCACTACCCCCAGCACGACCCCCTACACTACCCAAACACCACTGCACTACCCTAAACCCTAAACCACTACCCCCAGCACGACCCCCTACACTACCCAAACACCACTGCACTACCCTAAACCCTAAAACACTCCCCACCAGCACGACTCCCTACACTACCCAAACACCACTGCACTACCCTAAACCCTAAATCTACCCCCAGCATGACCCCTACACTACACAAACACCACTGCACTACCCTAAACCATAAAACACTACCCCCAGCACGACCCTCTTCACTACCTAAACACAACTGCACAATTTGTTACAGGCGTTGCAACGCAGGCCTGTGGTGCTTACTGGAAGTACCTGGTGGGCTAGTTGGGCCCCAGGGACCCTCAGGATTCAAGGTGACCTAATCCCCCAACTTAAAACGCTCCACGGGGCGCGTTTGCACAGTGGTGAAGGGAGGGGCGGGGCCTCAGGTGACATGTGCGCAAACACGCCCTGTGTTGCGTTTTAAGTTGAGGAATTAATTCCTTTGAATCCTGAGGGACCCTGTGGGCCAACTAGCCCACCAGGTACCTTCAGTAAGCAGAACAGAGTTGCGTTGCAGAGAGGTGAAAAAGGTGCGTGGCCTCGAAACGCCTCTCTGCAACTCAGCTCTGTGGTCCTAACTGTAGGTACCTGGGGGGCTAGTTGTGCCCCAGGGACCCTCAGGATTCAAGGGGACTTAATCCCGCAACTTAAAACGCGCCACGGGGCGCGTTTGCACACATGTCACCTCAGGCCCCCCTCCACCACTGTGCAAACGCGCCCTGTAGCGCGTTTTAAGAGGTAGTTTTAATCCCCCTGCCCTATTATGTACTAGGGACTTGCAGAGGAGGTCATGCTAATCACAGGGGTACCCCAACGCATAGTGTTCCCTAGTGTATGTAGGTGTTTTCACTGTATTCTAAGTGTCTTTTAGCATAGCACTGGCTCTGGTTAGTCAGAGTCAGTTACCACCAGTACCCGTCTAAAAAGTTGTGGGCACAGGATGATTTTGCAACAAGGCCTCTTTCTGCTCCTCTGTTGGTTCTTTCTGCACATCTTTTGCTTCTTTCTGTGCGTTTTTCTTCTTTCTTCACATGTCCTACCTCTGTAGGCATAGTTAGAAACTAGCATTTAAAAACCTTTGAAATTCACTTAAAAATCATAGGTTTCAAGCACGTTATAGTTAGAAATTAGCATTTAAAAACCTTTGAAATTCACTGAAAAAACCATAGGTTTCAGACACGTTATAGTTAGAAATTAGCATTTAAAAAACCTTTGAAATTCACTGAAAAACCATAGGTTTTAGGGACAGTTATAGTTAGTTGGACATTTCACTCATACAAAACCATAGAAATTCCCCGTTATAGTTAGTTCAGCTAACTATAACTCGCGCCCCGCAATGCACTGCTGATGACGTCACATATTACATCACTCATGACATGGTCAGTGACATCACTGATGACATCACTGATGACATCTCAAATGACATCACTGATGACATCATCCATGTGATAATTTCATGCATCTTCTCACACCCTAATATAACTTTTGATACACCCACTCTAAATTACAGACTGCCATTCTCAAAACCAGACACTCCAACACCAAAAACTACATACCCACTCACTGATTCTTAGGTCTACACACACATCCACTCACTCTCCCGTACAGTCACTCATACTTAGTCACTCAGTACAGGACTATCATATGCACTCATACACCTATATAAACACTCACACACCGCCACTCATCCATAGAGGTACTCACACACCTAGTCAGTCATGCAAAAATTAATCACACACCCATTTACTCACCTATACAGTTATACACACACCAGCTCACTTACTCATACAAATACTAGCACATTCTTACGCTCTTATACAATAACTGATACAAGCACACACGCATCCATACAGCCACTCTCACTATCACACACTCTCACTTATAGCCATTTAAATACTCTAACACACATATATACTGCCTTTTACATATGTAGTTACTCGCACATGTACCACTGAGATATACATTCACTCACTAACACACCCATACACACACTCACCCACCCAAGCAGTCCATCACAGATGCACTCTTGAAATCATGCACCCAGTGAATCACCCACTCACACATCTATGTACAGAGTCACACACACCCCACCCACACAAACACTCAGGCAGCCATACAGATACTCAGAGAACCAATCAATAACCCATATAGACACTCATGTAGCTATTCGCAAATCCATGCATCCACTTACACACCAACAAACAGACGGATACAGACATTCACACAGTTTAGTCACTAACCCATGCATTCAGTAAGATACGTTTAATCACTCACTTGTAGAGTCAGTCACTCACGTACTAAATCATCCATTCAGACACTTATACACCCACTCATTCTTCAATACGCCTTTCCCTATATATATTAAACCTATTTAAACTTTACAGAAACAGTCACTGGATGATGTCATCAGTGATGTCATTTGAGATGTCATCAGTGATGTCACTGACCATGTCATGAGTGATGTAATATGTGACGTCATCAGCAGTGCTTTACGGGGGCGCGAGTTATAGTTAGCTGAACTAACTATAACGGGGGAATTTCTATGGTTTTGTACGAGTGAAATGTCCAACTAACTATAACTGTCCCTAAAACCTATGGTTTTTTCAGTGAATTTCAAAGGTTTTTTAAATGCTAATTTCTAACTACAACGTGTCTGAAACCTATGGTATATATATATATCCTTTCACTAACTGCAGCACTTCCTACCCTACAGCTGAAGGAATCCAGACTGCTTCCAGGCAAGGATGTAGCGGGGCAGAGTTCCGGGCAAAAGCTAAGCTTGTGAGGCAGCATTCCAGGCAAACTGTGAGGCAGCATTTCAGGCCAAGACTGAGGATCTGGAAGAAAATCTTGTGAGGAACCATTTTGTGGGAGCTAGATGAATAGTGGAGTTCCCAGGGTTGGTGGTTCCTCCTTATTGAGTTACTTCAGTTGTTGAACCAGAAGTGGCATTATGATCTTGGAACTCTGATTCTGGGTTTATAAACTGTCTGGTATACAAGCAGCACACCCCATGAGGTCATCCCCGATGTCAGGTAGGTACGAAATTGTGGGTAAAGGGGACAGCAGCAACCAATTCTTGGGTAGTGTCAATTTTGCTTGCCAATATGGAAGCAGTTTCTGTGCTGATACAGACGGGCAAGAAACATTTTTGTATAGGATGCATTGTACCTCTGTGTCTCAAAGCTATTGACATTACATGGCTAAACACATGCTTGATGGCCTGCTGATCCTGGTCATGTTCTTGAACAAAGTCTGGTCCACTGACCCCTTGTGGACCCCTTAGTCAACATCTACATGGCCCCGCTCGCACGCATCGCCAGACAGCACGACCTCAACATAATCTCCTACGCCGACGACACTCAACTGATCCTCTCCCTCACCAAGGACACCCTCGCCGCCAAATCCAACCTCCATGAAGGTATGAAGGCCGTCGCCGATTGGATGAAGATCAGCCGACTAAAACTGAACACGGAGAAGACAGAGGTCCTCATCCTCGGCTCCAACCCCTCAGCCTGGGACGACTCCTGGTGGCCAACGACGCTGGGATCAGCCCCGACACCCACCGACCACGCACGCAACCTGGGAGTCATCCTCGACTCAACGCTCTCCATGGCCAAGCAAGTCAACGCAGTCTCATCCTCCTGCTTCAACACCCTCCGCATGCTTCGCAAGATCTACAGGTGGATCCCGACTGACACAAGAAGAACAGTCACCCAGGCCCTCGTCAGTAGCAGACTTGACTATGGGAGCGCCCTCACGCGGGAGCCCCGCCAAGCTCATCAAGCGACTGCAACGCATACAAAACGCCTCCGCATGCCTGATCCTCGATGAACCACGCCACAGCCACATCACCCCCACCTGAGGAACCTGCACTGGCTCCCCGTCGACAGGAGAATCTCCTTCAAACTCCTCATCCACGCACACAAGGCACTCCACAAGACTGGCCCAGCCTACCTCAACAGCCGACTTCTCTTCTACGTCCCCAACCGCCAACTCCGCTCCGCCGACCTCTCCTCGCCACCGTCCCTCGCATTCGAAGAACTACCACCGGCGGCAGATCCTTCTCCCACCTCGCCGCCAAGACCTGGAACACCCTTCCACTAAGCCTACGACAGACCCAAGACCTGCTGACCTTCAGGAGGCTACTCAAGACCTGGTTGTTCGACCAGTAGCAGCACCCCCCCCCCCTTTTTTCCCTAGCGCCTTGAGACCCTCGCGGGTAAGTAGTGCGCTTTACAAATTCTGTGATTGATTGATTGATTAGGGCCACATGATTTCTATGTGGAACTGCCTTCTGTACCTCTTCTTCATAAAAGGATGCATCTGAGAGAGCCAGACACTGATCCAGACATGGATCCAGAGAGTGGAACTGGTGACCACACGGACCTGCATCCAACAAGGCCCTATCATGCAGTCATGGCCAAGGCTTTGAAGCAATCTTGGGGCGCAGACAAGAGGCAGAAACCCAAGAACACTTGCTAGCAGGATAACCTTCCCAGTGTTTACTTACCTACTGGAAATTCAAGGCATAAGTCCCTTGGCGACTTCTGCAGTAAGGCCAACCTTGGCCATAGAATCCTAATTTCACAAGCGGGATTAGGAGATTTGCACAAAAAAGCTGGTTGTGAACTGTTAGAACTGGGGGTCTCTGGTTGGCAGAGGTAGGTACTTTTGTCCAAATAGGGACCCTTGCTTCTAGTCAGGGTAAGGGGGATACACTACTAAAATAACCCCTGGACACCCCTTTGGTAGCTTGGCACGAGCAGGCAGGCTTATCTCGGAGGCAGTGTGTAAAGCATTTGTGAACACATACAGTAACCCAGTGACAACACTACAGATGGACACCACACAGGTTGTAGTATAAAAATAAGTATTTGTTCGAGGCATGTGAGCTGCAGAGCTCACACTTTGCATTAGATCGCCATCTGGTGTTGGGCTCAGATGCTTGCACTTTGTTGTTGTCTTCGAAGAAGTCTTTTGTAGTCATGTGATAGGTGACTCCTCCTTTGGACAATAGTGCGCATGGGCATCGACTCCATCCTCAGATTGTTTTTTTCTGCCATCGGGTTCGGATGCAACTTTCGACACTCCGGTTCGAAACTTTCTTCTACTGTTTTTCAAGACTTCAAATACAACTTCTATCGACATCGACGCGTCTCTTCTTCGATCCCCTTTCCAGTCGTCGACGCGGGCAGCTGGGCCCATCGACGCCGTAAGGCCCTCAGCTAATGGAAAGGACGCCCTTTCGAAAATGCCCCCAGTGTGGAGCAAAGTTCCCCACAGTGACCATCACAAGGTCTGTAACCTGTGCCTCTCGCCCGACCACAACGAGGCCACCTGCCCAGCTTGCGCCTCCTTCCACTCCAAAAGACCATTCGGGATCGTCGAGCTCGAAGACACGTTATGGCGCAACGGTCCGCTCCAGAACCTGTCGACAAGCGAGGGCCCCGATGTCCCGGAGGAAGATTCCGAAGACCTAACCATCGTGTCGGAGGCAGAGGACTCAGACGGTTCCATCACTCCTGGGCAACGAGTGAGTACTACTGCCCCTGCCCCAACAACACCAACACAGACAATTCCTCTTCTTACAGAAACACCACCCAAACATCTCCCAATAGGGGATACTTTAGAGGTGGTTACCGAGGCAACAACAGTAAGGGCAGAGGCCGAGGTAGTACCAACACCCGTACCTCCCCCACTCCTAAACAGTGACTTCCCTCCACTTCCCCCCCCCCACCATTCCACTCCTGTCGGGGGACGACTAGCACAGTTCCTACCTGTCTGGAACTCAATTACAACAGACAGGTGGGTGAGACAAATTATCCAACATGGTTACTGCCTAGAACTTACAGCTGCCCCCCCAAACATACCACCCAGGCAGCGTCCAAGGTCCGCGGACCATCTCATGCTTTTAAAGCAAGAAGTTCTTTCCCTGCTTCAAAAGCACGCCATAGAGCCAGTCCCTCTAAAACACCAGGGCACAGGGGTTTACTCCTGTATTTCCTAATCCCCAAAAGGATGGGACTCTAAGGCCCATTCTAGACCTCAGACCCTCAATCAGTACATACATTCGGATCATTTTCACATGATCACTCTCCAACAAGTGCATCCCTTACTACAACAAGAGGACTTCCTTGCCACACTAGACCTCAAGGACGCCTACTTCCACATTCCCATACATCCTGCTCACAGGAAGTATCTAAGGTTCGTACTCGATGGACAGCACTACCAGTTCAAAGTACTTCCATTCGGAGTCACCACTGCTCCAAGAGTGTTTACCAAATGCCTTGCAGTAGTAGCAGCACACCTACGAAGACAGCAAATACACGTCTTCCCATACCTGGACGACTGGCTCATCAAAGCCAGATCATTCAACCAGTGTGTCCAACACACTCATCAAACTATACAAACACTACACAACTTGGGGTTTACAATAAACTACACCAAGTCTCACCTCCAACCATCCCATATACATCAATATCTAGGAGCCACAATAAACACTTCCACAGCCCTAGCTTATCCCAGCCCAGCCAGGATAGCCAGTATACAAACCCTCATCACCAGGTTTCAAATACAACACTCTCTCCCAGCCAGAGTATTCATGCAACTAATCGGCATGATGGCATCTTGCATTTTCATCGTCCTTCATGCAAAACTTCAAATGCGTCCCCTACAAGAGTGTCTAGCGCACCAATGGAACCAGGCTCACGGACAACTTACAGATCTGGTGTTGGTGGACAGCCGCACACATCGCTTCTCTGCAGTGGTGGAACACAAAAATTTGTCCAAAGGGCGGCCGTTCCTAGAGCCTGTTCCACAAATAGTACTGACAACGGACGCATCACTCACAGGATGGGGTGCACACCTGTTAGATCATACAACACAAGGCAAGTGGACCACTCAACAAAAGCTGCTCCACATCAATCATCTGGAGTTACTAGCTATATCCCTAGCTCTCAAATCCTTCCAACTCCACGTACCAAACAAGGCTGTCCTGATCCGAACAGACAACATCACAGCCATGTACTACATACAAAAACAGGGGGGGGACACACTCTCCACAACTGTCCCAACTGGCACAAGACATTTGGAGGTGGGCCATTCCACAGAACATATACCTTCTAGTAGAACACCTACCAGGAGTTCACAATCAGATTGCCGATCTGTTAAGTCGACAGACACAACAAACTCACGAATGGGAACTACATCCACAAGTTCTTCTACCGTTTTTCCGCATGTGAGGCCAGCCAGACATAGATCTGTTCGCCACACAACAAAACGCAAAATGCCCAACCTTCGCCGCCAGGTTTCCATACCCGCAGTCCAAGGGCAATGCGATATGGATGAACTGGTCCGGCAGATTTGCGTACGCTTTTCCACCACTACCACTCCTTCCACTTGTGGTACGCAAGCTCCGACAACAGTCTCTAAAAATGATCCTAGTAGCTCCCACATGGGCACGCCAACCGTGGTTCACCACACTGCTAGAACTATCAGTAGTCCCATATCAAAAACTACACCTCTCCCCATCAATGCTAACGCAGAGCCATGGAGAGATAAGGCACCCAGATCCATCCCAACTCAACCTTGCGATCTGGCTCCTGAAGTCCTAGAATTCGGTTACCTTAACCTACCGGCAGACTGTATGAACATTATTAAAGAGGCTAGACGCCCTACTACCAGAGCTTGCTATGCAGCAAAATGGAAAAGATTAGCTATTTACTGTACTAACAATAATATCCAGCCATTACAGGCCTCCACGCAAAACATCATTTGCTACTTACTACATTTGCAAAGATGTAATCTTGCATACTCATCCATACGTCTGCATCTAGCGGCCCTTGCTGCTTACCTACAGAACAGGCAACACTTATCACTCTTTAGAGTCCCAGCCATTAAAGCCTTTATGGAAGGCCTTAAACGGATCATACCTCCCAGATTACCACCTTCCCCAGTGTGGAATCTTAACATAGTACTTACTAGGCTCATGGGACCACCATTTGAACCCCTGCATAAATGTGAACTTCAATTCCTTACATGGAAAGTCGCGTTCCTAATTGCAATCACCTCTCTCAGGAGAGTGAGTGAGATCCAGGCTTTAACTATACAAGAGCCCTTCTTACAAATACATCATAACAAAATAGTTCTCAGGACAAATCCAAAAGTCATTTCGCCTTTCCACCTTAACCAATCTGTAGAACTACCCGTGTTTTTTCAAAACCCAGATTCTGTAGCAGAAAGAGCTCTCCACACCCTGGATGTCAAAAGAGCCCTAATGTATTACATTGACAGAACCAAATCATTTCGTAAAACAAAACAATTGTTTGTAGCTTTCTCTCCACCACATAAGGGTAACCCCATCTCAAAAGCTGGGATTGCAAGGTGGATTGTTAAATGTATCCAAATATGCTACCAAAAAGCCAAACACACATTATCAATTCCCCCTAGAGCGCACTCAACACGCAAACTAGGGGCTTCCATGGCATTCTTAGGGAACATCCCCCTAGAAGACATATGTAAGGCAGCCACATGGTCTACAACACATACTTTCACTAAACACTATTGTGTTGATGTGCAAGCCAAGCAACAAGCTTCTGTGGGCCAAGCTGTCCTTAGAACACTTTTTCAAACTACTGCAACACATACAGGTGACCCCCGCTAGAGGAGATACTGCTGTACAGTCTATGCAAAGTGTGAGCTCTGCAGCTCACATGCCTCGAACGGAAAATGCTACTTACCAGTATGCATCTGTTCTTGGCATGTAGAGCTGCAGATCCTCACACGCCCACCCACCTCCCGGGACCTGTATGTGTTCCAGTCCTATCTTATTTAGATATACACACATGGACATCCTTTTCTACTAACTTCATCACTCCCCATTATGGCGAAAAACAATCTGAGGATGGAGTTGATGCCCATGCGCACTATTGTCCAAAGGAGGAGTCACCTATCACATGACTACAAAAGACTTCTTCGAAGACAACAACAAAGTGCAAGCATCCGAGCCCAACACCAGATGGCGATCTAATGCAAAGTGTGAGGATCTGCAGCTCTACATGCCAAGAACAGATGCATACTGGTAAGTAGCATTTTCCTTATATAGACTTAACACAAGACCCAAAACGACAAAAATCCACAATGCGAAAAATATGACTGTCAAATGGTAGAAAATAGCTCAGTTCAATAAAGATGATAAATGCGACACTTTACTCTCAATGTACCTTTGGGTGCGTAACGCAAAACAAACAAAAGGGTCGCAGGGAAGGTGATGCTTCGATTCCTTACACGCAGAAAGGAGGATGCGTCGGTTTCTTACTGCGGCCCGGTTCCGATGCGATGATGGTGCGGTGCAAGAAAATGGCGTCTTGCTTACGGGGTGACAATGTAGACGGGATGCGTGCACGCCCGACGGCCGTGCGGCGACTCAGCGATCTGAGCCGTGACACGCTTCTTCGGTGATGCGCCGGCGTCCTCTGTGGCGGCGGCACGCTTCTCCGGTGATGCGAGGCGCTTCGGTGATGCGATGGCGACAGCGGCGGCACGCTTACTCCGCGATGCGACGACAACTGCTGCGGCGGCACGCTTCTCCGGTGATGCGGGGTGCTTCGGTGATGCAACAGCAGCAGCGGCGGCACGCTTACTCTGCGATGCGACGACAGCTGCTGCGGCGGCGACACGCTTCCTCTTCGTTGCGTCGCACTTCCAGCTCCCAGCGACACACAGTCTCTCAGAAGGCCCACTACAGTAGGCACTTCAATTCCCAGCAAGGGAATTCAGGAGGGGAGCTGGGGGTGAAGTCTTGTATCCCTGAGACTTCAGGCAGGAGGCAAGCTCAATGTTCAAGCCCTTGGAGATCTTCTTCAAGATGATGAAAGCACACGCAGTCCTTTTCTCCTTTCTTTGGCAATAAAGTAACCACTGCAGGCCAACTCCAACAACACGCAGCAAAGGGGTAGTCTCCTCCTTCAGCTTCCTGGTTCTTCTCCTCAGCAAAGGTTCGTCTTGATTCCCAGAAGTGATCTAAAGTCTTGAGGTCTGGGCCCCAATATTTATTCTAGCAAATCCTTTGTCCTCTGAAGGCAGAGGGTCCTGTACCTAGTCCAAACCAGTTCTGGGTGCATTCTGCCAGTGCACACCTTCTTCCTTTGTCAATGTGGGCCAGGGACATCAGACGCGCCACAGGAGGTGGAGCCAGCATTGTGGAAGGCAGGCACAGCCCTATTCAGGCCCAGGTGCTACTCCTCCCACCACTCTACATACAGATAGGGTGAGTCAGCACTAGGCTGAATAGACCTATCTCCTGGAGTCCCCCAGCCCCTGTCACTCACAAACCCAGACATACAATACACAAGCTAGCAGAGGCAGGCTGGATGGTTAGGCAAGAAAATACCTACTTTCTAAAAGTGGTATTTTCAAACACAGAATGTTAAAACCAACTTCACTAAAAGAGGTATTTTATCATTTTGAGTTCAGGCATACTAAATTCGAATTTCTACCATGTTCCCTGGGTCAGTTAGGATTATAAGATGTTATAATCAAACTGCCTATTCTGGCCTATGGGGACAGGTAGCCCTGCAATAGTGAAAAACGAAATTGGCTGTAATTCACTATCAGGACATGCCACACACACCAGGGCATGTCCTACCTTTTACTTACAATGAACCCTGTCCTTGGGCCTACCTTAGGGGTGACTAATATGTAGAAAAGGGACGGTTTAGGGACTGGCAAGTGGGTGCATTTGCCAAGTCGACATGGCAGTCACAGACTGCACACAGGCTCTGCAATGGCAGGCCTGAGACACACTTTACAAGCTGCTCCGGTGGGTGGCACAACCAGTGCTGCAAGCCCACCAGCAGCATTTGATTTACAGGCCCTGGGCACACGCGGTGCACTGTACTAGGGTCTGACAGTAAATCAAATAAGCCAATCATGGAGTCACTAATCCATACATCAATTATAACAGAGAGCATATGCACTTTAGCACTGATCAGCAGTGGTAAAGTGCCCAGAGTCATAAAACCAACAAAAACAGGTCAGAAAAAGTAAGGAGGAAGGCAAAAGTTCAGGGATGACCCTGCAAAAGGGCCAAGTCCAACATGAACACTCAATTTCAAGACATCAAATACTGACCCCCCACAAGGACTGTCCAGTCTGTGTGGCCTGTAATCACCTAGCTCTTGCTGGTGAGGACAGAGCTTCATCCTGTCTACATGGCAAGGAGGCTATGCTTAAGGAGACATATGTGGAAAGATGATGTACAGGTCTGGGGTCCTCTCCCTATATCAGGCTAGCGCTAGTGCCATTATCGCAAGCTAATATTTGTGATTCTAGCACAAGTTTGATCAGTATGCCCTCTGCTCCTTGCCTGTGCCCTTTAAGAATACTGGTTCATTCTCAACCTGGGCAGGGAAGCTCCAGAGCACACACTATAAGAGACCATAGATTCTATTGATAGTCAACTGGGCCATGAACTTCAGTTTAGCTGTGCAGTCGTGGCTACAGTCTTTAGACCCGAAGTCAAAGGCCCAGGAGAAAGTCATCATTATCCCCTTTGATGAAAATAATTGGTTTGATCTATGTTATACTTTATTGTATATGATTAATTAAAATCTTTACAAATTTCCCCAAAAATAAAAATATGTCTTTACATTGGTTTGATCTTTTTTTTTGGATAAGGCCTTCAACATTCAAGATGGAAAAGGTCACAGTCACATCACTGACTAGCTCCTTTTCCAGCTTGTGAAGGCCTTCAGGTTGTTCATCACTAGGGAATTCTTTAGACTCGAGACCCCATCTGCAACTTCTTTTTCATCAGGAGGAAGGCAAAGTAAGGTGAACCTTTAGAGGAAAGAACAGCCCTTCCTCTCAGCCTCAGTTTAGACCAAGAAGTCCCAGTGACTTCCTGTAGACCAGATGCTCATCTGGGCAAGATGTGGGAAAAGATCTCCTTCCACTACTGTGACTGAATCCAGATAACTAAAGACACGAGAGTGATCTAGGGGGTGATTAATTGTAATGCTGTACAGTTCCCACCATTAACAAGGATCCTTCTCCCCATTTGTCATCCCAAGAAATTCTGCAGGAGGATAGAGACTTCTTAATTTACAAGGAATCGAGCTGGTTTCGCTTTAGAAAGAGGACACGGACACTACTATCATGACTCACTTAGGTTTTTTTTTATATTCTTTATTTTCAAATTTTCCAACTAAAAAAAGAAACTGCAATGCAGTATCATGCTTCCAGAGGCTTCCTTAAGAAATATAAAGATTGCGCTGACCAACCTTCACTTTACCTAATGGTAATATGAAACAAAGGCACTGTTATCACATAATACTTTTACCGACAATCTCTTGACATAGCACATATCAGGAACTAGCGCTTCTTCTTTTTATAGCCACTATTTCTCCAGGTATTATCCCAGGGATCACTAATCTGTTTCAAGGGCAGCTGCATCTGAAAACGCCTGTGCCACCTCTTGCCATACTTGTAAGTCCACACCCACCTTCTCTTACTTCCTAGTGTTTTTGATATAAATCTCCTTCAAAATGGCCATTCTAGCACTTCTCTCACCCATATGTCAATACTTGAATCCTTTATACCCAGCCAGCTTACAGCTACGCTTCTTTGCCAATAGTAGCACTGAATGGAGAAAGTTGTATTGCATTTTTTGCGGTTTGCTGACAACCACTAACAGGCATTGCCAAGGCGAGAGAGCCAACCATGCGAGGTGGAGGAAGGATGCCCTGTCAAAGCCACAAGCTCCGATCTGCCTAGATATATTTTACTTAATGTAATGGGTGTCATGTATGTGCGGTGGAGGCAATTGAAATATATCGGTTTGAATCTAGAATTTACTGAGACCCTCTGAACCATTGCAGCAGTGATTATCTAGTCCCCATCTGTAAGTTGTTCAGCAGTATCTGCTTCCCAAACAAATCTAGTCTTCAGTATGGGCCCGCTTCGTCCTGATTTCACTGCCCTGAACATGTCTCTAGGTGCTTACCAGCACCCACTTGTAAAATGGACTTGAGGGTTCCAGAAACAGGGGGAGCATCAGGAAAGCCTGTCCATATGATGTTGACCATCTCAGGCAATTTTGTATACTGTCAAAATTGGCCAGGTCTCTCTGCAAAAGTCTCCTGCGCTTCTTGAAATGTACTAAAGATAACTCCTGGGTATAAATCAAACAATTCCTTACAGCCCCCTTTTCTCCACTGTACTACTGAGATATCTACACCAGTATGTGGGAAGGGTTGGAGATCCTGTATACTCAGCTGTCTTGTGAAAGGTGTCCTTTTTAGAACTCTAGAGATTATTTTGCCCATACACACTCTGTCTAAATAAGTAAGGGTGAGTACTAGGCACCCTACTTCCGTGCATGAGCAGTTCCAGTAGTTCACTGTTTCTGTTGAGCTCCCCATAGCAGTCATTTTTCTGTTACCTTCCTCCAGTGCCCATTTTGCAGCGTGTTGAATCTGCATTGCGTAATAATATAATCCTAGATCAGGTACACCCACACCAACCTCGTCCTTTTCTAGTTTCAGCGTGTCCAGCGCCACACTGTTCCTGCCCACACTAATTTGCTATTTAATTTCTTAAAGCCACCAGGTCTCAGATGACATAACACAATTGTAAAGGCATCTAGGAAGGAGCACGACCTTCCCAATTGCAACCCCACCCATAACTAATAACGGCAGCATGGCCCAGAACCGCACAGATGCCTTCAGTCCATCCATAACCTGGTCCATAATGTAACCATAGTATCTAAGTATCTAAACTTGTCCGACTCCCACCTGACGTCCAAATCGGGTAAGTGACCCTACATCCATTTAACAAGTAGGCCCAACACTAATAAGATAGTCTTACGGCTATTCGTTTTCAGCCCAGCCACTTCCCCAAATCTCTTCTGGTGAGCCAATAACCATAGTAAGAAGTCTTAAGGAGACCAGAGACAGAATAATTGTCATTTGTGTACAGGTAGACCAGGTGTAGAGTCCCCTACTGTGATTACCCATTCCCTCAGTTCTTTTTAAAAGGCGATTGCCAGGGGCTGCAGTGCGAGAACAAAAAGTAAAGGTGGGAGTGGACACCCCGTGTGGGTCCCACGCTTAATCTTCCAATTGTCAGAGACAGTCTTTACAACCCTAACTGTGGCAAAAGGTCCATTGTATAGAAAACGCACCCATCCTCGGAACACAGGTCCAAAACTATCAGTCGCAGGACCTCTTACAAACAACTGCTGCTAGTGTAAATTCCTCTTCCATCTGAGCCGCTGAGTGCATTTTATGTTTGTCTATGCATATTCATAGCCGTACTACGGCCATGTATGAATTCACATTGGTCCTCATGCACCAAATCCCCCCACAGTTTGGCATAACATATTAGCCAGTATCTTCTCATGACTTCCTTATGAGGAAAAAGGGTGAGGACTTCATTGTTCTTTATACCTTTATGGTCTGAACCAGTTCTATCTGCTAAACAAATTAAAAATACCAAAGTTGGCTAAGATATTGGCAGATGTCCAGAGCAACAGCTGGCAAAGTTCCCAAAGGAATTTCAGAGCATCTACTTTCATGTATCCATCATGAAGAAACACAAAACGTTCTTATGTTTAACTCTGTAAAATCAGCACTACCACTATGGGTCAGTGCTATTTGCTATTGGTGCCGTACCTTGGACTAGTATGAAGATACTGGCCCCAGTAGTGGTGTTCCTAGCTCAAAGGAAAGTTCACCATTTCCCCTACCTAGAAGATCAATTAATTCAAGTGTTATTCAGCAAGGGCATGGAATTTGCATTAGCACCAGCACTAGATACCATGTACAAGCCTGAGTTCCTAGTGAAATACCACAAATTATATCTGGTTTCTTTTGAAAGAATTCTATTCATAGGGACAATTCTGGAGTCTACGCTGGCTAAGACCTTCCCTCTGAAGAATCGGCAACAACCATCAGCCTCACAATTGGTTGCTTCTTTTACAAATTATACCATGACACCTGAGCGGTTGCAGAGGCTTCTGGGACACCAAACGTCCTGGATAGTGGTGCTACCCCATGCCATGCTCCATATGCATTTTCTGTGACTCCATCAGGTGGAGCATTGGAAAAAGCTATAAAAAGACTAAGCTGCAAAAAGTTTGCTTGTCTTGATCTTGGATGGATTTCGTCTTATTGTCCACTTTTGGTGGGATGCTCCTTCTGCCTGCACTGTTCATAGGACGAAAGTGGTGGGGACTCTCCATTAGTGTCTCCTTCGGCATATCAGTAATAAGCGTGCTGGAGTTTGTCAATCCTCTTTAACTTAAAGGTTTTTCCTACCAACACTGAGATCTGGGGTGGTGATGGTTCACACAGACCATAACTCAAGTCTTTCTTCATCTGGAACCCAAGGAACAATCGGTCCTCACAGCTTAACCACTTTTATGTGAGCTGACTCTGCAACAAGGCATGCTTTTGTTAGTATCCCCCATACAGGGGCCTACAACTCCAAAGCAGACCGCATAGGCAGGGGATCAATCTTGGCTAATCCACTTCAACTCCAAGAGTAATTATCTCTTCTTGGAGAGGAACATTGTCCAGCTCCTGAGGTAAAGGGCTGTTGTTGGGCAAGGGTTTGTATGTTTCTATATGCTTTCCCCCTGATTCCTCTGAATCCGAAGGTTCTCTGGAAGAGCCCAGAGTACTTAGTGATCCTGGTAGCTTTGGCCTGACCCTGACAGGTGTGGTACACTTGACTTTTATTCTTTGAAAAGAGGAAATGCTACAGGCAAGTGTCTTTTAATGCCAGTGTTTTCAGATCTACAACCTCTTGCAGCACTCAGTTGCTTCACCTCATCTGGATGAAATCCAGTCCCCATCTATTGCCTCTGCCCCAGCAATGGCTCTGGCATTCTCTAGGC
This sequence comes from Calotriton arnoldi, assembly GCA_963921515.1. NCBI lineage: Eukaryota > Metazoa > Chordata > Amphibia > Caudata > Salamandridae > Calotriton > Calotriton arnoldi. The sequence goes on from CAWUFW010011075.1 coordinate 240,008, forward strand.
ATGTGCTTGTCTGAAACACATGCCGGGAAGCTATGTTGGCTATTAATCATGCATTCGGCTGACTTTATGCTCCAAAGGCTTCCTCCAGGAGTAATATAAAATTTGCCCTGTAAGTTTTACAGAACATCTTTGCGTAGTTCTATGCTGCCTTTCTCATCCGTTTCTTTTGCTTTGGAATCTGTCAGTAGGTTGAATGTGGGAAAGAGCCGGGATGTAAGAGTAGGATTAAGTTACATTTTTGATGACTCTGTTACTCTGAGTCTGCAGGCTGTTACTCATTATCAGTACCTTCCTGTGAACCTTTCAGCACTCGGTCAAAAGCTCACGCTGATTGGCTCACGTTTTTAACTTTAAGGAAATCGACGAGGACCTGCATAGGTGCAGAGATATAGGGTATGTGGCTTATAAATGCATATTAGTTACCAGCTCACAAAGCTCAATATTAAAACGTCAGTAGAAGCAGTTTATTGTCCTGCCACTCGGTAGTGAGGATAGTCCACAGAATGGCAATCGGAATTGTCCAACAAATTCGATCTTGTCCAAGTCTGTTCATTTTTTTAATCTTTGTATTTCAATGGAGACCCCCATCATTTAATGTATATTAACTGAGCTGTTAATTTGCCTGCAGAAGCATTTAGAGGCAGTTTAATTGTAGTTGTTCCAGTAGGAATATAAAAATAAATACAATTTCACTAGTGGTTCTCTTCTTGACTGCGCGTTGTGTAGGAATTTTACCCTCTTCTTACAGCTTTATTCATGCATTTGGTATGAAAAGTTAGAATATTTGTTTTGACAATCCATAGTCACTTTGGCTCCTGCTCCCTTCTTGAGCACCACCACCACAACCCCTTCCTACTAAGCAAGCCACACACTAGAACCACAACTGAGCTTTGATATCCCATATGTTTGACTGTATTTAGGAATCTAACTTATGTGTTGTAGGATCTGAGTGGGAAAGAACAGGGCAAACAGGTTAATTGGGGCTTTTTACCTCTGGTCCTGGGGCCTCCTTACTGTTGGACCCAAATCTGGCCACCAACTAACACCCTTTTATGCTTGAACATGCAGAACAAGACTTACTTAGGCAGTTGGTGGGAGGCAGTGCTTAATTTGTGTAAAAAAACCAAAAAGAAGTGCCAGGTCTTTTGCCAGGAGGCCACTGCAGCTTGCACCACATATTGCATCTGCCATGCTGCCTATGATAGTAACAACACAACTACGAACCATCACACTTATACAAGTGTTACAAGTCTGACTATTACAGGCCCCCAAAGCTGTAAGAATGGCTTGGGAAGCAGGTAATAGTCATTTTAATGTATATTGAATTAATAATAAACTAATGTTGTGGTCATCTCTAAATTGGCTAGACAGCACCTTGTGACACACTGCCTCATGAGCCAGTGTTGACAATTAAGTGCCTGTGCCGAGCACCGGAAGCCACTGGCTCAAATTAAGCACTGATGGGAGGTTAGAGACTCTGAACTCAGTACAGCAAAAACAGGACATAATAAATTGATGTCCGACCAGTGCTTGATCTTATTATAGAAAAAGTATTTTATTCTAATGACAGCTCAGTTCTGCCATTTAATGGTATAGATGATGAACTACACAATCTAATCCAGGGAATCAAAAGGCTTTGGTATAGTATATACAGAGCCAGCTTTCTACATGTTTGGACTATGGGGTCGCACCTGAAGTCATCTCCTGCTGTAAGGATATCTCCAGCGTGCTATTCTCCTCAGTTGTATCTACTGCCTTCAAGCCTCCTCCCAAACATCATTTCTAGAAGGACTCTAGTAGGACTTGGGTATCTGGATGGGGACTGGCTGTCAGAGACAGCAGCCCTAAAACTCTAAAATCTTTACCATCGCCAGTTCTTTTAAACCCAGTGAGATGGCAGTTGTCAATGTCAGAAAAGAGGGTACATTGCGTCTCTTCAGACTGCAGACTTTGCTCTGGGTTCTAGGTCATTTGAGTAAAGGCCCTGAGTGCACACCCATGATTGTCATGTGTGCTAAGGCAGAAAAATCAAAAGCTTGCATAGACATGTTGCGAAGGGAACTCTGACCAGGGGTGCAAGATCTTCTGAGCCTTGCAGAGGAGATCTTTCTTTCCCTGAATTTGTTTTTATATTGTTTTTTTCCCTTGTGAGAATAGGTTCTGCAAGACTCATTCAAACGCCACTCTTGGAACTTTTGGCCTTTGTCGTCCTCTGTTGGTGAAGGTAAAAAGCAGATTTCTTTATAGTCTCACGTGTACATTATATGGAGTTAGTGTAAAGGGCTTACTAGCCTTTGATATTGAAGAATGAATTGCTCATGTGTTCTGTTCCCGCGTTCTGAAAGTTACGGCAAAACAAGATGACAGAAAAAAACAATCTAAGGTGCATCTCCATCAAGGGTCACCTGAAAACCAAACCTCTTGTTCAAAGAAAAATTACTTGCAATGTTTACACCCAACACTAGACGACAAGAGTGTTAATCTACAGCTCCACAAGCAGCAAAACGATTGTTACAGGTGGGTAACTTTTTCAATATATAAATAAAAAGTAAACCTTTAAAAACTAACCTGTTTGTTGCAGTCTTTTTTTCTTGTTAATAGCTAAAAGCAGTGTGTAAATTTCATCTATGGGATGAAAGAATCGCAGCTCTGTTGCTTATCATTCTAGCTTGATACAAAGGGGATGATGGACCGAACGTTTGAGCCAATCAAACACTCACCCCCAGTCAACTGATCTGGGTTTAATCCATCATCATTCTTTAGCTCACTCCACCACCCCAGTTCAGACATGGCCATATGCAAATCAGTCTGACCCTGTGCCTCATGGGAACAGTCCAGCCGAACTGCCAAGCCATGTCTTCCTGGACCGGAAACAAGCATCCTAGGACCGGTTTCTGGCATTTCAGCCGTCATCAGCCAGGCTTGCTTGAATCCAGTGGCAAAGTGAGCAAGGGACCCACGTCTGGGCATACCCCGCCAACTTAGGGCGACCAAAGCGATACAAAGGGGATGATGGACCGGAGCGCTGAGCCAATCAAACACTCACCCCAGTCAACTGATCTGGGTTTAATCCATCATCATTCTTTAGCTCACTCCACCACCCCAGTTCAGACATGGCCATACTGGGTCCCTTGCTCACTTTGCCACTGGATTCAAGCAAGCCTGGCTGATGACGGCTGAAATGCCAGAAACCGGTCCTAGGATGCTTGTTTCCGGTCCAGGGAAGACATGGCTTGGCAGTTCGGGCTGGACTGTTCCCATGAGGCACAGGGTCAGACTGATTTGCATATGGCCATGTCTGAACTGGGGTGGTGGAGTGAGCTAAAGAATGATGATGGATTAAACCCAGATCAGTTGACTGGGGGTGAGTGTTTGATTGGCTCAAGCGTTCCGTCCATCATCCCCTTTTGTATCGCTTTGGTCGCCCTAAGTTGGCGGGGGTATGCCCAGATGTGGGTCCCTTGCTCACTTTGCCACTGGATTCAAGCAAGCCTGGCTGATGACGGCTGAAATGCCAGAAACCGGTCCTAGGATGCTTGTTTCCGGTCCAGGGAAGACATGGCTTGGCAGTTCGGGCTGGACTGTTCCCATGAGGCACAGGGTCAGACTGATTTGCATATGGCCATGTCTGAACTGGGGTGGTGGAGTGAGCTAAAGAATGATGATGGATTAAACCCAGATCAGTTGACTGGGGGTGAGTGTTTGATTGGCTCTAGCTGTCCGTCCATCATCCCCTTTGTATCGCTTTGGTCGCCCTAAGTTGGCGGGGGTATGCCCAGACGTGGGTCCCTTGCTCACTTTGCCACTGGATTCAAGCAAGCCTGGCTGATGACGGCTGAAATGCCAGAAACCGGTCCTAGGATGCTTGTTTCCGGTCCAGGGAAGACATGGCTTGGCAGTTCGGGCTGGACTGTTCCCATGAGGCACAGGGTCAGACTGATTTGCATATGGCCATGTCTGAACTGGGGGTGGTGGAGTGAGCTAAAGAATGATGATGGATTAAACCCAGATCAGTTGACTGGGGGTGAGTGTTTGATTGGCTCAAGCGTTCCGTCCATCATCCCCTTTTGTATCGCTTTGGTCGCCCTAAGTTGGCGGGGTATGCCCAGACGTGGGTCCCTTGCTCACTTTGCCACTGGATTCAAGCAAGCCTGGCTGATGACGGCTGAAATGCCAGAAACCGGTCCTAGGATGCTTGTTTCCGGTCCAGGGAAGACATGGCTTGGCAGTTCGGGCTGGACTGTTCCCATGAGGCACAGGGTCAGACTGATTTGCATATGGCCATGTCTGAACTGGGGTGGTGGAGTGAGCTAAAGAATGATGATGGATTAAACCCAGATCAGTTGACTGGGGGTGAGTGTTTGATTGGCTCAAGCGTTCCGTCCATCATCCCCTTTTGTATCGCTTATCATTCTAGGCCAGTGGTTTTTGAACTTCGTTCTGTGGACCCCTACTTAATCATTACTGGAAGCAGAGAACATCGGCCTAAGCATTTTCAATGATTTAAATTGCAAGACAATAGCGAAGCAGTGAGAGATTCACTAACTTTAATTGTGCGGATAGATCACAGAATGGCCGCAATAGAAGGAGACGTTAAGAATACATTTTCTCAAGTAACAACTGAAAGTGAATTATGTTTGTTATCCAATTCTGAATAAATCGCTTGAGATGCCACATGTTATTAACTCAATGCTGAAGGATTGCAAACAGAAATTATACAAGGCAACGATAGAAGACCCTAAGATAACACTAATGGAGCTGACCTCACTCTTAACAGGTAGAAGGCAACTTAAATATTCCAGACATTGCAGAGACTACCCAACTGGGAAGTAATATTACAAACATCCCAAAGGGAAATAAGGCAAAATCAAAGTGGGTTAAGAAGCTTTATTTGACATTGAGATCCAAATCTACCAACTGTTAAAAGATATGGAAGAAAGCCACTATAGAAGTGCCTACAGAGGCCGTTGCAGTTATGGGTTCCCTAGAGCTGGCCAGAAGTCCATCCCAAGAAAACGTAGAATTGCCTCAGGTGTAAACCGCCTGGGTAAAGTAGTAGTCGACAGTCTCAATGGAGAAATCGCAGGTCCATTGGGAACTGTTTCTAACAATCCTTTTCCTCCTTGATTATCTAATTCTTCTAATGCAGGTTTATTGACTGACAGTGTAAAATCCACGCTCTTATCAATAAATTCCCTACAGGCCAGAGACTGCCAACATTAAACAGATTAGAGGCAGATGAAAGTGAAGTAGAAATGGACCCCTGCATTTTAGTTACAGCGTCAAATAGTAGTGAGGGTCTCTTAATTTTCTAAGGCACAGGAGGAAAATGAGAAAAATCAGCATCTCCTGCAAGTCAGCCGGTAGAGGCCACTTCCAATATGGTCCCATGGGATGATTCAAGAGAAATGTTGATTCATCACCCTGAGCACAGTCAAGGCGAGTTACAGCTGTTGAAAGTAAAAGAAACTCCAGGAGCTAGAGCCCAGGGGTGCATTTCTTTGAGGGTGGATCCCCAATTAGCGTACTCACCTAAGACATTAGATAGTAATGCTGCCCCGTTTTTTTCATAAATTAGGTGGCACATTTAATGTAGCTTTGAATAATAATGTTAATTGTACACAGCCTCAAGGCCTTTAAAATATCTCATTGGCTATCTCTAAATATCCAGCCGATATTATGCACTTAAATCACGCACCTAAACCGACTGTCATCAGCAAAAAGAGCTGCCCCGGGGAAGCAAAGCCTCATAATGATATCTATACTAATTCACTACATCAGATCTTTAAACCAGATACAATCAGGTCTATAGGTCACCCTAGGGAGACCAGATCTCAAGCTTATCCTTTGGAGGACTACAGAGAGGAGGAGACATTAGCTTTTATCTCACTTTACCATTCTAGAGGAAAACGTGATGTCTTAAACAGGGGAAATAATCTCAAAATGGTTAATTCTTTTTCAGGTTTGCACCAGATCACCTCCAATGATTTAATTAGCATATGTTTTGCTCCACCATTGGTTCCCCATGAGAGGGAGAAAACAATAATCAAATGGCGCATTACACTTTTTGTAAATCATGTATTAAATTACGCTACAGTATTGTCCACCTGGGGTGTAATACTGGAAAAAACATTTGTAGAGCCCTATCCTCCTATGTTTGTTGAGGAATCAATAAGAAACCATAATTTCGACGATTGGCTTGGAGTCTAAGAGCCTGTGGCCTTTCAGCATCCCTTCCATCAAAAGAAGATCTAAAAAAACTGAGGTTGCAATTTGTAGAAAATTTGTGTACTGCTATTGAACCACAAACAGCGAATAGTCAGCCAGTAACTATAGCCAACACTATTGGTTCAACTTTGTCACAGCAACCCCGGTGGCCAGCACCACCGGCTTGGCAAGTCAACATTTCTAGGAAAATTGGTTACCCCTCCACCGGGAGGATAAATCTTTACAGATCATAAGTTAAAATATAGGGGGTTGAGCAAAAAGATGGAAGATAAAGACTGGGTGGCCTTTATGAAAAAACATATCTGTTGCCTCCAGGAAAGGTAGTGTTTGGAAAACTTGGATCTGGAGGGTTACGTCTCCTTTCAAACGCCTCCCATAAGTCAGCCAAAAGGCAGAGCAAAGAGTGGCCTCCTCATTTGGGATAAGGTCGGCTTTACTGTTAAGGTGAAACATAATAACCAACATTTAAACCTAGAAAAAGCTCAAGAGATGATGGATCTTAATAATTTATACCTACCTCCAAGAGGTGTCAATGAATATTCATCAATGCGACATGCACTCAAACTTTCACTCGCCTCTTTAAGGCAATCTGGATGTTTAAATATATTTCACCTTGGTAAGAGGCTCAAGTAGCCTGGGAACTCGGATAGACTCCTACTGATGTGCGGAGATTTAAACACAAGACTACACCCACTATTTCAGGAGCAAGAAGTTATTGAGGAGTTTGCTTGCGGGTTCCCCCAGTCAAATTGATAGTGACTAAAAAAGGGGGAGCAATTGTGCTCCTTAATCCTGAATGCAGGGCTTAGACTGCTGTACAATATCAGACGATCCACACAGTCACTTTCCAGCAGGAAACTGAGCCAGCATTATTGATTACATGATCATGAATATGGAAGCCTGACACCTAATTGTCGATATGATGGTGGAAGAGAGAATAGAAAGTGATCACTACCCCCTCCATCTTGCTCTTGACCTAACTAAGGCATCCACCCACATTAGCAGCAGTCTCAATTACTACAACACTGCAAAGTGTTTTTTGAATGTAAACAGAAAAAACATATCCAAAGCTATCCCCAAAAAGGAAACCGTAGATTATTCCTTGAGTCTACAATGGAACGCTCTCTGTGATGCTCTGATTGAGAAGGAGGCCCTGCTCTCTCTCGACGTTTAAATCCTTGGAGTAGCTGCTCATAGTTACCAACGATAGGTTGGGGGCCCATAAAGGCATCCATCGAACAACAACGCATGCTCCTTCTTATTATGAATGGTACAATGAAAATTGCTATAAGCTGAAGAAAGCCCTTATGGAGGCGCTGATAATTAGGAATAAGCAAATTTAAGCTACAGGAAGAAAGATGGTCCCATAAACACCTCGTCAGATATAAATATACATCGAGGTATGGCAGGCTTTTCAGGTTGCACTTGACCATAAAAATGTAGAAAAGTATTGTTAAATTATACAATGGTGATGTGAAAGTTGAAGTTGACATAAGCTGTGAAAGGTGGCTCGAGCACTTCTCCTCGTTGTACCAAAAACCTATTGATCTAAATGAGACGACGAAGGACCGGTCTACAGCCGCAGCATGCAGAAGATATCTTTAACCATATAGAGATGGCTGAAGCTATTCAGAATCCGAAAGAAGGCAAGGCACCAGGCCCGATAAAATTTCAGTAGATGTGTTTAAAAACAAGCAGAATTTGTGGATAGCACCTTTAATACCATTATTCAACACCGTGAGGACTCTTCGTCTGGTTCCAGAATCATGGAAGTCTTCCATAATCGTGCCGATCCACAAGAAAGGCAAAAGTGATGACCTCGCCAATTATCAGACAATATCCCTTTTAGACTGTGTTGGGAAAATTTTGGGGAAATTGTTACTGTCGGGACTCGAGACCTGGATGGAGGAGAACAATATTCTATCTAACCTTCAGGCTGGGTTCTGAAAAGCCAAAGTATACAATAGGCCAACTTTGAGGCTGTATGTGATCTGTATGAAGTATGTGGCCCTGTGAAACTCCTCAATTCTTCTTGGTCTTAATAGACTTAAAAACAGTATTCAATTCTGTTGACTGCTCAGTCCTGTAGAGTATTCTGGAGGAAGGAGGCTTCCCAAGTAACTATCTGAGTATTCTAAAGGACTTGCATTGCAGCAATAAATCCAGAGTAAGATATTGGTGTAAAAGGAGAATGCACAAAGAAGTTTGAAACAAACAACAAACAGGGCTGCGTAGTTGCTCCAGTTTTTTTTCGACATTTACATCAATGGAATTTGCTAGTCTCTTAGCGGTCTTAGTCTTGACATTCTGATATTGGAGAAGGAGCATATTCCAATCTTGCTGTTTGCAGACGATGCAGTAATATTAGGATGTACTGAAAAATCAGTGCATCGACTTTTGGAAGGCTTTTAGTTATTCTGTAAGGAACAGAAGTTAACAATCAATAAGGAAAAAAAACTAATATATGATCATTAATCCCAAACCAAAAATTCTGTGAACATTTAGGAGTTATGGTAAACAAATTGAGCGAGTTAAAACGTATGACTACCTAGGCATATGAATGGATGAGCATTTACATTGTAAATCCCATCAGGTAAAGTCCAAAGCAATCTTGATGCAAAATTCTGGCCCAATAGTACGTTTTGCAAACTGATGCGGCAAGAGACTCCTTTTATGATGCTGAATTTTGGGGTTTTATGAAAGTTCAGACGCTCTAAAAGCTGGAAAAAACCTTCTTGCAACGTATGCTAAACCTATGTCCTGGTACTGGAATGACAACACTAGGAGCAGAGCTGGGGTTGACCACACTGGAGTATCTTACAGCATTTTGTTCTGTAAGATACTGGGTGCGAGTGTGGTCTAATCCAGCTCTTGCCACGTATAGAATTGTCCTGCAGGAACTGCAATGATGCAAGAATCACAAAAGCTTACCCTGGTCTACGTATGTTAAGAACATCATTACGTCCACTGGATATATATATTACCTACTGGCGGTCGCCAGTAGGTAGTTATAGTTAGGACCTCATTTCTATTCAAAAAGCTTTTTTTGTTTTCCCTATAACTTTGGCGTCGTTTAACGAATCTTCGCAAAATTTTCAAAACTAGTGGGGCGCTCCGGTCAGCTCCTGTCTTGAAAGTTTCGAGGTGATTCATCAAGCGGGGGCCGAGAAAAAAGGGGGGTCCCAAAATGCGTTTTCCCCATGTAAATTTCCATAGGAAACTTTAGACAAAGCTACAGCCCGAACTGCTGAACGGAATTACACCAAATTTGGCAAAAAGGTAGGTCTTGGTTCAGAAAGAGCCCTTTTTGTTAAATGGTGTAAATCCGTTCAGTAGTTCTTGAGATATTAGCAAAAAGAAAAATATTGATATCTGAGCACCGAGGAGGGTTCGCGAACCCTCCCGGGCACGAGCTTCACTCTGATTGGCTGCCAACACTCCAAACCAGGAAGTGTTGGCAGCCATCTTGTGACTCGGTAGAACTGAGTCACAAGAAAACAGTGAAAATGAGGTTAAAAAAGAAGAAAAGGGGGCGGGGTAGAAACACCCTGACCCCCTAGGCCTGCTCATGGGTCCCACAAGGACCCCCAGGGCCAACAAAAGCAGTTTTTTTTTTTTTAAACGGCAGAATTCGCTTTGGGGTCGCGAATCCCGCCGAAAGTAAAAAATTAAGCGCAGGCTCCCGCGCTTCATTTTAATGAGGCCCCCGGGTGGGCCAGGTCCCAGGGGCAATGCCAAAAAAAATAGCGGGGGCCTGCGGGGCACCCCCGCAGCCCCTGGGACAGCCACCTCCCCGGGGCTCTATTTTTTTTTATTTTCTTAAAAAAGATGGGTGGGGTGGGGGGGGGCAAGAGCCCCCCCACATGCCCCGGGGACCACCACCTCCCCGGGGCACAGACTTATTTATTTATTAAAATTTTATTAAATTCAATAGCAATCATACATACAGTACCGATTAGTAGATAGTACAGTTACTCATATATTTGTATATTATGCAGGGGTCAGCAAAGCCTATACATTAATTGGTCAGATCTCTGTCCGCACTTCTGCGCATTTCCAACTCCACCATTGGGGATATACATATGTCTCCACGATACTAGGCACAGACTTATTTGAATGCGGGGACCACCACCTTCCCAGGGCTATGTAAATTAAGGGAGGGGGGCCGCGCGGCCCCCCTCCTGGAGCCCTTGATGGCCCTGGGGACCGCCACCCCCCAGGGCCGGCTCCTGCAATGTCCCGGGGTGCCCACCCCCGGGACATTGCTGTTTGCTATGGCAGAGCGGGAGCCGTGCGGCTCCCGCCCTGTCATTAGCAAACTCTGCTTTGCTTCATTGAAGCGAGAGCAGGAAAACCTGCTCTCGCTTCAATGAAGCAAAGCAGATTGCTTTTGAGCAAGGGGACCTGCATGCCAGCAGCCCCCATGCTCAAAAGCAATGCAGGCTCCCGCAGGAGGCAGGGAGCCGGCGGGACCGTGGGGGCATTGGGGCTCCCCCACGGTCCCCAACGAAAAGGGCCGGCCCATGGGGATGGGGTCCCTGGGGCCAGGAGTGGGCCCCCCCACGTTAATTAAAATTAAAAAAAGGGCGGGCCCCGGGGATGGGGTCCCAGGGGCCAGAAATGGCCCAGGGGAGGGGGGCCACGCGGCCCCCCTCCCCGGAAATATAATTTAAAAAAAAGAACTAGGCCATGCCCCGGGGGATGGGGTCCCCGGGGCCAATAGTGGCCCAGGGAAGGGGGGCCACGCAGCCCCCTTCTCGTTTCTTTTTTTTTTTAAATAAAAAGAAAATGCTCAGGCCTTGGGGGATGGAGTCCCCGGGGCCAAAAGTAGCCCAGGGAAGGGGGGCCACGCAGCCCCCCTCCCAGAAAAAAAAAAAAAGGAAAGCGGCAACTCGCCGAAGGCTCCGCCCCCTCCCTGCAGCACTCTGCAAATGTGCTCCCTGGCGCGTTCTAAGTTGGGGGATTAAGTCCCCTTGAATACTGAGGGTCCCTGGGGGCCAACTAGCCCACCAGGTACTTTCAGTTAGCGCCACAGAGCTGCGTTGCAGAGAGGTGGTCTGTGGCCACGCCCCTTTTACACCTCTCTGCAACGCAGCTCTGTGGCGCCTACTTGGAGGTACCTGGTGGGCTAGTTGGCCCCCAGGGACCCTCAGGATTCAAGGGGACTTAATCCCCCAACTTACAATGCGCCAGGGGGCGCATTTGCACAGTGGTGCAGGGAGGGGGCGGGCCTGACATAACAAGTGTGCAAATGTGCCCCCTGGCTCGTTGTAAATTGGGGGATTAAGTCCCCTTCAATCCTGAGGGTCCCTGGGGACCAACTAGCCCACCAGGTACCTCCAGTAAGCGCCACAGAGCTGCGTTGCAGAGAGGTGGTCTGTGGCCACTCCCCTTTTTACACCTCTCTGCAACGCAGCTCTGTGGCGCTTACTGGAGGTACCTGGTGGGCTAGTTGGCCCCCAGGGACCCTCAGGATTCAAGGGGACTTAATCCCCCAACTTAAACGCGCCAGGGGGCTCGTTTGCACAGTGGTGCAGGGAGGGGCCGGGGCCTGATATAACAAGTTAGCAATCCTGCTGTGTGGGACTTACTGGAGGTAATAAAAGGGGTAGTTGGCCCCCAAGGTTGACGTTGGGGGCTAACTATCCCTCCTGTTACCTCCGCTAAATCCCGCACAGTGGGATTGCTAAAAGGTGTTTGAAGGCCACGCTCACCTTTCTCCACCACTCTGCAAACGCGACTGCTATGTTATAGTTAGAAATTGGCATTTAAAAAACCTTTGAAATTCACTAAATAAACCATAGGTTTCAGGGACGTTTTAGTTAGAAATTAGCATTTAAAAAACCTTTGAAATTCACTGAAAAAACCATAGGTTTCAGGCACGTTATAGTTAGAAATTAGCATTTAAAAAACCTTAGAAATTCACTGAAAAAACCATAGGTTTCAGGGACGTTCTAGTTAGTTGGACATTTCACTCGTACAAAACAAGAGAAATTCGGCCTTTATAGTTAGTAGAGCTAACTATAACTCGCGCCCCCGCAATGCACTGCTGATGACGTCACATATTACATCACTCATGACATGGTCAGTGACATCACTGATGACATCACTGATGACATCATCCATGTGATAATCTGATGCACCTCCTCACACCCTAATATAACCTTTGATACACCCACTCTAAAATACAGACTACCATTTTCGAAACCATAGACCCACAAATACCAGTTACTACATACGCACTCACTGATTCTTAGGTCTACACACACATCCACTCATTCACCCATACAGTAACTCATACATGCAGTCACTCATCAATACAGCACTATCATATGCACTCATACACCTATACATACACTCACACACCGCCACTCATCCATAGACTTACTCACACACCTCCTCAGTCATGCAAAGAATCAATCACACCCATTTACTCACCTATACAGTTATACACAGACCACCTCACTTATTTATACAAATACTAACACATACTTACTCTCTTATACAATCACTCATACAAGCAGACACTCATCCATACAGCCACTCTCACAATCACTCACTCTCACGTATAGTCATTTATATACCCCAACACTCACATATACTGCCTTTCACATATGTAGTAACTCACACATATACCACTGGGACATCCATTCACTCACCAACACACCCATACACACACTCACCCACCCATACAGCCCTTCACAGATGCACTCTTGAACCCATACACCCAGTGAATCACCCACTCACACATCTATGCACAGTCATCCACCCCCACCCACTCACAAAGACACTCAGGCACCCATACAGATACGCAGACAACCAATCAATAACCCATATAGACAGTCGTGTAGCTACTCACCAACCCATGCAGCCGCTTATACACCAACTGACAGACTGATACAGACATTTACACAGTTTACTCACTAACCCATGCATTCAGTAAGATACGCTTAATCAGTCACTTATACAATCAGTCACGCACCTACTAAATCATCCATTCAGACACTTATACACCCACTCATTCTTCAATACACCATGGCATATATATATATATAAAGCAAACACAAGGAGATGATGGACGGAGCGCTGAAACTTTTCAGACACTCACCCCGTCACAGATCAGGGTTGAATTCATCATCGTTCTTCAGCTCACTTCGCCACCCCAGTCCAGACACAGCTATATGCAAATCAGTCTTGACCCTGTGCCTCATGGGAACAGTCCAGCCCGAACTGCCAAGCCATGTCTTCCCTGGACCGGAAACAAGCATCCTGGGACCGGTTTCAGGCTAACAGCCCTCATCAGCCAGGCTAGCTTGAATCCAGTGGCAAAGTGAGCAAGGGACTCACGTCTGGGCATACCCTGCCAACTTAGGGCAAACAAAGCAAACACAAGGAGATGATGGACGGAGCGCTGAAACTTTTCAGACACTCACCCTAGTTAGAGCTATTGGCGTTGTAAATGTAAAAGTTTTTTACTATTTTTTTTTTTGGAGTGGAGTGGATGTACGTTGTATGTAGTGGAATTATGTGGATAGAAAGTATGTGGTATTTAGTGTATAGGGATTATGTGTTATGGAGAGTAATTATGTGGTATGGTAGTCTGTGTTGTGGAGTGGTAACCTCAGGTTTAGTCTTCCTCGTTTCCATAGAAGCTCAACTATGAACTCAGCGTGACAAAAAAAGAAGGAATCACTGAGGAGCACTTGTGGACCTAGTCAGAGGTATGAGCAGGGCCACTGGAATTATGTGAATGTTTGGCTGCACCGACTTTCGCACAATTATACATTTTCTGCATTAGCCACATAATTCATTATCTGCTCCCTAATCTGCAGATTTGAACAAAAAAAGCCTTGTTTCTAGCTCAAACGTTACCAAAAATGCAGCGACAAGTGTTACAGCGTGGTGGAAGGCCCTTTGCAAACCTAGAATGGTCACCTGTTACTTATTGCTAAATGTGGTGTTAAATTGGTACTAATGGTGTGCAAGCCACTCTTCCTTCCTTCTCCGCCTCTCTTGCCTCTTTCTGCATTTCTGTTGCTTCTTTCGGCACATTTCTTTCTTTTTCTGCACTTCTCTTGCCTCTTTCTGCAAATCTCTTCTACTTTCTGCACCTCTCTTCCCTCTTTCTGCACTTCTGTTGCCTCTTTCTGTACCTCATTTGCTTCTTTCTGTACCCCTCTTGCCTCTTTCTGCACCCTTCTTCCCTCTTTCTGCACCTCTCTTGCCTTTTTCTGTACCCCTCTTACGTCTTTCTGTACCCTTTTTGCCTCTTTCAGCACCTCTGTTACTTTTTTCTGCAGACCTCTTGCCTCTTTTTGCACCCCTCTTTTCTCTTTCTGCACCTCTTCCCTCTTTCTGTACCCCTGTTTCCTGTTTCTGCACCTTTCCTGCCTGTTTCTGTACCTCTCTTGCCTCTTTCTGCACTTCTCTTGCCTCTTTCTGCACTTCTCTTGCCTCTTTCTGCACTTCTCTTGCCTCTTTCTGCACTTCTCTTGCTCTTTCTGTAACCTTCACACCTCTTTCAGCACCTCTGTTGGTTCTTGCTGCACTGCTCTTGCTTTTTTCTGCACCTCACTTGCCACTTTCTGCACTTCTCTTCTTTCTTTCTGCACCCCTCCTGCCTCATTCTGTACCTCTCTTGCCTCTTTGTGCACCCCTCCTGCCTTTTTCTACACCCCTCTTGCCTCTTTTTGCACCTCTGTTGGTTCTTTCTGCCCTGCTCTTGCTTCTTTCTGCACCTCACTTGCCTCTTTTTGCACCTCTGTTCCCTGTGTCTGCATCTTTCCTGCCTGTTTATGCACCTCTCTTGCCTCTTTCTGCACCTCTGAGTTAGAGGTAGTTTTAATCCCCCTGCCCTATTATGTACTAGGGCCTTACAGGGGAGGTCATGCCAATCACAGGGGTACCCCAACCCATAGTGTACCCTAGTGTATGTAGGTGTTTTCACTGTATTCTAAGTGTCTTTCAGCATAGCAGTGGCTCCGGGCCTGGTTAGTCCGAGTCAGTTACCAGCAGTGCCAGTCAGTAAAAAGTTGGGGGCACAGGATGACTTTGCAACAAGGCCTTTTTCTGCATTTCTCTTGCTTCTTTCTGCGACTTTCTTCCTCTTTCTTCACATGTCCTACCTCTGTAGGTATAGTTAGAAATTAGAATTTAAAAAAACCATAGAAATTCACTGAAAAAACCATGGGTTTCAGGGACGTTATAGTTAGTTGGACATTTCACTCGTACAAAACCAGAGAAATTCGGCTGTTATAGTTAGTTGAGCCTATGGTTTTTTAAGTGAATATATATATATATATATATGACAACAGACCTCTCTTCAACGAAAGGAGTGAGCCGCACACATTAGGTGAGATGAAAAGGATTTTAATTCAATTTGAAAGTGCTGGCGCTGGCATTCTTAGTCCTGATGCATTTCGGTCTACCTAGACCTTTTTCAAAGGAAGCCAGAAGCATCTGTGAAGGCAAAAAGCAAACTGTTACAATAGCTCATTTTTTAAATGTTTGCCCCCTGGTGGGCGTCACGATGGACTTGAGATAGAGCATGTTGGTCTTAGTAGTTTGCTTTCATATTCATGTGGCTCAAGCAAGAAGCCAGAAAAAGTATCCTCCTGACTAATTACCTGGAAGTAAAACCTGAACCTCTGTGGGAGCCATTCTTGCACTTGCTGTTCCCTCCTCAGAAAAGGGCTTTATATCTCATGTTCAGATTAGGAACTCTTCGGGTGCTGACCTTCACTAAATCATGGGAGAAAGCCCCTGAAGTTGTATCCGAAATGTGTCTCTGCACACTAAGGGGCCAAGACACAAATATGCATTTTATGCTGCTGTGATATTTCACTGAAAATCCGAGGCTACTACCTATGTCCACTATTTCTAAAATTCAGTCTGAAATGCTGCAGAGCAGCACTTCTATTATGCTATAGAACTGATCATCTGGAACTCTACCAGACAGTTGCTTCCTATATATCCATGCTGCTTGGAAGGTCACAAGATCTGCAATAGACAGAGGAGAAGGAAGCTGGTATAAATTATAAACTGATAGCTAGCAAAAAGGTTTTGCCACTCTGTTTGGCCCTGGAGGTTCTGTTTGGCGTTAGATAAATCTGCCCCACATAAAATGGAGCATTTCTTAACTCCCGCATCAAAGGAACTAGCGGCATAATGGATGATTCGGAGCATCCTACTGACTAGATAGGGCGTTGAGTTATTACTGCACATTTCTAACTTGCACCTGCACTTTATTAAATTATCATATATGTATCTGCTTCCTATTAGCCCATATCCCAGGGTTTATTTTGACCAGGCAGTCATCAAAATTGTAATTATTTGAACAGATCATTCTTTTAACATAATAGGTAAATTCTGCGCAGCAGGCTTGTGCTCATGTTTTATTTCTGTTTTGTATCTTATAGCTGTTGACTGTAAGATAGTCCCCAGGTTTCCTAAAAGGTATATTTGCCCTCAGTAGGTAAATAGTAGATACAGCCTTAGGTATTTGCACCTAGGTACGTGTTTGTTAGCTAGTACATT
This sequence comes from Calotriton arnoldi, assembly GCA_963921515.1. Lineage (NCBI taxonomy): Eukaryota > Metazoa > Chordata > Amphibia > Caudata > Salamandridae > Calotriton > Calotriton arnoldi. Next base: position 256,772 of record CAWUFW010011075.1, read on the forward strand.
TTGGAAGATCTACTGACTGCTCCATCCAATTGAAATTGATTTTAAAAGTGTGTTGTAGGACATTTGTTTGCACTTGCACGTTCTATTACTACATAACTTGTAGACCATGGTTGATGCGCAGTGGGTAGTATTTTATGAACTGTGATTGTCATTTTAAGACAATATGAATTGTGACCATTTACATATCGTGCTAAAAATGTCAATGTTTTAATTGTTATGGCATAAATTGCTGACAAACTTTTTGATACATAAACAAACATTCATCAAACAAGTACACAAATGATGAAATGTTTTCTTTAATGAACAAACAAATATTAAAACAAAATAATTTTAATTTCAGTAGAAAGGTCCGAGCTTTCTAAATTCAATTGAGGCCACTCCCGTCTATACGATATTCTGTCTGATGCACATGCACTGCTCCCACAAATCAATCTGAGGATATTAACTTAGTTTTTAGTCTCCAATTTCAAATTCTGTTTTAAAAGGTTCAAGTGTACATCTTGCTTTGTTATTTATATACACTATAAGTTGTTAATATTATGTAACTTTCTAAGCAGTCGCAGACCACCTGAGAAGTCTTCGCGAACCCCAAGAGGCCCCTGGACCACAGGTTAAGAACTTTGACATCTGTGGATTCCTCTAATCACTACCAGAATCCAGGGACCCCCACTGAATTACTACTGGAATCTGGGGACCCCCAGTGAGTCATCACTGGAAGCTGAGGACCCCAAGCATTTTCGATGATGTAAACTATAAAACAATACACAAAAGATACATATACAAGCATTCATCAAACAGATCTACAAATTAAGGCAATTTATTTAATTCAAAAACAGTTACAAAAAGAATCAAATTTTAATATAATGGGAAGGTTGGAGTTTCTGTAAATTCAGTTGAGGCCAATCATCCATCGATATCTTATTTGATGTACTTGCACTGCTCCCACTAATCAATCTGAGGATCTTAATTTTTAGCCTTTAATTTTACATTTTGCTTCTTTGTGTGTACTTTATTCATCTGTTAATGTCATTTAATTTTCTAAGCTGTCAGAACCCCCTGAGTAGCCTTCACCGACCCCCAGGAACACAAATTATGAACCAGTGCTCTAGACCATTTCTATATCGGTGGCTGTAAGAAGAGAACACAATAAATATGTTCTGCCTTCTACATTTATGTGCAGTGTTTTTCGTTGAACCGGAAGGACTGATGTATACTTTTTTATGTTGTGAATATTTCTCACGCTCATTCTCATGCCTCAACAGCCAAGGACATCCCGGAGAACAGGAAACTGATTGTGGACAGTGTGACACAGCTGGAAGGCTGGACCATCCGGGCCCAGCTGAGTAACTATTCAGATCTGGTTACCTCGTTGGATCTTGCTCCCCCAACCAAGAGAGACATGAAGTGGCGGGAGTCTGGGGTGGTGCAGAAGCTACTTTCACTTCCTGCTCAGCCACTGTGGAACCAAAGAATACTGAAGGTATGACACCAATTTTTTTCAGAAAGAAGTTTATATATTATGTCTGTAGATCAAACCAGATTTGTTTTTCTTAAAAGTTCAATGTCACTTGAACGGTTATTGCTTTGTAGCCATTGCTGATAACTCATCAGTGTAAAATTCCCATCACTCATAAAATTTAGTATTTTCCCACTGCTAGCCAAGTTCAGTTCTTTTTTTCATTTTTTTTTTTTTATTGTTTTACCCAGAAAAGCAGTATTTACAACAGCATTGAAAATTACACTTAACTGATATACCGTTAGCCAAATGTTTGTGCTTACAAAAAGATGAGAAAAGAGGCAAAGAGAAAAAGACAGAAATCAAAGAAGATTATTTAAGCCAACATAACCTAAGCATTATCAGTATTCAGCATTACAATATACATATATCGAGAAGAGAAAGGGAAAAAAAAAAAAGGCTGGCTAAACTATAACCCAGACCAGATCCAACACCGGACCCCATATTTTCCTACCCCATTTCCGCGCCCTCCGTCCTTTACAGTTATACAATGCCGTTTCAAATTTGTATATATGAAGCAATCTAGCGTACCAAGCTTGATATGTCGAAGGGTCGGCATCCTTCCACTTTAAAGCAATCAGCAGTCGTACTACTGCCACGGCCATAAAACAAAAATATACCTGTGTCCTTCCTAAATGAGCTTTCATCGACACCCAATAACATTAAGGTTGGAGAAATAGACACTTCCTGTCCCAATGCCTCATACAAAAAAGTTTCAATACCCTTTTTCAATGGATCTAATAAGGTACATTCATAAAACATATGAACTAAATCTGCTGGGCCCAGCCCACATCTCTGGCATTGATCATTACCCCTTTTTCCCCAGCTAAACAGTTTTGCCGGAGTGAAATATAGATTATAAACAGTTTTGAAATGTTGGGCCTTCAGGTTAGCGGAAAGGAAAACCTTCTTAGAAAGAGCCAGAGACCTGCTTAAATCCACATCCTGGTTCCCAACCTTGCCTGCCCAGGCAGATTACGTTTTTACTAAGTCATCCTGGGTGGCATCTATAAATAGACAATATATGTCCTTAACTCGGGTACTGCTATATAAGATAGTTTCTAACAACTGGATCCTGCCTATAGAAATGATATTAGATAAGAAGGGTCTAATGGTTTCCCTGATTTGAACGTACTTAAAATACGATCTTGGGTCAATCTCACGCAGCCTTTGCAACTCAACAAAAGGGATCATCCAGTTCCCATCTATGACATCCCCTATTCTGCTGACGCCTGCCTGCTCCCAATGTTTACCCATCCCATCAAAAAGCGGTGCCGAGAAGACAGGAGAGCGCCACAGAAATAGATATTTCTGGAGCCTGGGAATATTTAGGAGCTTTGAAGCTTTGTGCCAAACCCTCCAAGCCGCTATAAGGGGCTTAAACCGAGTTTTTTTTATAATAGCTAACCTCGAGCTGTCTGAGTAAAACCCCTGATGCAGCTCCACCGATAGCCAACTCAAAGATTGAGGGGGGGTTCACATATTCCTGTGTACCAAAACTGTTATCTGGGCCCTTATTTGATTTAAACAAGATAGCCGATTGTTGTAGTGTGATGGCCCGATAATAAAATAATAAATTAGGGACCGCCCAGCCCCCATGGTCTTGGGGTAGAGTCAAGAGTTTCAGTGATCGTCTGACCTTCTGGTATTGCCAGATGAATTGAGAAAAGATTCCATCCAGTTTTTTAAAGAACGCCGGTTCTGGCTCCAACGGGATACAGCGAAGTAGGTATAATATTTTTGGAAACAGTCATTTTAAGTACATTACACCTGCCCATTATAGACATATACAGTTTATCGATTCTTTTAAGGTCTTGACTAATTTTATCAATAAGGGGAACCAGATTCATTGTCCAAGTAGAACCCACATCTGCAGAAATGTCAATCCCTAGATAGGTGGCTATCTCGGTCCTTCGAGGATCCTGCCAAGTAATATTGTGTGTGCAGACAATCCTAGTTTTATCAGCATTCAAACGATACCCCGACTTCCTACCAAACTCTTTAGCCAAAACCTCAATTCTTACCATTGCTCCCCTTGGGTCAGGGGTGACGACAGCTATGTCGTCAGCATAAGCTAAAACCTTTGTGTTATAACCCCTGACAACAATTGGTTTAATCATCTGATCTTGCACGATTGCCCTAATTAACGGGTCGATGTACAAAGCAAAGAGAATTGGTGAACAGGGGCATCCCTGTCTCGTCCCACGGGCTACCACGATCTTTTCGGACTACCTGCTCATCAATTGTATTCTCTCGTATGGCTGTACATACATAGCTCCTATAGCCGATTAGATACGGGGCCCAAAGCCATTAGATCTTAAATTGTCCCAAAGGTATGCCCACTCAACCCGGTCGCCGGGGATGGATTTTCATTTTTCACAAGGCCTGATTTTTGCCACGTTACCGTGGAACGCCGGTGGCGCTTGCGCCAATAGATTAGACCCTTCCAGGAGAAAGGGGCACAGGCCTTCTTGTTAAACCCGGCACGACTGAAAGTAGTTTGGGGAAACAGTACTAAATTCTTTACTTATGAAATTAAGGCTAAAGAGTTCTTGTCCTCAGGCGTAAAATAATAGTCCCTGGTTTCCTCTCGCAGAAACAGCAAGGGGGAAAATAGCTAAACAAGGGGGAACGACAAATAAGTATCGGGGCCTGTGGCCATGTGGCAAAATCACATAATTTGGAGTTTTGGTTTTTTTGCTGGTATTTTTTCTTAAGGTCATTGATGGGGTATAGTGTCACTAGGTATGCTCTTTTATCTTTGTATGTACAATAGGCCACTAGCTGGAAGAGGCACCGCCGCTCATCACTCGCAGACCTGGTCTGTTTTTCCCTGTTTGGGAGGGGTGGGGTGGGAGTGGGATTGCTGGCAGTAGGGGAGGGGGTGTGGGGGAGGTGGTTCAGGGTGGAGGTGGGGGGGGACAAGAAAAGCAGAAGGAAACCAAATTGTGCAGGAATTAGATTGGTTACATAATTTCACTAGAACTGTATAGGAATCGATTTAGTTGTACAGTGTTCCTTAGTAATGGGTAGGCTAACTATCTGCTCAATTAATGTTGGGGGATTGAACGATAGGGGGAAGAGGGTTAGAGTAAACGAGGTACTTGGGTCATTAGGGGTAGATGTGATCTGCCAACAAGAAACCCATATCCCCTGGCAGCAAAGAGGGCTTAATCTAATCCCAAGTTATACTCTGGTAATCTGCTCTACCCAGACTACTACTACTAGAGGGGTTGCAATTCATATTTCCAAGCGATTACCACCTGCAAAACTTATGCTATCAGACAAATGGGGGCAATGGGCTATAGCCGCGTTATCAGATGGGCCTACGGTATGTACGGTCTATGGGCCAAACCTAGATGACCCAGGGATGTTGGAGGAATTGGAGTTCAAACTAGCTGCTTGGCCTTCTCCCCTTATTATGTGTGGGGATTTTAACATACATCTGGAGGCGAGCGGTCCCTTCACTAAAGATTATCAGGGGAGAAAGCCACAGGTGTACAAAGCATTAGTGGCTCTGACTACCAGCCATGGGCTGGTCGATGTCTGGGCCTCTAGGAAGCCAAGTGATCTAGGCTATACCTATTTTTCGTGCCCCCATAGCAAATATGTTCGGCTTGATTATTTTTTTCCCTCCTCTGCCCTTTTGGATGGTGCGAACATAAGGAAGATGTCGAAGGTTCTGTCGGATCATAACCCTTTGATTTTGGATATTATGGTGCAGGGGCAGCAACGTAGCGTAATAAAGTGGACCTTCGACAGGAAACTATTGGTTACAGAGGGGTTTGTGGAACACATTAGGGGGTGGACACGACAGTATTTTGACTTCAACAGGTTTAGCGCCTCTAGGGAAATAGTATGGGATGCGTTCAAGGCCGGCTTAAGGGGAGAGATTGTCAGCTTTGTAGGGCAGCGTAGGAAAAGTCAACGGGAGGAGGTCTGTCGACTAACGGATCGGCTGACTAAATGTGAGGAGAAGCATACTGCCGCCATAGCCCAAAAACAAGTGGAGTTACAAGGTCAACTACAATTAGAGGTCATAAAGGTAAAGGCTGAGATAAACGGACTCTATAATAAATCATTGGCAGAAGCCTATCCAACTCATACTAGAGACAACTATGAGTATGGGGAAAGTACAGGCAAACATTTAGCACTTCGTCTTAGACAAAAGGCTGCTACAAACAGTATTACAAGGGTCAAAAGGAAGGACGGGACTTTGGCATCAGATATGCAAGAAATTCTAAGTGTATTCGCGGAGTTCTATAGGGACCTCTATAAGTCTGAGGATAAACCAATAGAGACTAGCATGCTTGCAGGGGATAGCAACCCCCCTGTTCTGGCAGAATTGGAGGCAGATATTACGGTCAGTGAGGTTATCGATGCTTTACAAGCCATGGTAGCAGGTAAAGCCGCAGGTCCTGACAGGATTCCAATGGAATTGTATAAGGTACTACAACCAGAGCTTTCTCCCCTGCTCCTAGATTTGTTCCTAGCCATACAGCAGAAAGGGCTCCCACCGCAATCGTGGCAAGGCACAGATATAGACGTGTTCTTGAAGAAAGGTAAATCTGCTGAGGATCCAGCCTCGTACCGTCCCATCTCCTTGAGTAATGCTGACGAGAAGCTATATTCGAAGATTCTTGCACTCCGATTAGTTAAAGTCATAACCTCATTGGTGAGCCCATGGCATCATGGTTTTATTCCACCGAGAGATACCACGGACCATGTGCGTCGGGTAATCTTCCTGTTTGACTTAGTGGATCGCTCAGAAGAACAGATGGCTCTGATTCTTTTAGACGCCCAAAAAGCCGCCAAGTTCAGTTCTAGTGTAACTTTGAATCTAAATTAAACCAGTTTTACAGGACATCACCCCTAAAAAAAAACTTTACATGTTTATAGATGTGTCTGGGTTAAAATAAAGTATTTGAATTGTTTTTTGTAGCTTAACTCACTTGTCTACCACAGTTGAGTGCTGCTACTATGGTGGTATGATACACCAACTCTCCTCCCCACATTGCCCGCTGAAAATACGTCTTTAATGAAATCGCTTAGCTTCTTGGCATGAGGAACAGGTTAACTTTGAAGGGGTCATATGTTGTGATGCTGTGGACCTTGACAACCTTGTACTGTTAGCAAGAAGTTTTTCTACTTTTTACATTTCTGAAGTTTAACAAAAATAGAATGGAGAATATATAAAAAATAATCTATTTTAGCCATCTATTTTTTTCAGGGTATTGTAAGTAGAGTATGCCTAGGGTAGTTACCAGGTAATTTTCAAATACATATTAACCCCTCTAATTAGATAAACACAGACAATGGGAATCTTTTGGGAAGCATCAAAGAACTTCATACTAAAATGTACGTCAACTCATCGGTCCACAGCCTAACTTGTATATTCCCTTTAAGCTACCATTAGAAGAGAGACCTATACCTAGAACTCAAGTGGTAAACCCTTTTGTTTCCATGTATGCAGGCACAATCCCCAATGTTGAAGGAAATTCTTTGCTTAGATTTTCTATAAAACAAGACTGTTGTGATCTGCAAAGGATTACTGATAAGAAGGCAGTTATTAAAACCTGAATAAATACCTGAACAGATATGTATGTATGTGTGTATATATATATATATTTGTCCTATAGATACAGATGGTTTCAATCACAAAATGGTTTTCCTTTCAAACTTTTATATTCCACTCACCAATTTTCTCTGTTTATAAGCCGAGAAACTCAGTGTGTGATCATGCGTGTTGATTTAGGAAGAAAACCAAATGGTAGAACTGCTAAATCACTCAATCGTCTCACTCTTGAACTTCAAGACAATTAGGATAGATGGTTACCCAATATCCTTACGCTTTGTGTATGAAGCATTTGATGCGTTTAATGATCCTGCCCTGTTTGAGCTAAAGAGGCAATGGGGGTCTTGCATGGGGCATGTAGAGGGTTTAGGTCCTTTCTTACAGAGCGCACAACTCCAAATTTATATGCTTGTGTGTCAGGATCCGATTCTTTGGAGGCAGCATTCTCCCAGAATACCACCTTTCTGCAGCACTGCTTCCAAATGTGTATAGACTTGGAAGATCAGTGTGGCCAAACTAGGGGAAGGTTTTATTTTTAAGGAGTAATGCAGGGGGAGAGATCTGGAAAAAAAATCATGTGACTGAGATAACCTTTTTCTGAAAACCTTTGTACTTTGACACTGTTACAATTCAATTATATCGCTAACAGTTCCAGTCACTCATTAATTTTAAAATTATAATAACTCACAACTTGGGGGAAATACAAAAAGTGCTTCAGATTCTTTCACCATGCAGTGCAGCCCAGGGGTTTCAGGAAAACCTAGTCCACACTTCATAAGCTCTGTCTTTTCAGTGGGATATTAAGTCATGTCCACTCACACAATAACAAGATAGAAAAAAGTGTCAGTAAAAAACGTTGTCAAAACAAAAAAATAAAATTAGCATGTATCAACATAGCTGCTTTTCCACAAGATGCCACTGTTTCTGAATTCTTTGCTTCTAATGTTTTCATGGGTTGCAGAGCTAGCCTGCCCTAATCATGTATTCGTAGCATTTGTTGGTCGTAGATACATGTGCTTAGCATACTCCTGCCATTTAGTGTTGGGCTCAGACATTTGCAAATTGTTTTTCTTTAAGAAGTCTTGAGTCATGAGGTATTGTGACTCCTCCTATAGTCTTTATTGCGCTGGTTAATCGGCTTCTTTGTTAGATTGTTTTTCTCACAATCAGGTTTGAACGTCGACCTCTGGACTATGGGACCAAAGCTTCGATTCCTGTCAGGAGGCCTTACCAGAGCCTCGATTTCTAAACCTTCGACGGAAGATATGACATCCAACCATTGGTTTCCTTCACATACTTCGATCTGCCCGCCCGGGCCCGGTTAGACCTTGCCTTCTAACGCCACTGCCATCTTCTTTCACTCGACGACAGAGTGATGGAAAAGATTCTTTAGTTCTCTTCCAGGGGTTCCTCATCAATAGTCATAAGCACATGAATATTCCCGCCCATGCGCGGGACCCCGGAAACACATTACATATATGTGAAAACCATATATGTAGCTCTATATATATATATCCATATATATATAAAAAAAAAAACACACAATGTAGCCTCCCATAAACATGCTGAGCAATGTTGCAAGGAATTCTCTTGCACATAAACATATTCCAATAACGCAGGGAGAAATAAACTTTTGAAAACTGCTTTAATACATAGCAGACAACACAATCCTGCGAGGAATAATGAAGAAAACATTGCCAGCACATAGGCTGCATTGTGGAAAACATTAGTGTAGAAAGCTGAAAAGCTAACCCACATAAACACTCAGATAAACTGGCACCGTGCCTTTAAGGCAGCCATGACCCCTAGCTTCCCATCATGCCCCAGGGGTGACAGTTAGGTCAGTTGTTCTTTCCGGCTCCTTCTGTCAGGACCCTGGTTACTTCAGCTCTACCTCTTTTTTCTGATTTTCTGTCAGAAAACTCTACAATTTTTGATAAAAGCTCTTACTTCGACATCTTTTTGGTGTTAAAGTATTTTCTACTGTTTTTTTTTAGAGAGTTGAGCATTATTTTACAACAGAATGCCCTCTCTTTTTGACGCTTGTCCTTCCTGTGGCAAGAAGAAGGCCAAATCAGACTTCCACCCTGTCTGTATTCTATGCCTTCCTTCTGAGCATAATCCTAAATCCTGCCAGCATTGCAAGCTGCTGTCCAACAGAACTTTAAAGGACAGAGAAAGGATTTGTCTCCATTGATTAGCTGAGAAGAGAAAATCACCTTCTAAAGACAAGACTCCGATGAAGAAGAGGAAAGAGAGCTTATCTACAAGTAAGATTCCAGTATGCTCTCCATCGGCGTCGGGCTCGGCGCCTCAATTCCCTTCATCGGCAGCAAAAACGTCGACGAGAAGACAATCGACGGCGGGCTCGCCGTCGAGAGAACACCGGTCGTCGTCGAAGAAAGGTACGTCGAATCCTCCGCCGTCGTCAACCGGGCGACGATCGGCGTCGAGGAGTCACTCTCCGTTGGTGCGGGCTCGCCTAGCGGCCGAGAGACAGGTCTTCCGCCGCCGCCGTCGATGCGGCGTTCGGGCCGTCGAGACAGGCTCCGCCGTCGCAGGGTCTCCAGCGGTCGGCGTCGAAGCAAGGATCTCAGTCGACGTCACCCAGACGGCAGTCGACGTCGAGACACACCTCGTCACCTGAGGATAGACACTCATCGCCCTCCGCCGTCGCCTAGAAGGCGTTCGACGTCGAAGGCAAGATCCTCTCCGACGGCGAGGTATTCGGCGTCAAGACCAAAGGTAAAATATACCAGACGTCGGCTCGACGTCGAGACGGCGGTCTCCGTCGACGGCGAGAAGGTCAGCGTCGAGAGAAAGATCGACGTTGAGACGGCGGTCTCCGTCGACGGCGAGAAGATCAACGTCGAGAGAAAGATCGACGTCGAGGTCTAGGCACACTGAGAGGTCGACGTCGAAGAGAATTTCACCAGTGATGGTGACACAGAGCAGGTCGACGTCGAGACACACCCCATCGACGTCACATCGCTCATCCAGAAGCCGATCACGCTCCAAAAGCCGCAGAGAGTCCTCTCACTCCATCCGGAGCTCACCCCAGACGGTTGCGTCATCACGCAGTGCTTCTGTTCACTCACAGGAGCCTACAAAAGCACCGCCAGGAGGTTCTCCAAGGAGACAGCACTCTCCTTCCATCCATCTCTCTCCCAGGTGGCTTCAACCATTACATCATTGGCAGACGGGGTCCACAGGTCACGCTCAACGACCTACGACCTACTCCAGTCCGCGGCACAGATCACCATTACAGCGTCTTGTGCAGGAAGTGGACAAATCACCCACCACTCGGGCCAGGGAACACCGAGGCAGATCCCCTGAACGCAGGTCGTCTCAGGGACATCTCAAGAGGCGGCGTACACCATCTTGGTCTTCCTCTTCGACACATTCATCCAAAAGGGATTACTCACCTACCCTGACGGATAGTCCTCCCTCCAGAGTGTCGCCTATTGATGATGTGAACACTTTCCATGATGTTCTCAACAGAGGGGCTCAGAAGCTGGGCATCACTATGTCAGCTCCTCAGACAACCAAGTCCATCATTTTTGAGACTCTCCACCAAAGGTCTGCGACTAGACCATTACTTCCTTTGGTCCCAGGCATCATCGAGCCGGTAATGGATCTCTTCCTTACACCAGCATCGACTAAAGCAGCTCCAGCTCGGATTATTAAAAAATACAAGCCAGCTGCATCGGATCCTCTTTTCCTTAGATCAGATCCACCTCCGGACTCTGTTATAATTGCAGCAGCGAAAAAGACGCATGCGGTTGCATCTTCCTCCTCCGCTCCTCCGGATAAAGAGAGTAGAGCACAAGACTCTTGGGGACGGAAGGCTTGTGGTTCTGCAGCGTCTTCTCTGCAAGTGTCCAACGCTGCGGCTCTGCTTGGTCGTTATGACAGATCATTATGGGACTCACTGGAGCGCTTCAAGGACAGGCTCCCAAAGGAGGATCAGCAGGACTTTTCTGAAATCCTTCACGAAGGTGCTCTGGTTGCTAATCAGGTAATCAGCACTGCAGCAGATGGTGCGTCCCTTGCGGCTCACTCGTATGCACATGGCATCTGTGCACGACGATCTTCCTGGCTGCGCCTCACAGCGTTAAAACCAGAAGCACAGCAACGCATCCTGAATCTCCCTTTTTCTGGCACTTCACTGTTTGGTGCTCACACAGATGAAGAAATGGCGAGGATGAAGGCCGAGTTGGACACCTTAAAGGCGGTGGGCCTAGAAAAGAAAAAGGGAGTTTAGGAAGAGGTACCGGACCTACAATCGGAAAAGTTACCAGCAGAGGGTTCAAACCCCTCAATGGTCACAAAACAAACAGGGCAAATCCCAGTATCAAGGCCGCCGTTCCTCGAGAGGAAGAGGAGGACATCAACAGCAGTCCTCCTCTACATCAAAAACTCCAGGGAAGTAATGAGTCTCTGCTTCCTCTAGCACCGTTGCACACTCCAGTGGGAGGAAGTATCTCAAGTTACATTCAAGAGTGGCGCAACATAACCAAAGATCAGTGGGTGCTAAATATACTAAAAATGGGTACACACTACGTTTTTGGACGTCCCCAAGAGACATTCCTCCTGTGAAATCTCGTCATCTACATATAGACCTCCTGCGTCAGGAAGTGTTGACCCTTCTCAAAAAACAAGCAATAGAAGAGGTCCCTCAAGCGCAGAGAGGAAAGGGAGTGTACTCACGATACTTCCTTGTTCAGAAAAGATCAACCGAACAAGTTCAGACCAATTCTGGACCTACGTTCTCTGAACAAGTCCATCAAAAAGGAAAAGTTTCGGATGTTGGCGCTCCACCAAATATTTCCACATCTAAGGAAAGGCGATTGGATGTGTTCGGTGGATCTACAAGATGCGTATTTTCACATCCCAATCACAGCACGACATCGCAAGTTCTTGCGATTCACGGTGGGAACAAGACATTACCAGTTCAAAGTCTTACCCTTCGGCCTAAAATCAGCTCCGAGGGTATTCACCAAGTGCATGGCAGTGGTAGCGGCAGCATTACATCGCCAAGGCCTGTTCGTATATCCATACCTGGACGACTGGCTGCTGAAGGGATCCTCTCCTCAAATGGTGCAGGAACATCTTCGTGCCTGCCTAGATCTACTTCAGCGCTTAGGCCTGCATGTCAACTCTGGACAAGTCGATCCTTCGCCCAACTCAATCACTCCACTATCTGGGCGCCAACCTCAACTCCGACCTCGGAAAAGTGTTTCCTTCGGAGGAGAGATTGTCATCAATGAAAGACAAGGGCAACATCATCCTTCAGGCTTATCAGCCATCAGTAAGACAGGTGGCTTCTCTACTGGGGTCGATGGCCTCGTGCATTTTTCTCATACCCAACGCCAGATTGAGGATGAGACCGTTACAACAAGATCTCGAGGACAAATGGAATCAATCTCGGTCAGTGGAACGACCGGATTGTCCTCTCTCCTGCAGCAAAGAAGTCCATTCTCTGGTGGCTGCAACCACAGAACCTACTGGTGGGAGTTCCTTTTCATCAACCTCTGCCAGAACAATCTCTGATCACGGATGCTTCACTTCAGGGCTGGGGAGCGCATCTGGGTCATCTGCAAACTCAGGGCAGATGGACCAGCAGAGAACAGACATATCACATCAATATGCTGGAACTGCGGGCAGTTCATTTAGCCCTCAAAGCTTTTCAACCGTCAATTCAGATCGGATCGATCCTAGTGCAAACGGACAATACAACCACCATGTATTACTTGAACAAACAAGGTGGAACTCGCTCTCGCCCTCTGTCTCTCGAATCCCAGGCAATCTGGCACTGGCTGCTAGCCAGGAACCTATCGATCACGGCAATACATCTGCCGGGAGAGCAGAACGTGCGAGCAGACGCCCTCAGTCGTCACTTCCAAGAGCAAGAAGACTGGGTGCTCAACGACGAAGTGGTGGCAGAAATCTTTCATCAATGGGGTCATCCTTCCATCGACCTTTTTGCAGACGATCAAAACAGAAAATGCCACGCCTCCGCATCCAGGTTTTACCGACCAGGAACGAGAGGGAATGCTCTTTTGATAGAGTGGTCAGGGACGTTGCATACGCCTTTCCACCCCTCCCTCTAATTCCGAAGGTGGTGGCCAAACTTCTGCGATCCAGAATGAGGATGATACTCATAGCACCGGACTGGCCTCGCCAATGGTGGTATCCGGACCTTTTGCAACTCTCGGTTCGCCCTCATCGGAGACTTCCGTGCAGGCCGGACCTTCTCACCAAGATGGGAGGGAAAATTCTGCACCCCAGCCTTTCCTCGCTCAGCTTGACAGCATGGCTCCTGAAGTCCTGCAGTACGGACATTTGAACCTCCTCAGGACTGCATGGACATTTTAAGGGAGTCAAGGAGACCTTCCACAAGATCCTCATACTCTCTAAAGTGGAAGAGGTTTTACTTGTGGTGTATCAGTAATGATTGGAGTCCAATTAACGGGCAAGAGGAGGTAATCTTGCCGTATTTGCTACATTTGGCCAAATCTGGTTTGAAATATTCTTCCATTAAAGTGCATTTGGCGGCTATCACAGCATATCGTAAATCACCTAACCAGCCTTCTTTCTTTCAACTTCAGGTGGTCAAGGACTCCCTACAGGGGTTGAAAAAGGTTTATCCCCCTGTTCGACCTCCTTCTCCTCCTTGGGAGTTGAATTTGGTATTGTCTAAATTGATGGGACCTCCATTTGAACCCATTCATAAGTCTACATTGCAACACCTTTCTTGGAAAGTAGCTTTTCTAGTAGCAATTACATCAGCACGCAGAGTGAGTGAGATACAAGCACTCTGTTCTAAAGAACCCTATACGGTCTTCCACCATAATAGGGTGGTTATGCGAACTCACCCTTCCTTCCTACCTAAGGTGGTGTCAGAGTTCCATGTTAATCAGACAATTTCTCTACCCTCTTTCTTTCCCAATCCATCCACACCAGCGGAAAGGTCTCTTCATTCGCTAGACCTCAAGAGGGTTCTCAAATTCTATTTGGATGCAACGAAATCCATTAGAAAAGCAGATCAATTGTTTATAAACTATGGTTCTGTTAGAAAAGGCTTCCCAACTTCTAAAAGATCCATTTCAAGATGGATAGTATCTTGTATAAAGTTGGCATACCAGATTGCAAATAAGCCTCTGTTTGTCTCCCCTAAAGCTCATTCTACTAGGGGTAAGGCTGCTACGATTGCATTCTTACATAATGTACCGATGGCCGAGATTTGCAAGGCGGCAACTTGGAAATCGGTCCATACTTTTACCAGACATTACTGTCTGGATTCTGACTCCAGAGCAGATACACAAGTGGGCCAGGCCTCCTTGAGGAATCTGTTCCAATGCTAACCTATTGGAGTCTGTATAGGCCTTTATGGCATCTATGTATCTTGATGGTACTCTGTTTACTTGCCCGCAGGATCAGGGGATGGGCTTGCTATTCTATTCATGTGCTTATGACTATTGATGAGGATCCCCTGGAAGAGAAGGATTAGTTACTTACCTGTAATCCTAGTTCTCTTCCAGGGGTATCCTCATCAAAGTCATAAGCAACCCACCCGCCTCCCGGGCAAGTGAACATGATTCATACATCTCTTTGAAAAAGGTCTGCGGATATCCGCAAAGAACAACTGACCTAACTGTCACCCCTGAGGCATGATGGGAAGCTAGGGGTCATGGCTGCCTTAAAGGCACGGTGCCAGTTTATCTGAGTGTTTATGTGGGTTAGCATTTCAGCTTTCTACACTAATGTTTTCCACAATGCAGCCTATGTGCTGGCAATGTTTTCTTCATTATTCCTCGCAGGATTGTGTTGTCTGCTATGTATTAAAGCAGTTTTCAAAAGTTTATTTCTCCCTGCGTTATTGGAATATGTTTATGTGCAAGAGAATTCCTTGCAACATTGCTCAGCATGTTTATGGGAGGCTACATTGTGTGTTTTTTTTAAATATATATATGGATATATATATAGAGCTACATATATGGTTTTCACATATATGTAATGTGTTTCCGGGGTCCCGCGCATGGGCGGGAATATTCATGTGCTTATGACTTTGATGAGGATACCCCTGGAAGAGAACTAGGATTACAGGTAAGTAACTAATCCTTTCTGCTCCAAGTGCCATGTCAAGTACTCCAGGTAGGATCAACACTCGGTCTCTAACCTCTGCTTATCGCCAGAACACGACGAGGCGTTGTGTGAAGCATGCCTGGCCTTCCCTTCTAAAAGGTTTCTTCGGCAACAAAGTGAAAGCTGCTGGGCCCATTCCACCATGCTAGTGCACCGAGAAGAAAATGTGCCCAATATCTTTGGCGAGCAGTCACTCTAGCTCCAACCTGAAGAGGACTTCGAGGACGCCGAAACACAAGATGTGCCTATGGACATCCCCATGCTACTTGCCAGCAGCGGGAAGGCTCCAACTCAAACCACGACCCGTCAAGATCCAAAGGGCATGTTAGTACTCTGGTGACAGCTGTACAGACCCCCCACTAAACCATCAACAATGGCTCACGGAACCCCACTACCCTTGGGCCATGGAGGTATCAGAAAACGGACAAAGAAGCAGACACAAGTCCCTCTGCCTAAGCAGGCACCGAAAGGCATCGAAAAGCCAAAGGCAGCGATCACGCCAAAGTTAAAGCTAGCCTAGGTGTCAGCATCAAAAACGCAAGCTTAGATGCTGTATAAACACCACAAGGCATCATCAGACCTGAAAATAACACCTTCGGAACCGAAAGCACCCTCGGCGCCGAAGGCTACTCTCCAGCTCAAGAAACCATTGCCCCATGGGAAAAGCGTAAAGACAAAGGCACTAGGCCCATACTTTTTCCTCAGTCTAACCTTCCTCCACCTGCTCCTACACCACTACCTCTGCCTTCTCCACCACCTATCATTCCCGTGCTACCAGCACCTACTGCATCACCAATTCATCCACAATCACCTGAACACTCCCCTCACGAACAACCACGGGCATCCCCCACACCATCATCTATAGGGGACCTTAGCACAGGTGATAACATTCACCCCTATGAGGCACCATACTTTCCTAACCCACAGGGAGATCCAGACAATGTTGATGACCTCTGGGATCATTACAACATAGACCCCATCAATGACACTAATCCTGACCTATACCCCTCTAAACCCTTTCCATCAGACGACACAACAACCTACCATGGGGTCCTGAGTAGAGCAGCACACTATTATAATGTAGATATGCAGACACTAGAGGATGAGAATGACTTTTTAGTGGAAACATTAAGCAGGTCTCAATGAATGGTACAGTTCTTGCCCATGTTAAAAGGTATACTTAAGACCATAGTAAAAATCTTTAAGCAGCCAGTAAAATCCAGAGTCATAACACCAAGGGTAAACAAGAAATGTAACCCCTCCCCGTCCGACCCAACATACATCGAAGGCCAGCTTCCACCCTGTAGCAGATCGACTGCCGTCCGCAAGTGACTGGTCAGCCTTCTGGGGCACTGGTCCAGGAACAGCATGTCGTCCAAGTAAACGATCATCCGAATTCCCTGCGCCCGCAGGAACTCCACTGCCGGCCTGAGGAATTTCGTGTAGCACCACGGAGCGGAGGATAGCCCGAAAGGCAGAGTGGTGAACTCGAAAACCTGGCCTTCCCATCTGAACTGAAGAAAATGACGATGAGGATGGAAGATAGGGACCGTTAGGTACGCATCCTTCAGGTCGAGGCGGACCATCCAATCGAGCGGCCTCAGCACATCCCTGAGGAGGTGGATACCCTCCATTTTGAAGTGGCGGTAGACCACCCACTCGTTGAAATTCCTCAAGTTGATGACTGGTGTCCGACCGCCGTTGGCTTTGTCGACCAAGAAAATGTTGCTGAGAAAGCCACTGGGATGTTCCTCTGCGCAACAAATCGCCCCTTTTTGGAGGAGGGCGGAGACCTCTTCGCGTATCAGCTCTGTGTCCCGTCGGGAAAACGAAATGGGGTGGGGCCGGGTTAGCTGACACAGACGGCCATGGAACTCCAGCTGGAAGCCCTGCACCGTCTGCAGCACCCAAGCGTCGCTCGTGAGTGAGACCCAGGCTGGGAAAAAGAGAGCTAAGCGGCCCCCCACACTCAGGTGCGCTGAAGGTAGCACACTCACTTTTTCCAGAGTTATTTGACTGGCCTCGGTAGCCACCACGGCCGCGGAACTTCTGTCCACTGGTGGGGTAGAACGTGTTGTAACGAGCATTGTCTTGATATTGCCCACGCCCGGAGCCTTGCCCCCTGTCCGGGTTGGAGGAGAACCGGCCGGTCGAACGGCCCCTGCCACAGACCGGCCCCCCTGGAAAGCCCGGGGGGGTAAAAACCTTCCTGATATTGGACTGGGCCTTCCTTGTCCAGTGAGGTGAACGTCGCCACGAACTTGCCAAGTTCTTTGACGAATGGGTCGCCAAATAAACCCCCCTGGGCCACTGCTCCAGCTTCTGAGGAAGCCAGGTCACCCAACTTTGGGTCCACCTTTATAAGGAGAGAACGCCGCCTCTCCGTTGACCAAGCACAATTAGCGTTCCCCAAAAATACAATAGGGCGCTGCGCCCAGCCTGAGAGCACCTCTGGGTAAATTAGGGATCCGGAGGCCTTAGCCTCCTGGGCCATGTCGAGGATCTTGGTTACAGGACCCACTGCATCCAATAGTTTGTCCTGGCAGGAGCGCCAGGACCTATCAATACCCTTCTTGGGGTCCTTCACGAATTTCGCTAGGAACGTTGCCATCTTTGGATCTATCTCAGGCATAAGAGCAACCTTTCCTTCCAAACTGGGGCGGGGGCACTCCGCCCGGAGGCGTTTGCGAGCGTCTTTCTCCATGGGCTTGCGTAGACGGCTCGCTACATACTGGGCTACCTTATCCCCTGGGATCCAGTCTGTTGACCTAGGGTGGACAATGTCATCCGGGTCAAGCATGTCCGAGACACCCCCTGGGGCAGGTGGTGGCCAGGAGCCATGGCCTAGAGGGACCTGCCTCCTCATCCGTGTCCCCAGGGGAGTCGCCAGTGTCTAGGGGGTCAGGGGAGGCAGTATGTCGGGGTGTCGGGGCGCTATCCGCGGGGCCGTGGGCACTGGCTGCGGGGCACCTGCGCTAGGAAAGCCTGTTTTGAACGGGCAAAAGCGTCCGCGTCCAATCCCTGAGAACACTGTTTCTTAGCAGGCTGGGGTCCGTCGACCTGAGGCACCTGTGGAGGTTTAGGGGAAGCTGGCGCGGGAGCAGCCCACTTGGCGCATTCCTTCGCAATCTGCGCTGAAAGGCGCTGCTCTAAAGGCTCCATGGCTTGGTTTACAGCCCTATAGATGGAGTCATCCACCGCCTGATAAAAATTGTCATCTCAAGGGAGGTAGGACAAGGGGTTCTCCTCCTGGAACTGATCCTGCTCTGACTGCATGGCAGGTAGGTACCAAGACCCAGGAAAAACCCACTGAGGTTGACAGGCAGCACAGTGCTGGGAGCACCACTTTAAGGGCACAGTGTCACAAAATATGAAGCTGGGAGGGAGCCCAGGCGTATTTGGTTGGCCAGAGGCACACAATTGGCGGGACAGAGCCCTGGGACACAACAGCCCTTAGCAATCACAGGACAGCCACCCGAGACAGCGTCTCACAAGGCACCAAACGGTGCAATTACGACCCCGCAGGGTGTTCGTTGAAAAATACAGACCCTCACAAGGGCGTCCACAAGCAGGGGAAATTACAGACCCTCACCCGGTGTCAAAATGGGTGGCAGGTGGCTAGGCTCAGCTCTCAGAGGAGCAGCGCTCGTCAGCACTCTATCACCAGTGCCTGACTCGCGCTGCCCATAGAGTGCACAACCCCCCCTGGCGGCGGGAGGACCTCACCGCACTTGTGTGGGAAAATGAGTCGCGTAAGGTACGCCAATGCGTCCCGCGACTGAAGGGGAATCTGTGAAACAGAAATCCAGCACAATCTCAATCAAAAGGCCATACATAAATGCATTTTAAACCCCCCCCTAAACAGGAGAATCGACTTATCTTGCTGCTGAGCAGCGAAGGAAGAGGAAACGGCGTGGAAAGACTCCTATTTAAGACTTTTATTTCCCTGCTGTTCATGGGAAATGTAGTTTGGTTGTGTTTTTAAAAAAATGTGCTGCTGTAAAAATAAAGCAAAGGAAGAAGGCACAATATGAGCCTCCGGTCCTGACATAGAATCTAGTGATCTGGCTCCTGAAGTTTTAGAATGAGGAGACCTCAATCTACCACAAGAATGCATGACCATTCCAATTTCTAAATTCTAAAACAGGTTTGCAGGCCAACCACACGAGCCTGCTACGCAGCCAACTGGAAGGGGTTTGTACATTCCTGCTTAGCCAAACAAATCCAACTACTTTCTCCAACGGTGCAAGACCTTGTATGTTATCTATTCCATTTACAACAAGCAGGCCTAGCATATTCTTCTATTAGACTACACTTGGTAGCACTTGGCGGCGCTTACATGCAAAACAGACAACATATATCGCTGTTCAAAATTCTAGTAATCAAAGCATTCGTGGAAGGACTAAAAAGAGTCATGCTACCCTCTATCCCACCAGTCTAGAACCGCAGTATTGTTCTCACCAGACTCCTGGGTCCAGCTTTTGAGCCACTACATTCATGTGATTTACAGTTCCTCACATGGAAAGTAGCATTCTTAGTAGCTAGCACAACTCTAAGGCTAATATGCGAACTTCAAGTGCTCACTCTAAAAGAACCTTTCTTCCAAATCTATCTTGATAAATTAGTACTTAGAACAAACCCTAAGTTCCTCCCTAAAGTATTCTCCGCATTCCATGCAAATCAAACAGTTGAGCTACCGGTATTCTATCCTAAACCAGATTCCGTATCAGAAAGAGCTCCACAAACCCTCGATATTAAAAGAGCATTAATGAACCACATTGAGAGAACAAAAACCTTTCGCTAAACACAACTTTTTGTTGCTTTTTCAAACCCACAAAATGGTTCCCTTATCTCCAAAGCTGGAATCGCAAGGTGGATAGTATATGTATTCAAACTTGGTTCCACAACGCTAAACGATTGCTACTTGTAACTCCACAAGCTCACGCCACATGCAAAAAAGGAGCCTACATGGCTTTTCTAGGAAACCTCCCATTAGCAGATATCTGTAAAGCAGCTGCATGGAATAATCCACATACATTTACAAAACACTTTTGTGTTGTCTGTAGGAAGCTGGCTCTGTATGCGGTATACCATTAGGTGGTTATACCGTGCACTGAGTCCAGAGATTCCCCCAGAAGTGTCCAGGGCTCGATGCAAACCCAAAGTGCTCTATTTGTGGTAGTGTGGACGAGCAGCCTTGGGCCTAACGCAGAGGAGTGTAAAATATTTGTTGTGCACACACTGACCAATAAACGACACACGACTCAAAATGGAGATCCACACCAAGTTTAGAAAAATTAACTTTGCTCAAGATTTATTTTAAGACCAAGATCTTCGCAAAAAGATAAGTACGTTTTTAAATAGAAATTCTTTTCAGTTTCAAAAGTGGGCACAGTGCAATTTTCAGTCTTTGCAATGTTAACCTAAGGAAAACAATAATGCGGTTTTACAGGTAAGTGAACAACTTACAAATCTAATCTTCGGGTTGCAGGGTCAGCAGAGGGCAAGGTTCAGGTAAGCACAAACATTGCACCACCAGCGGCACAGGGACGGCCGGGTACAGAGGTCAAAGTTGAAGATCAGGCCCAATGTGACCCAGTGGATACTGGGGGTGCTTGAAGACACACTGCTTGCAGGTAAGTACAGTGGCTGCAGGGCTGAAGCTTCAGAGGTTTAGGCAAGCTCAGGTGGGGCCATAAGGTGGCACCAAACATACACCACCAGCGGCACAAGGGCGGCCGGGCGCAGGTGTCGGGCGCCCAATGCACTTCAATGGAGAAACTCTTTAAAAAAACAGGCTGCAGGCGACTAACTGAAGGCTGCATGAAGGAAACCAGCAACAGCAGAGGTAAGTTGGGATGCTGTAGATCGTAGGGACACCGTCTGTCGGGCTGCTCAAGGCCCAGGGGCTTCAGGTGCTTGGTGTCCTTTGATGTCGGGTTTCTCTTACAGGAGCCGGTCGCGGTTGAGGGAGCCTTTGGATTCACACTGCAGACATCGTTGTGGAATCCAGGAGGGGTCAGCCAATGCTGGACTTGGACTCAGGATTGCTGGGGAACCTTTTCTGGATCGGTGGGCCACCTGGACACAGGCTGGAGATGTTGGGTGCAGAGGGGTCAGGGATCGCGGATCCAGAGGGCCCCAGAATCCTTTGTGTTGCTTTCTTTCTTGTGGACAGAGACGCTGTCCTCTGGAGTTCTGGTCTTCTTCAAAGGCAGGCAGTCCTCCAAGGGGTTGTAGAGGTCGCTGACTGCAGGACAGGCATTGTTTCTTCGCAGGATTTTCGAGGGCTGCAGACAGGCCGATAGGGCTGGGGCCAAGTCAGTGGGTGTTAACAGTCTTCTCTGCACGGCGTCTTCTTCTTAGGTCGGCAAGAACTAATTTCAGGGTATGGAGGAGCCACCTAAATACTAGATTTAGAAGCGTTGCAGGTTAGTAGCAGATAGGGACCAATGGTTTCCTTACCTGGGGTGACTACACCCACTATTATGCCACCCTCCTTTGGAAGGGAACACAGCTCTAGCACTGGTTGGATAAGCCCCACCATCTTCAAGATGGTAGGCACTGCAGAATTTGCTTTAATTCGCCTCCTCCACCTGAGGGGTGGAGCTGGAGGGGTGGGCACACCAGCTATTCTGGCTGTTTTCCCGCCTATTCTCCTGCTCAAAGTGGGGGTTTGTACCAGGGGCTGCCATCTGCTGCTAGCAGCAGAGGCTGAGGGTCGCATTACAAAGGCAGCAGGCCTTTGAAGCTTCCCTCTCTAGCACTGGCCCATCCTCGGGGAGGAGGTTTGACACCTCTGTCGAGGATGTGCTTTGTTTCTGGTCCCAGAGAGCGGGGGCTGTCGACCCGGGGGGTCCAGAAACATGTCTGGGGGTGGCAGGTTGCCTAGAGCCAGTCTGAGACCACACCAGGGTTGGTAGGTTTGCAGGGGCCACCTCTGAGGTGCCCTCTGAGTACGTTTCAATAAATCCCACACTGGCATCAGTGTGGGTTTATAGAGAGGAGTGTTTAGGTACCAAACACTCCTGTGTTGAGAGAAGCCATCATGGTGCTGTGGAACTCGAGTTGTCAAGTTTCCAGCCTGTGTACTCTCTATGGCTTCCATGGCATTTACAATATTAGGGAAAAGACCTAAATATTGTAGGGGCATATCTGCTCCTGCAGATATGCCCACACCTGAGAAATAGTGGACCCTGCCTTAGGGCTTGTAAGACCTGCCAGATGGGTGACTTACCTATACCTTAGGCAGTGCTAGTTGACATGGCATAGAGGCAGTGAGCCATGTTGACTTTGTTGTTTTGTCCGCACCAGGGCATGCATGCTGCAGTGACAGTCTACATGGCCTAGGTGAGAGGTATCTCGAGGACCCTCTTCAGTCCCAATTCCCTAGGTCCTCATTTACTAGGGACTTACCATGGGCCTGAAAGGCCAATTGTGGAACAGTTTTAGGGAAGATGCACTGGCACAGGGGACCTGGTTGGCAGGGACCCTGTGCACTGCAATTGAAAGCACATCATTTTCCGTGCAAAAAGTGGGGAGCTAACCATGTCAAGAGGCACTTTCTCACATGAACTCTCCCCCCCCCCCCACCCCCCAAAAAAGGATGAATTAACCATCCACTGGAGAGTCTTCATCTTCTAAGTGGAAGAACCTGGAAAGACCATCTGCATTGACATGGGCAGTCCCAGATCTGTGTTCCACTGTAAAGTCCATTCCCTGTAGGGAGATGGACCACCTTAGCCGTTTGGGGTTTTCACCTTTCATCTGTTGTAACCATCTAAGAGGCTTGTGGTCTGTCTGAACTAGGAAGTGAGTGCCAAACGGGTATGGCCTCAACTTCTTCAGGGCCCAGACCACAGCAAAGGCTTTCCTCTCTATGGCACTCCAACGCTGCTCTCTGGGGAGTAGTCGCCTGCTTATGAAAGTAACAGGTTGGTGATATCCATCATCATAGGTTTAGGCTAGGACTGCACCTATCCCATGTTCAGAGGCATCTGTCTACACAGTGAACTGCTTGGAGTAATCTGGAGCTTTCAGGACTGGGGCAGAGTACATTGCATTTTTCAGAAGATTATAAGTCTTTTGACAGTTCACTGTCCAGTTCACTTTCTTGGGCATCTTCTTGGAGGTGAGTTCTGTGAGGGGTGGGGGGGTCACCATGGACCCGTAATCCTTTATAAACCTCCTGTAATACCCTGTCAAGCCAAGGAATGCCCTGAGGAGTCTAGGTTTTTGGAGCTTCCCTGTCCAGAATTGTCAGGATCTTGGGTTGGAGTGGCTGAACTTCCCCACCACCTACCAGATGACCTAAGTATACAATGCTTCCCTGCCCTATCTGCCACTTGCTTGCCTTGATAGTGAGGCCTGTACTCTGCAGAGCCCCAAGGATCTTTCCAAGGTGGATCAGGTGATCCTGCCAAGTGGAGCTATAAACAACAATATCCTCAAGATAGGCTGCACTAAAAGACTCCAACCCAGCAAGGACTTGGTTCACCAACCTTTGGAAGGTGGCAGGGGCATTTCTTTAGTCCACAGGTGTAGGAAGTTGGCTCTGTATATACTATACCAAAGTGAGGTATAGTGTGCACAGAGTCCAGTGGAACCCCAAAGGTAGGCAGAGGTAAAAGCAGATAGCAGCTTACTCTCTATTTGTGGTAGTGTGGGTGAGCAGTAAGGCTTTATCAGTGTTAAGCATTTGTTGTACACACTCAGGCAGCAAATGATGTGTCACACTCAAAGACTGAACTCAGATCAATTTATTTGTAGAAAAAATATTATTTAGTTATATTTATTTTCTAGAATCAAGCAAGCCTGGTACAGGTAAGTGTAAATGGCACTTTTCAAGGCAGGTTGAACAATACAAGCAAGCTGAATTAAAATGTCTTTGTTACAGTTTTGTAAATACTTTCAATACAGTGGAAATTACTGTTCGATTACTTTTGATTACTTTTCAGATTACTTTATGGATTACTTTTTCTACTCAGTGTGATATGCCTAGATATCACACTGGGACATTTCCTAGAGAAAAGGTAAGTAAAGCAGTTTTTAGATATTTGCAGTTTTTCAAGTTATCATACAAAACCAACTCCACAACAATTTTCACAAGAAAGCAGTCCTATGGTAAGAAATGTAGTTATTGGTTTCAAGGTAAGTACTTGGATTTGGGAGTTGGTTTTCCGGGGTTAGAACCAAGGTTCCCCCAGGGTAAAGGATGCACTCTCAAAGCACCCTCAGCGGCAATAGGGCGGCTGGGTGCAGAGTGCTGAGTCCCAATGTTATCCAATTGGGGATAGGTGGCCTCCGGTTGGTGGCTGCTCACGAGCAGGCCACAAGGTTGTGGGAGCAAAGCTCCTGGAGGTAGGCTCAGGGCAAAGGGGGATCCGTGTTAGCGCACAAGGTGCATCCGCAGCGGCGCAGGGTTGGCTGGGTGCAGGATGCTGTTTTGGCATCGGGTGTCCTGTTGTTCTCAATGGGGATTCTCGGTTTTGGTTTTTAGCTGCAGGCTCGGTCCAGGAAGACTTCTGGAAGGAACCAAAAGCTGGGAAGGTAAGTTGGAGGGCTCGGGGACGTAGGTGCACCTCAGGTTCTTTTCTCCAGGGCGCAGGGCGGCTGGATGCAGGGATGTCTTCTGAGGTCGGATTTCACCTTATCGGGCCACTCACGGTTGGGGAGGGTCTCCATGCAGAGGCTGCAGGCGACGTCAGGAAGTCCTGGAGGGGTCAACCCCCGGTGAACTCGGACTCTGGAGCGCTGGGGAACCTCGCTGGGACCAGTGGGCACTCGAACTTGGGCCATAGGCGACGGGTGCAGTGGTGGTCCCAGGCATCAGGTTTCTTTGACCTCAGCAGTCTCCGAGTCTTGCTTTGGATATTCTTTTGAACAGAGCTGCTGTTCACAGGAGATCCGGTCTTTGTTGAAGGAAGTCAGTCCTCCCAGGGGTTCTGGAGGTCGCTGGCTGCAGGACGAGGCGACTTTTGTCGCAGGATCTCTGGAAATTGCAGACGGGCTGGGGCCAAGTCAGTATTTCTATGCAGTCTCCTCTGCTGGGCGTCTTCTTTCGTCCTCCATCTTCTAAGAGTGCGGGAATCTGTCTTCTTGGTTCAGGGCGGCCCCCTAAATACTGTATTTAGGGGGCGTTTTAGGGGTCTTGAGGTCAGTAGCCAATGGGTTACTGACCTTAGGGTGACTACACCCTTTGTGTGCTTACCCCACGTGGGGGAGTGGGCACAATCCCTAATCCTGATTGGAGAGTGCCTGCCATCTGCAAGATGGCGTGCACTGAAGAGTGGGCTTCACCTCGCCTCCCCCACTTGAGGGGTGGGGTTGGCAGAGGTGGGCACACCTTCTGGGCTGTGCTAATTGTTCCCGCCTGTCTTCCCGCCGAAAAGGAGGGGAGACAGGAAGGGGGCCTGCTCCTAATAGCAGGAGAGTCTGGGGGTCGCATTACAAAGGTGGCAAGGCCTTTGAAGCTCCCCTGCCACAGATGGCTCTTCCTGATTTAGGGGAGGTGTGACCACCTCTGCCCAGGAAAGGCTTTGTTTCTGGGCTCAGGGAGTGAAGGCTCCCACCCCAGGGGTCCAGAAACATGTCTCGTGGTGGCAGGCTGGTGTGTACCAGTCTGGGAACCCACCAGAGGCTGGTCGTTTTTCAGGGGGCATCTCTAAGATACCCTCTGAGTGCATTTTCCATTAAATCCCACACTGGCATAAGTGTGAGTTCAATGTGCTGAGAAGTTTGATACCAAACTTCCCAGTTTTCAGTAAAGCCATTATGGTGCTGTGGAGTTCGTAATGACAAACTCCCAGCACCATATACTCTTAATGGCATTACTGCACTTACAATGTCTAAGAATTGGTCTAGATACTGTAGGGGTACAGGGCTCATGCACCTGTACCCTCACCACTGCTATAGTGAACCCAGCTAGAGGGGTGGCTAACCTATGCTAGGGCTGTGGGTTGTAGGCATGGCACACAGGGGTGTGTGCCATGTCGACTCTTTACTTTGTTCTGCACCAAAACACTCAGCCTACAATGGCAGCCAGTGTGAGAAGTTGGCCTGGCATATGCTGTCCACTAATTATAGTGGGCACCTTGCACCAGTCCAAACAACCCCTTATTGGAGATAGGTTAAAGACAACCTTATTGAAAGCTATCCTAGTGGTAGCTATGGAGAGCAGCCTTCAGGCTAAGTCTTGAAGGAATGTAAAGCAGCTTGTTTTACCAGTCTATAATCTCTTGAGTGACCAAATGAAAGAGCACCACACCAGGTATATATTCAAAATATATGTATTTATTGCTAAACACACCCCTCTAGTCTCTTTATGAGGCTAGAGTTCAAAGTACACAAGTTATAAGTTATTTAAACACAGTAATAGCACAAATACACGTTTGGGCCCTAGGGGCGTACCAAACCATATACCAATAAAGTGGTATAAGAACCACGACTGAACTAGACACTAGGCCTAGAGCCTCTAGAAGTGCTTGGACCACAAGGAACCACCCAAGGTAGTGACATAGGGGACCCACGGGGGACGCGTGCAGTGTAAATACACAACCGCGATACGCCGTTAACTTCTATGGAGAAAGTCGCGATCAGAAATTAAAGAAAAGGGACACTTAAAGGAGGACTTGGAGCAAACCCTTTGAGAACTAGTACTTTGAAGAGCCTCTACCCACGGGAGCACCGGAGTACTCGTGTTACCTCACCCAGGGAAGCCGGGTGCATAGGTGCCTTTCGGGGTCGGGTTTCGTCGTCGATTTGAATGGCGATCTGCTGCAAAGTGCTGCTGGCGACCAAGTGGAAAGTGTCCGGGTGGATCCAAGAGTGGATCGGAGATCTGAAGAACCTGAAAGCAGAGGGGACAGAGTCTGGGTCACTAGCCAGTGACCAGGAAGGCGATGGACAGATGCCCACCGATGTCGAGTGCTTCAGGTGCGGTGACGGTCGTCTTGACTCTTCAGCCACGAGGTCCAGGAGGCGTTGTCGGCGACCAGGAGCAGGATTCGGGCTGGTACACGATGTCTGTCGAGTGCTGAAGTGTCGGCGACCGGATTGGACCCAACAAGCCTTGGCAACGGCAAGTCTCGATGAAGATGAAGATCGTCGATGATGCAGACCAGCAAGGTCTGGGGAACTCACCCAGCGAGGGTAAGTGAGGGCAGGCCTGGAGCAACCAGGATGCCCAAGAAGAAAAAGATTGGCCTTCGTTAAGGGCTACTAGCCAACGGGCTAGCGACCGCGAAGGAGCCTCGAGATGTCGCACGTGGATCTGGCTCGCAGGACACTCGTGGAGTGGAGGCCAGTGATCTTCGGTGCAGTTGGTGCTGGAGGCTAGGGCTACTCGGAGCCCAAAGCACGACTTCGTGGGAGACCCAGAAGAGGATGCACTTGCAAATGTGCTCGGTGTCCAGGGGTCACGGTCTCACGTCACCCACGATAGCTACGGGCCTCAGCTTTGCTGGGGACTCAGGGTATCCTCGGGGAAGTCTGAGAATCCACCTCTGGTGATGCGAAGACTTCGGCGTCCGACGGGAGCTTCAGAAATGCAGACCGGACAGATGCGTCTTTGGTGCCTGCCAAGCAGGGAGTCACTCCTTGACCCCAAGGGAGATTCTTCTGTCCTCTAATCTTGAGTAGAGCGTCGAAGGTCCAGGATTCTGTTTCAGAGTTTCGTCCAGGGATAATCTAAAGTCCTAAGGACTGGGTTCCTATACTTATACCAAGTTTAGGGGTTGGACTACTCTGTGGCCCCACCTATGGGTGGGTCAGGGCAGAGGGGTGGCTACACCCTTTCCTTTGTCCAGTTCGCGCTAAAGCAGGGGCTGCAAGCCCCTGATCCGGTTTGAACTGGGGTATGCACAGGGACACCAAATGTGCCCCCAGTGCAGGACTTCAAAGCACCCGAAAGTGCTCCTGCCCAGCCCCAATACACATTATCCTGTCTGGGGAGGTGGTCACACCTCCCTGGGACAGGAAACCTATTGTCCAGGCCTCCCCTGCCGGAGTTTCGTCCAGCAGCAGGAGGCCAGACTCGTGTCTGTGGCAGCAGCATCCATTTTGTGATGCCAGGGCTTTAGAAAGAAGTTACCGGGCTAGCCAGAGTTAACATGTCTTTTCCCTCTAGAAGGGTGGAATGCCACCCCGCCGCCAGAATTGGCGGGGTAGTATTCCAAGATGTTTGACACCAAACACGACATGTTTAGGTGCAGCCATTCCAAAGTTAGCATTTAACGCGAGGTTATAATGCGCCTAAGAGTATATGGTCAGGCTGCACTACAAACAGCATCAGAGAAGGGTCTCCGAACGCTGCAGAGGGGCCCTGCTCATGCAGGGGCACCCTCTCACATAGGAACCATGCACTCTGCCTTCAGGATTGATAAGGCCTGCCTTAGGAGTGACTTATAGGTTTATATGTGTGTATGTATTTAGTGATATAGGTAACTCTATATCACAGTAAGGGGTGCATGCACCACCTCACCCAGGCTGCAGTAGCAGACCTGTGGTGTCAGTTTGGATGGCCTTCCAGGGGTGGCATAATACATGCTGCAGCCCCTGGTAGGCCTCTGAGGTACCTATGCCCTTGGTACATAGTATACCATATACTAGGGACTTATAAGGGCACTCCAGATTCCAATCAGTGATGTGCCTAAGGCACATGGAAACCATTTTAGAGAGGAAGCAGCTAGGCTGGGGTTCTGATTAGCAGGGCCCCAGCCAGACTAATGTCGAAAAACAGTGAAGCATCAGCAAAAAGTGGGGGTACCCATGTGAAGCAGATCCTACTCTCCTACAGTCAGCGTGTGTGGTGCGTAAAGGTACAGGGCCTTCGATATCGATATTTCCCAGATAGCCCAATCTAGCAATGCATGCGGCGGTCCTCCTAGCTACAGTGCTTGGAACAAAACTGATAGCAGGCAACTTACTCAGCTACTTCTATGCTCTCAGCCTATACTCTCCCAGGACCCTGAACAAGGCACGCTGGAATACTCAGAATGGTTAAACTCCGCCATCTCTAAGCTAGTCCCCCTTAAATCAACTAATGCCAGGAGGTAAAAACCCTCGCGCCATGGTTTACAGATGCACTTAGACAGGAAAAACAAAACTGGAGACGTATTGAAAGCAAATGGAGGTCACACTATGGTGCACATGAGAAAGAAATATATAAACTCTCTATGACCAAGTATAAATACCTACTTACAAAGGAAAAAATGACCTACTATACGCAGCAGATTAAGTCAGTGAAAAATTCCTCCAGGGAATTATTCCAGGTGATTATCAAACTCACCAAACTTCCTGGTAACAAAAAAGCAAGCAGTAGTCAACTGTTTTGCGACTCGCCCACTGTTTGCGTGATAAGGGCAACCAAATTTATCTAAAGTTTGCCACCAATAAAAATGTAGCCTCTAGGGAAGATAGTTATAAAAATTCCACTACGGAAGATAAAATATACAGTCAGGATAACCTTGAACAAACCACTCTTCCTGAATTTTCCCCAGTTACACATGACCAGGTGATTAGGCTGATTCACTCCACCAAATCGGGCCTCCATCAGACCCATGTCCGCCTTCAGTGGTAAAACTGATTCCAAGGCCAATAGCTAATAATGTTACCAATATTTTTGCCTCCATGTTTGACTGGACATTTCCCGTCACTTTGGCAAAAGGCCTCAGTTTTGCAGCGTGAATCTTTCTGGATTCACTATGCTGTGCATTATTCCGCGGTCTAGTGGTTGGGTCCGGAATCGTAGTATTTTTTCTCTTTTTTTTTCGTGGCCCAGGTGGGCGTCGACGTCCCACCATTTGGTGTCCTCCCGTGATGTTGGCGCGCTTCCTCTGGAAGCTCCCACTTTTGGGCGCCATCTTCAGATTCTTTTTTCCGCCGTTGGGTCTGGATCGTCACCAAGGAGTTCCAGAGTTTTTTGGAAACAAGAAGAGAAAATCAAGCAGAAAACGCCAAGAAGTTGGAGTTTCTTCATCGCACGACAAAGGGCACAGAGCCGGGACGACGAAGAGGGTGAGAAGGATAAAGAACTTCGATGTCCAACGGAGAATGCGCACACAGGGGGCCCCCTGAGCGCAGGAATGGACAAAACCCCATTCAAATTTTGCCGTAATTGCAAGTACGCGCAGAAAGACCAGCACCCAGTCTGCAACCTCTGCCTGCCAATCGACCACGAAAGCAAGGATTGCAACGCCTGCTTGGCATTCACCCCCAGGACCCCCAAGACCCTCAGAGTAAGGGAGAGACAGAGGAGAGCGAACTACGCCATGCAGGGGCAAGGACAACCTCCGTCGCTTCGGGACTTGGGCCTCTCCAGCGGAGAAGAGGACAACATCGCCGAGGGACCAGAGGACTACACGGTCGCAGAGCCCGATAAGAAGTCGACAAAGGAGGTAAGAGAGACGTCGACCCTTAAAGCCCCGACAGACTCTCGAAAAACTGAGCCAAAGTCCTCGAAAGGAGCACTGGCGTCGAAGCGACCGACGACCACAGCTGCGTCCACGGACAAACAGCCCAGCGGATCCTTCGAAAAGGACTCCCAGCCGGCGAAAGCTCTAGATAAACCTAGGTCGTCGAAGCACGGTCCCGAAAAGGCGCGCTCGACGCCGAAGGGAAAAGAGCTGAAGGCGACTTCGACGTCAACATCGACCTTGAAGAGAAGCGCCGAAACTCTCGACGCCGAACAAGCGGCCGAAATGGAGAGGAAGAAAAGAAGGCTCGAGGCCGAAATGGACAGTATCCTCCAGAGGAAAAAGGACTTCGACGAACGGATGAGCAGATACACCATCCCTTCGAAGCCCTCGACGGTAGTCGAAACAGAAGTCGAAGAGGAGTTCGATGCCGCGACCCGCCGAAAACTCCAGAACCAGCAGAGCAACAGGACGAAGAGGGCCTGTATTATTACGAAGGAGAAGACGAGGACGATCAGCAAACAAACTTGGGCTCGACGTCCTCGGAGGCGCAGGACCTGGAATGGCAGGACCTCGACGCCGAAAGCCCGGAGGAGGGCGTAGAGTCCTATCCGTCGAGGCCTTCACCGCCAGACGACATTGGCATCTACAACATGGTCATCAAGAACGCTGCAGCAACTTATGGGGTTAAATTAGAGGAAGAGAAACCAAAGGCTTGTTTCCTTAGAGACTCTGCTCCCGACTCAAACTAGGAGCCAATTCCTACCCATGTTTCCAAGTGTGCTGGACGAGGGCAGGGAAGCTTTCAAGGAGCCAGCAGTCTGCAGATCTGTCACCCCTAGAACAGAGAAAAAATACAAGCATTCCTCGAAGGACCCAGCATATATCCAGGGATCCGTACCAGCTGACTCCATTATAACGTCAACGGCCAGAAAGAGGGCCAACATTCCCACGAACTCGGGGCCACCTCCAGACCAAGAGAGTAAAAGAATAGACCTCACGGGGAGGAAAATAGAGAGGAATGCGGCGATTCACTGGCGCATTGCGAACTCCAATGCCCTTATAAACAGACATGCGTACCAACATTGGGAGGAGGTCGGGCAGCTGCTCAAACATCTCCCAGAACAATACCAGCAGAGGGCAACACACCTGGTGGAGGAAGGCAAGAACATGGCCAACACCTGCCTAAAGTCGGCCTTGGACGCGGCAGACACATCCGGCAGACTTATGATGATTGGAGTGACGGAGAGAAGGCATGCCTGGCTGAGGATCTCCGGTTTCAAGCCGGAAGTCCAGAACAATATTCTGAACATACCCTTCAACGGGGAACAACTGTTTGGCACACCGGTGGACGAGAAGCTGACACATGTATATCCCTACCTCGACGACTGGTTGGTAAAGGCGAACTCCTACAACCAATGCAAACTACATGCTCAGCGGGTCACGCACACGCTGACAGAACTAGGGTTTTCGATACACTGGGGGAAGTCCTCGATAGAACCAGAACAGGTGAAGATCTTCCTGGGCGCACAGATCGACACCATTCAGGGCAGGGTGTTCCCCAGCGAGAAGAGAACCTTCGCCCTGCTGAAGGAGACACGTCAATACCGGATGGGCAACCTCTGACAGTGAGGACAGTGAGCAAGCTCATGGGGATGATGGCGTCCTGCATACACCTAGTCCCCAATATTCGACTCCACATAAGACCATTACAGGAATGGCTCCAACAACAATGGTCACAGGCAACAGGGAGTTGGAAAGATCTAGTGGTTGTAACGCATGCAGTGCAAGAGGAGATAGCGTGGTGGAACAAAGAGAACATAACAAGGAGGAAGCCATTTACACCACCAACTCCAACAGTGACATCACAACAGACGCATCCCAAATGGGGTGGGGAGCGCACATGAACCTGCTCAAAGTGAGGGGGTTATGGACACAAACAGATGCCATCAAACACATCAACTACCTAGAACTAAAGACCGTGTTCCTTGCACTAAAAGCCTTCCAGAAACAGCTGTACGGGCAAAGGGTGTTGGTACAAACAGACAACACCACAACGATGTTCTACATCAACAAGCAGGGAGGAACACAATCAGTGGCGCTGTCAAGGCTAGCGCAGTAGATATGGAGATGGGCAATCCCACTACAAATAGACCTCCTGGCGATACATCTACCAGGGAAGGACAATGTGGAAGCAGACAGACTCAGCAGACAGACATCAGCATCCCACGAGTGGGAGCTCAACCCGCAGGAAACGCAAAGGCTATTCAAGAAGTGGGGGACCCCACAAATAGACCTGTTTGCAACACACCAGAATGCAAAATGCCAATACTTCGCATCCAGACAGCCAGGTCAGCAATCCCAAGGAAATGCCCTATGGATAAGCTGGTCGAAGACATTTGCCTACGCTTTTCCCCCGATACCGCTGATGCACAGGGTGCTCAGCAAGTGCAGAACAAGCAACATGACGCTGATTCTGGTAGCACCACAGTGGGCCAGGCAGTCCTGGTTCTCACAAATAGTGGAAATGGCACAGGGGCCACCACACAAGTTCCCAAAAAGAAGAGACCTGCTCTCGATGAAAAACAGAAGGGTGCTCCACCTGGAACCAGAGAGCCTCAGCCTAACAGCTTGGCTCCTGAAGACTTAGAGTTTGCGCACCTTAAGCTCCCAGAGAGCACGCTGGCGGTGCTGCGAGAGGCAAGGAGACCCACCACACGGAAGTGTTATGCGGCAAAATGGAAAAGATTCACCCAATGGTGCATCAGGGAAAAGCTCCAGAAGAGAATCACCAGGGAATCAACAGTGCTAAGATACTTAACACACTTGCTAAAGAGTAATCTAAGCTACACCTCGCTAAGAGTACACCTAGCAGCAATAGTAGCCTATACAAGAGGAGAAACAGGGAAAAGTTTCTTTACATCTCAGGTGGTAAAAAGATTCCTGGAGGGGGCCAAACGAATCGCCCCCCCAAAAAGGATGCCACCGCCGGCATGGAACCTCAATGTAGTTCTAACGCAACTTATGAAGGCACCTTTCGAACCCATTCACAAGGCCTCTCTACATATACTCACAATAAAGACAGCCTTTCTGGTGGCGATCACCTCGCTACGCAGGGTGAGCGAATTGCAAGCGCTAACACTACAAGAACCCTACATTCAAATTCACAATGACAGGGTGGTAATGAGAACAGACCCACATTTCATGCCAAAGGTGGTGTCAAAGTTCCACATAAGCCAGACAATACAGATACCAAGTTTCTTCCAAAACCATCCACAAGCGCAGAGAGGGCACTGCACACTCTGGACGCTAGAAGAGCAGTGATGCATTACATCGAAAGGACTAAAGATTGTAGGAAAACAAAGCAATTCTTTGTGTCTTTCGCAAGCAGTTTCTTGGGAAGACCGGTAACTAAAAACACCATCGCACGATGGATCGCACAGACAATCCAATTCTGCCACAAACAGGCAGGCCAAGAACTACAAGGAGCAGCACAAGCTCACTCTACCAGGAAAAAGGGAGCAACAATAGCTTTCCTGGCAAACACACCCATCCAAGACATTTGCCTGGCGGCAACATGGGCTTCAGTGCACACGTTCACTAAGCACTACTGCGTGGATATACAGATGAACAAAGAGGCACAAGTAGGTCAAAAAGTGCTTCAACATATATTCAACAACCAACGCTCATCTTCCACCCAGCCGCCACAAACATAGCAAACCGCTACAAAGTCTATGCACAGCATAGTGAATCCAGAAAGATTCACGCTGCAAAACGAATAGTTTCTTACCTGTCGGTGTAGTTTTGCAGCTTGAAGACTTTCTGGATTCACTAGCGAACCCACCCACCTCCGCCAGAAAGATGAGACAGGAGGAAAGGGATTAAGAATGGAAAAAGACTTTGAAAAAAGAAGAGGATAAACAAGAATAGCACAAGACAAGAAAAAAAGAATCCGAAGTTGGCGCCCAAAGGTGGGAGCTTCCGGAGGAAGCGCGCTGACGTCACGGGAGGACACCAAATGGTGGGACGTCGACGCCCACCTGGGCCACGAAAAAAAAAAAAAAAGGAGAAAAAATACTAAGATTCCGGACCCAACCACTAGACCGCGGAATAATGCACAGCATAGTGAATCCAGAAAGTCTTCAAGCTGCAAAACTACACCGACAGGTAAGAAACTATTCGTTCCCCTCTTTTGGAAAAGCAGAGCCTAAACCCCGATGACCCTACTATCGTACTATTTCTCTACTTCCACTTCCTGCAGAAATTGTACAGAAAGTGATTAATCAACAACTGGTTCAATTCATCCAGGACAACCACCTTCTGGACCCAACGCTGTTTGGATTCAGACCTGGACACAGCACTGAGACTGTCCTGATAAAGGCCACGGAGGAAATAAGGGTCGCCCTGAATAAGGGAAGAACCATGGCCCTTATTCTTCTTGACCTGTCGGCGGCCAATGGGGCTTGGTCGACCATCTCGAGGTGATAGGTATAAAAATGATTGTACTTGCCTATCGGACCTCGTTCTTGCAAGGAAGAGAGCAAACTGTAGCCTTGGACGCATATACCTCTACACCTTTTACTCTTCATTGTGAGGTCCCACAAGTGTCTTCGCTAAGTCCTACATTGTATAACTTTTATGTAACAGAACGAGCTCCACTGATTACATCATTTGGATGTTTCCTTACCTTCTATGCTGACAAGCACATTGTGTTGTTAGTCATTTAACAATGTAAACATCATTGGTGCTAAGTTCCATAATTGCCTGCGGGCAATCAGTGGCTGGATGGGCAATCTTTGCCTAAAGCTAAACTCAGGAAAGACCCAGGTGATTCACTTTGGGAATAATCCCCAATTGTGGGCCCATCCAGCTGGACACTGGAGAAGGGACCACTCCCAACTCTATAAAAACAAAAAGCTACAAACTTAGAAGTCATGATGAAAAGCAGGCAGAATTTTGGTAATCAAACCAACTCAGTGGTCTCATCCTCATTGAACAAATTGAGGATGATCAAGAAAATTCTCCCTTTCATTCCCTCAGAAGCCAAGACAACCGTAATCACAACCCTAGTTTTGTCAAAACTTTACTTTTATAATGGGTTGTACATAAACTTGCAAGAACAGTATCTCAACAAACTGCAAACCCTTCAAAATGCGGCAGCCAGGTAACTCCTGGGTATCCCAAAATTTCAATCAGTCACTCAAGCTATCAGAGGGCTTGAGTG
The DNA here is from genome assembly GCA_963921515.1 of Calotriton arnoldi. NCBI lineage: Eukaryota > Metazoa > Chordata > Amphibia > Caudata > Salamandridae > Calotriton > Calotriton arnoldi. The sequence goes on from CAWUFW010011075.1 coordinate 292,648, forward strand.
GCTGATAGGAACTGCAGAAAATTCAAGGCGCTCTGTATAACCTACAAGGCCTTGCATGATATCGGCCCTGAATTCCTGAGACAAGCGTTAAAATGGTATGAACCTAGTAGAAATCCACGATCTATGGGGGCAAAGAAAGCTGTGGTCTCTAGATTCAAGAGGGTGAAATGAGGATGACGCAGTTTCATCACCAGGGCCACTAAGACATGGAATCTGCTCCCACCTCATATCAGGGCTGCTCTCTCCCTCCTTGCTTGCCTTCAGAAAGGAGCTGAAAATGTGGCTTTTTAATAAGTAACCTTTAACTAGGGCTTCGTTCAGTTGTGCTCAAGCAGTTTGCTAGCGCCAAGACACATTAGGGTATACAAGCACTCTATCGATTGCTTAACATTAACATCACAGTGAACTGATAATGCCCATCTGGGGTTGAGAATGCTGATTTCTATTTCGTTCCTGGGGTCAGACCAATCTGCCAGTACCCTGATGTCAAATCAAAAGTACTGAGAAACTTAGCTACCCCTAACCTGCCAATCAGTTCATCTGCCCTAGGAATTTGGTGCGCATCTGTCTTGGTCACTGCATTGAGCCCCCTATAGTCCACACCAAACCTCAGCTCTGTTTTTCCACCCTTGGAATGAGGTTTTGTGACTAAAACAACCGGGCTGGCTCAGGGGCTCTCAGTGGGTTTAATGACTCCCAATTCCAGTATCTTGCTTTCTTCAGCCTTCATGCTATCTTTGACTTGGTCAGCCTGCCTGTATATTTTATTTTTGACAGGTAAGATATCCCCAGTGTCTACATCATGTGTATACTGTCTTGTCTGACAAGGGGTCAAGGAGAAGAGCTCAGCATACTGCTGCAAGGCCTGCCTGTAGTCCACTTGCTGTTGGGCAGAGAGGGTGTCTGAAAAGACTACTCCTTCAGTGACCCATCTTTAGGGTTGTGAGACAGGAGGTCAGAGAGAGGTTCACTTTCTTCTTCCTGATCCTCATCAGTGACCATCAGCATGACAACATCAGCCCTGTCATGGTAGGGTTTAATGCGGTTTACATGGATGACCCTTTTGGGGTTCCTGCAAGTGCCAAGGTCCACCAGATAGGTGACCTTCCCTTTTCTTTCAAGGATGGGGTAGGGTCCACTTCCTTTGTCCTGTAAAACCCTAGGAGCCACAGGCTACAAAACCCACTCCTGTCCTGGTTGGCACTCCACCAGTGCAGCCTTTTGGCCATACCAGACCTTTTTTTTGGATGCTTTGTCCATGTGTTCAGCCATCCTTGAACGCAGGACAAGTACATAGTCCACTATGTCTTGCTTTGGCTCTTTGAGAGGTCTCCCCCAGCCTTCCTTCACTAGACACAATGGTCCCCATACAGAATGACCAAACAGAAGTTCAAAGGGGGAAAAACTGTTCCCTTCTGTGGCACTCCACTGTAGGCGAAGAGCGGGCATGGCAATAAGACATCCCATCTAATTTCTGAGTTTTTTAGGGAGTCCATTGATCATACCTTTCATGGTTTTGTTGAATCTCTCAACTAAACCATTTACTGTGGGTGACGGGGGTGGGAGGGGACTGGGGTGGTGGTGAACTTATAGGTCACCCCACATTAGCGCACATGACTTTCAGGTAGCCAGACATGGTTACTACCTCTGTTTGACACCACCTCCCTAGAAAAACCCACTCTAGTAAAGATGCTAATGAGGGCTCTGGCAACTGCAGGAGCAGTGGCAGTCCTTAGGGGTATAGCTTCAGGGTACCTGGTGGCATGATCCACTACCACCAGTATAAATCTGTTCCCTGATGCTATTGGAGGGTTCAGGGGTCCAACAACATCAATCCCTACCCTTTCAAGGTGAACCCCAACCACTGGAAGTGGAATTAAGGGGGCCTTTGGGTGGTTACCTGTCTTACCACTGGCTTGACAGTTAACACATGAATCTGAAAGAGACACGTTAGTGATAGATTCCTTACCTTAGAATATCCCCAGGCGTCAGACTGGATCCGTAAAGTTTTTCGTCAGCAGTACCCCTGCGCATCGGTAGGTGGCGTCGTGCGGCTCCGCGTTCGTCGCTGGCGTCGTAAGCGCCGAGATGACGTCACGAAGACTACTTAGGCGCCACCCATGCGCGCTGACGTCAGTTCTTTCTTTTTCCGCGCCAGCAAACGCAGATCCGGTTAGAGTCACTTTTTGACTAGTTGTTTTTGGGACTTTTGTCTCTACTTTTCTAAATCTTGACTCCTGGTGCCACGTAGGGATGCCTGGGTTTAAATCCAGCGGGGCCTGCCACCGTACGATGTCGGTGGCCGACCCCCATGGCGTCTGTCTCTACTGTCTGGAGCGCGACCATGACTACCGGTCATGTTCCGACTGTCTGGCCATGGCTCCGAAGGCTTTGCGGGAGCGGTCCCGAAAGCTGCTGGAGGCCCGACAGTTGTCTCTGCGCCGTTCCAGGTCCAGGGGCTGAGGTCAGTCAACACCGCATGCCTCTGAGGCCGCTATTCTCACACTGTGTGGGACACGGTGGCGCAAACTCTGCCCCAGTGCCCGGAAGAGGTTCGGGCTGTGCTTTCCCAAGCTGTTGCAGAGGGGAAGGATGCCGCGAAGTTCGCCATTCGGTGTGGGTTGGACACCGCGGACTCTTTGGGAAGGGCCATCTCCACAACGGTGGCCTTGCGGCGACATGCCTGGTTGCGGTCCACTGGATTTTCAGGGGATGTCCAGAGTTCCCTCATGGACATGCCTTTTGATGGTACTCGCCTATTTGGCGATAAGGCAGACAGTGCGCTGGAGCGTTTTAAGGACTCTCGGGCTACAGCCAAGTCCTTGGGTCTCTCCACCACCCGCCCGGCCACGTCTACCTTTCGTTCCTTTCGTGGCCGCGGAAGGGGCGCCCCTACACGTCCGTTCAACCAAAGGCCTGCGCAGAACCAGCCTCCGCGCGGCCGCGGGCGTGGTGGCTGCCGTGGCGGCACAGGGGGCCAGCGTGCGAGTCAGCCCACCTCCGCTCCCGCAGCATCCGCCTCAAAACCTTCCTAGTCCGCGCTTTGGGGTGCACCCCACTCCGGTGGGCGGCAGGATTCAACATCACCTCCCCCACTGGCGCTCTGTCACTTTGGACAGTTGGGTGCTGCAAATCGTCCGAAGGGGCTACTCTCTCCCCTTCGAGTCTGCCCCCCCGTCCATGCCACCTCAGTTCCACCGCATTTCGGGGGATCACTTAGCGCTTCTCCAACAGGATGTCACAGCCCTCTTGGCCAAGGGGGCCATCGAGCTCGTTCCTGGGCCAGAAGTAGGACATGGTTGTTATTCCCACTACTTTCTGGTCCCCAAGAAGGACAAAGGGGGCTTGCGCCCCATCTTGGACCTCCGGAACGTCAATCGCTTCCTCCGGAAGGAGAAGTTCAAGATGTTGACTCTGGCTCAGGTGTTGGCTGCCCTAGACCCTGGAGACTGGATGGTAGCGTTGGACTTGCAGGACGCATATTTTCACATTCCCGTCTTGCCGGCCCACCGGCGTTACCTGCGGTTCACGGTGGGCCAGGAGCATTTTCAGTTTACCGTGCTCCCTTTCGGCCTTACAAGCACCCCTCGGGTGTTCACAAAAGTGATGGCGGTGGTCGCAGCTCATCTGCGCAGGTCAGGGGTGTCAGTCTTCCCCTACCTCGACGATTGGTTGTTGAAGGCGGGCTCGCCCCAAGCCGTCGTCACCCACCTTCAGACTACGGCCGACCTCCTGCAAATGCTGGGGTTCTCCATCAACGTGCCGAAGTCGCACCTGAGTCCCTCTCAGAAGCTCCCCTTCATCGGAGCGGTTCTGGATTTGACGCGGTTTCGGGTTTATCCTCCCGAGCAGCGAGTCCGGGATATTCAGGCTATGATTCCGATCTTTCAGCCTCTATCCTGGGTTTCGGTCAGGATGACCCTGCGGCTCCTGGGCCTGATGGCCTCCTCCATTCTGCTAGTGCAACATGCCAGGTGGCATATGCGGGCTCTGCAGTGGGACCTGAAGTTCCAGTGGGCGCAGCATCAGGGCAACCTGTCCGACCATGTCCAGATCTCGGAGGGCACTGCACGACAATTGTGGTGGTGGCTCACGAATCGCGATTGGGTCAATGGCAGATCCCTCTCCCTCCCCCAACTGGAGCACACAGTGGTGACGGATGCTTCCCTCCAGGGCTGGGGTGGCCACTTGGGAGAGGCGGAGATCAGAGGCCTGGTGCAGAGGTGCAATACAGCGTGGGGTGCCCAATGTTAGTCAAAGAGGATCTGTCTGATCTAGAAAGAGGCTGCAGGTTTGGACTGGGAGGCCAGTCGGTCTGACCAACAGTGGGGGCTCAGGCCTCAAGATGCTCGGGGACATGGGGACACCTTCGGTCCACTTCCACTCAGGCCAGGGGCGACGGGTGCAGAGGTGTCTTGAGGTGTAGGGTTTTCACAGCTGAGTCACTCGCGGTCAGTGGGGGCAGCACACAGAGGCTGCAGGCAGCATTGAGGAGTCCCCTCCTGACAAACCCAAGGTGGGCTTCTTCTCTGGTGGACTGGGGGCCCACTCTGGCTCCGTTGGCCCACTTCAACTCTAGTTTGGAGTGGCGTGGTGCTAGCCGGTGTCGGATTTACGTGGTCCGGAGTTCTCACAGTTCTTTCTTTGGTTCCTGGAAGGTGCAGGGCAGCAGCTCCGCCTCCCCACAGGAGTTCAAGAGTCTTGGCAGAAGTGCTGGCAGTCCTCCCAGGCTTTTGGAGGCACAGCAGCTTGCAGGGTGAGTTGACTTTGGCACAATTGGCAGGAACATGGAACAGGCCGGCAGGGTTGGCACCAAGTCAGTTGCTTCTTCCACAGTTCTAGCTTTTCGCGGCTCTTCGGTCTATCTTCTTCTTTTAGGCCAGCAGGGCCTGATTTCCTGGTGCCAGGGTATCCCCATAAGACTACATTTAGGGGCGTTAGGGGAGTGTAGGGTGGTTAGCCCTGGGGTCACTACGCCCCCTATATGACCACTTCCTGTGGGAAGTGAGCCATAACTCTGTTCCAGAGTTCCTAAGTTTGCCATCACAGTTGGCATACTTCTGATTTTCATATTCACTTCAGGTAGGCAACCTAAGGTGTGGAACTAGCCTGAAAGTGAACATGCCTCCCTGACTACTAATTTTCCTGCTGGTCCAGGCACCAAATGGGCCCTGGAAAGGCGGGTGGTGGGGGGTCGGGGGGGGGGGGTCGGCATCCTCTCCTGTGAGGGAAGCCAGATTCACATGCAAAAGGTGGTAGGATCTTTGAAGCTCCATGCCTGGAATAGTAATTTGCAGGTCATCCTGTGGGAGGGTGTGTGAACACTCTGTTCGAGCAGGCTTTGTTCCCGGCCTACTGAGAGCAAAGGCCCTCAGCCCTGGGGATCAGAAACTTGTCTCTGGTGGCAGGCTGGCTAAGACTAGTCAGTCAGTACACTAGTAGTTGGTAGGTTTTCAGGGGGCACCTCTAAGGTGCTCACTGGGTGCATGTATTAATAAAACCATCACTGGAATCAGTGTGGGTTTATTAATGCGAGATGTTTGATACAAACATCTTTGGTTTCAGTGAAACCATCATGTAGCTGGGGAACTCGTTTTCACCAGTGTCCAGCACATGTACTTAAAATAGCTTCCCTAGTCACTTGTACTGGCAGGAACTGAACTTGCCAGCACAGAGGCATATCTACTCCTGCAGATATGTCCACACATGCAGTATAGTGCACCTTGACTTAGGGCTGGGAGGCCTGCTGTAGGGATGACTTACACATACTGTATGCAGTGACTGTAGGCATGGCACACAGGGCTGTGGGCCATTTCATGTTTTCACTTTTGTCTGCACCAAGACATGCAGCATGCAGTGGCAGTCTATATGTGTTTGGTGAAGGGTCACTTAGGGTGGCACAATACATGCTGTAGCCCTTGGGGGATCCTCTTTGGTACCCATGCTCTAGGTACCTAGGGTACAGTTTACTAGGGACATACAAGGGTGCTAAAGGCCTTGCCAATTGGGGTAACAATTGTACAGTTTTGGGAAAGAGATCTGGCACTGGGGACCTGGTTAGTAGGAACCCAGTGCACTTGCAGTCAAAATTGAATCAAATACTAGGCAAAAGTGGGGTGACCATGCCAAAAAGGGGCACTTTCCTACACCCACACTACCACAAAGGGAGCATTTGGGATTATTAATTTTAGCCCTGTAAGCCAATAAGGGTCGTCTGGACTTCTCCATAGTGTACCTCATTTTGGTACAATACATAAAAAGCCAGCTTCCTACAGCCGGATTTGCCATTGACCTGGTGTCGATTACGCCAAACACAAATTTCGAGGGGGTACCAGATTTGCACTGTAATAATGCTTTCTAGATTCTCTTTCGAAGACCTGACAAGTGTAGTTGTCTGCAAGGATCAAGCAATCAATATAGAATACATTAAACATGCATAGAGGAGTTTTGGGTCTGCCCGCTGCTGTAATTGGTGTTTTAGTGTCATTTGCACTCTTCTTCCATCTTTAACAGCATAGAGCATGGGGAAGTGGGATGCCCACTTCAGCCATTGGTTCTCTTACCCTGTGAGTGATAGCATTTGTCGGATCACATGTGCATAATTGCCTGAAAATGACTGTGCTTCAGTGCCAGAGCTCATGTGCCAGTCCTTTATTTTTTATTATATAGATCTACTTTCATTTTTTCCTCTCTTTTGATTTTCATTTTTCTAAAGCATGCTTAAGCTACTCAACAATGCTAGAAGATCAGTTTGTTTGCCACTAATTTCATCTGCAGTCACCTACATCTCACTGTATCTAAACAAGGCAACAAGCATGGAATGGTATTGTACATAGTGTTTCATGGTTTTAGCTTTCCAAGATGGCCATATGTTGGTTTTAAACTTGGCAGCCACGCTGGAACTTAAACAATAATCCCCTATGTATAATACCATTGCAAGATTCCCACCCACTGCTTTAACTCTTTTTGTTATTGCAAGCATGCACCTGCCCTGTTTAGACAGCAGCATCTTTTCTGTTTCTGCTTTAATTTATCTTACATATATGTTATAGACTTTTTGTGGGTTTTTTGTGGTTGTGTGGGTGGATGCATGGGGGCAAGGGTGAGTGACCGAGTTCACGCATGATGGCTTATTGAATGCCTAAACCCATCAATGACTACAAAGATGCACTTTCATTTATAAAAAAGGACCTATTGTCTTTGGTTTTGGCTGTAACTTTTTTTAAATTGTTTTAGTATCATTGATGCCTTCATGGAATGTGGACGTTTGCTGAACATCCCCCCCCGCCTCCCCTTAATTTATGACAAATATACTGTTGGTACAGGGCATGGCAAAAGCATGCAGCACGCCTGTGCATAAATTATATTTTGTGATGTTATGAGTGGTGCTTTGTGGGAATTATCGTTCTGTGCCTCACTATAACTGCCACATTTCAGTGGTTCTTATGCTGTCCATCATAACCATGAATGTTCCTTTCTTTGCTTTTTCTAATGTTATACTGTGCCCCAAGGACAAATGCCTGGCTCAGTGTGATATGAGCATCCACCCCAGGCCCCTATGGCATGCTTTGTAGAAAACATAAAATTAACGTGTAGGCTGTGCTCCCTTCACGTTAATTTTGTTTTCTATTTTAGTTAAACCCTAGCATGCATTTTTAAATGGTTCAACTCTAGCCTAGTGGCTTAAGGAGTTTTTTTTCTCTTTTGAATTAAAGGGTGTTTTTTGGGTTGTTCACTGAATACTCAGGGGGGTTGAACTGTAACCATTCTCCTCAACCGACAATATTTTGTTGCACAATAGAACTTCAGAAATGATTCTCTAATCTCTGGCATTGTGTAATAACCTACAGTGATAATTATCACAAGCATGTGCCACCCTAAAATAAGAAAGGGGGACCGCTCAACCAAACATTTACGATTTGGGTTGACTCACCAACACTTTTTACTCTTTATGGTCCTGATAAAGCGCCAGGGATCAGTTTGACCAATTTTAGGCATGAAACATGTCGACCTTTTCCTTTTTCAGTTACTAGGGGTCACTACTACCCCACAAGTAACACCAATCTACGGGTGTTTTACTCTGACAGGGAATCAGCATATTAAAACGTTTAGGATATCCTCTAGCCAGTTTTAATATTTAGTCTCACTCCCACTTTTCACGACCCCACTTAGGACACATTCTCACACTAATCAAACAGTGAAATAAAAAGATCTCCGCTAAAGTGACCCTTCGGGGGACCTGTAGGGCATTGCAGCTCCGGCCCAATGAGGAGCACCGCCCAAGATGAAGCATGACATCCCTAGGGATGTGTGAGGGCAACAAGAGACAATGTTTTTAACTGTCTTTTCTTGATTGGCGCAGTACCTAGACGCCCACTTCTCTCTACTCTTTTTCTCAGACACGATCTGTGCCACTTTAGGAACAGTAACCCCACTTGTTGGACTGATTGTGTAATGCCAGCCACAGCAACATTTTGCAGTAAGTATCACGGAATCAAATTGCCTCATACCTTATGGGAACCACATGCCCAACCGGAATGACAGCCACCTCACTCAGTCTGATTTGTTTTTACATTAAAAGTCCATTCTCATGGGAGGTGGGTGGCATGGCAAGTGCCCAAGCAACATGTCGCCTAATCCAGCTTCTACGCTCCCACTGGAATCAAACTCCCCGATACCGCAGCCAATTGTTGAGACTCAACGTTTCTCAAGAGTCAGATTTGCTTCAGCATCCAAAATCATGTAAGGCTCCCAAAAAATACTCTATTCCTGACTTCACACAGAGAAGTGGCTACAAGACCAAATCTCAAGATTGCCTGATCTGCTTGCACTATGGCTGCCACCAGCAACAGCTCATACATAGCCAATGGCCCCAATCACTCAGAAAATGAACATTGGTAAGAAGGAAATATTAACCTTCTATCTCTTCGGCATGCCGTAAATAATGCTACACCAGTTAAGCGGCAGACTTTATCCAGCCTCAATCCAGGTCCTCTCCCTGTTAACCCAACATTCAGTGCAGTGCTATCCGAGCACAGCAGGCACCCTAAGTTATGCAAAACAGCCATGATCTGCATCATATCCCACCCCCATGTGGCTGAGATTGCAGGCTTAAACATTCTTCACACCCAGAGTCCGCTTGCAACGATTTTACCCTCTGCTGGACCGTTTCGTTCATGATGGCTGCGTTGATACTCGTCCTGATGAGGTTCGGGTCTCCTGTGTTGCCTGCTAACGATGTGCTTAGACTTATGCGCCTCTAGAACAGCGCACACATGAATCTATTAAATTGTATTTTGTGCAACTTGCCTTTATCCTCACCAAACCTCAGATACATATCCCCCAGCTGTCCTAATTAGCCAGTGAACCAGCCAAGCCAAAAATGTACATTGGAACATGTCTGAACACAAAGGCGCCAAAGAGATCAAAATGGACCAAAAAAAAATCTGAACCTCTGATTCCAGACTTCCTGATCAAACCGAAAACAGTTGTAAATTCAGATATGAAGCTAATCCTACAAAGACTCGCAGTCCAACAATATCTAGCGCAAAGCACAAAATCAAACATGGATGTCATGCAAAATGAATTGCAGGTCGTATGGAAAGATCTAAAGGATTTTGGAAACAAACTGACGCAGAGTCCAGAATTGGTGTCCTGGCAGATGACCAATCTCAATTACTCAGTCTAGCAACTCTGTCTCTGGAATTGGCCACCCACTCATCAGAAGGCTTAGAACAAGACGCTAACTCCTGTGCTGAATTTCTTGATTCTAGAATCACAAAAATCTCAGGCATCTCGTTCATTAGAGACATTGAAATAAAGTGAGCACATAGAATCTCTTCTGGGGAAACTCCTGCCCCAACCCCCCAGGCCAGTTCGTTATAGACATAGAGAAGAAATCCTAAACTATATGAGAAGGAAATTACATATCCTATGTAACTGAGCCAAGATTGGGGTTGCGCAATACTCCTAAGGAAACAGCACGCAGGAAAGGATTTCTCGCACTAAGGTAGACTCTAAAGTACTTTGCAGTACCATTCTTTCATTGTGCCCCCAGGATTCAAAATTACCTATAAAGGGAAGCCTATATCCTTCAATGACCTTACTGATCTAAAACCCTTCATAAACAGCACTCTTTTAGTTAGGGTGGAAACCTAATGGAAACGTACCCTAGATGTCCGTGAAAACTGTTTATGGCTACCTTTTATGCAACCTTTGTGCTATTTCTGACTTGTGTCCTGTACCTAAACAAATTTGATTGGTAACCACACAACCCATCAACCATTCTTCAATATACCCACCTCGGATACAGATTTGGACATGACATAAGTTTGAACATGATATATGTATGTTTGTATACGAAATATAGGCTTCAACTTGATTCTACCATACTCGATCAAAGGCATGCATTACACCCTAAATGATGATAAATGAGAAGACTTTCTCCCAATGGTCTACTCAGAAGCACTAAAGGCCACAATAAAAGGGATCATAATTAACATAATGGCAACAAAAAATTGAAAACCATAAACAACGATCTAGAAGAGAAAAGAACTTAGACTAAGTCATACAAAGGACATTATACTTTTAGTTAAACTCACTAAAATATGACTGTAATAAAATTCTGAGTCAGAAAACTCATAAATAGGTATCCACTTCTAAAGCAGAGCTCTGTGAAAAAGAAAGGCAGTAGAATGCAAGCAAACTACCCAAAATCCAATAAAGACAAGCCCACAATCCCCGACATAAGAGACAAATAAATGTAATATCCAAACAACAACCAAAGAAATTCTAAGCGCCTTTCAAAAATTCTACCAAAATCTATACAACCCAGACAAAGAAATTAAACTAGAAGATTGTATCACATACCTAAGTAACATCCCCCTCCCAAAAGCGAAAAACTAGGATAAATTCTCAATAAACTAATCACACAAGCAGATTCAATAATCCATCCAAAGTATCAAAATCTGCAAAGTGCCAAGCCCTGATGGCATAACGAGGAGATTCTACAAACTGTGCATTGGTTCTGACCGAACCACTGGAAATCTTATTCAAGCACTTTGCTACCCATGCAAAATGTCTGACTCATCCACTATCCATTGTAGTCCTGGCCAAAGAAAGAAAGGGCACATTAGATGTAAAGAACTATAGACCCATCTCTTTAATAAACCTAGATTGCAAGATTTATGCCAGCACCTTAGCCTACAGACTAGAAAAAGTCATCCCCAAGCTAATTCACCCAGCCTAAATTGGATATGTGCAAGGGGAGACTTGCATGTGACAACATCAGCCTGTTTAGCCAAACGTCTTGACACACTGACAGCCACCATCGCTTTAGATGCAGAAAGGGCATTCATTAAAGTGTCATAGATACTCCTCTGGGCGATTCTTGCTAAATTTGAACTAGGGGAACATTTCTCTCGAAAGACCATAGCACACTGCTCAGAACCTGAAGTCCGGGATAAGAATTAAGGCAACCTACTTCCTCATTTGAATCTTTTCCAAGAAACACAACAGGGATATCCAATTTCCCTCTCCCTTTTTTTATATCTGTAAAATAATTGTTAGCCTCCCTAAGAGACCAAAAAATAAATAAAGTAACTACCTTCCCCTCCAGCAAACATACTGTGGTAGCATATGCGGACAACATCCTAATATTTACAGAAGAAGCAGACAAAGCCTTCCCTGCCATAATGGACACAATGAACAAATATGCTGTTGTCTTTGAAACTGAAGTGTTTCCACGAAACGTTCATTGTCAATCTATTATCAATTCCACAGGCCTAAAATGGCAACAATCCAGCCTTCAGTACTTGGGCATTTAGTTCGGTAAAGACTTAAAGGAGTAAGTATTTCTAAACTGGAGCATTAACACTCAACAAAATGAAAGATGCTTTAGCATTTTGGTCAGCCAAATTCATCCTTTGGTGGGGGAGACAGAAACCATAAAAAAGAAGATTGCCCGCTTGCTAGTTTCCTCTCCAGTACACTCCCTATAAAGCTATCCCCATTCTTTTTAAAACACTAGTCACATAGATCTCAAGATTTTTATGTAAAGGGAGAAAGGCAAGAATTGCCCTCAACAAAAGTAAAGTGAAAGGGGGTATGAATTTACCAGACTTCAAACACTACAATACAGCATTTCTAGTAAGACAAGTGGGATGGAGGTTTGACATAACGGTAGATTCCAAACCAGTTTGTCTCCCATTTGAACAAGACTTACTACGTCCACTTCCGCTTTGTGCATTCTCTACAATCAACCAAATCCATCACATAAAACTCAGGCACTCTGAAAACATAATTCTCAGTACTATAGAGGCTCTCAGTACCTGGACAGAAAACTCATACACCAAATGCCAAATTTAATCTCACTTCACTATGGCACAGTAGATTCATTAAAATGTATGGAAAGACGGTCTACTTCCAGTAATGGCCTTCTGAAGGTATCAGTCTTATCAAAGATCTCAGCACACCTGACAACCCAAAGCTCTTCTCTGAAGTGCAGTGAGAATATAACTTTCCCGATTTAAGAGTTTTCCAAGTTTTTGAGACTTAAAGTATCCCTCCGGAAACTAAATAAAACTCACACACCAGATCTTTTCCCTCATTCTGGGAAAACTACACAAACACAATGCAACTAATGTCGGCGCTTCCTCCTCATGATATCTTTCCCTTATCCTCCTCCTCTTTTCTTCTCTCTGTCTTTCCTACCTTTAGCCTCAAACTTTTACTCTTGGTTATACTTGAATACATGTCTTGTCACCTGACAAATTGCCAAGTCAATGGCCACAGCCCCAACTGAACCAATAGATGTTTTACATCTGAATGACTTCCCCACAAGATACAAAACTATTTCAACTGATTTACAACTTTATATCCAATCAACATGAGTGTTGGTTTACAATATCTTGGAATATTTCCCTCCAGTATACTCTCCCAATTTTGTATACAAGAGTACTTATCATAAACGTAGAGACTTTGGTTTGTGCGTAGATCTACTTACAATCTGCACTACGTACCACATTTGAAAGTATTCTTTTATTGAAAACCAACAAAAGTTTTTGAAATTAAGAAAACAAATCTGTTCTAGTACTGTTCTTTAAATGCTGCTGAACTTAACAGTTCAAATGTTTACAAGATTAACCCTTTAAAGCCAGCTGACACAAGTTTCTCCGAAAAGACCTGGAACAGATTTACACCTCGCCACAACTATCCTGTGTAATGTTCTGTGTACATGCCAAGTTTGCTATAATTCCATTTAGCAGTTTTTTACTGTAGAGGGGACTTCAAAAATACTATGGCACACCTGAAATAACTGTCTTCTTTTGACCGATCTGCATAGAATAGGACTAGGCTCATCAAGTGACTGCCATATTTACACCAGATGTGCCAACCGGCCAGCTACAAAAAGTATTAGTTAATAAAAAAAAACTATTACATATGGAAAGCAAAACTGAACCATTTAGAACAGACAAAGGAGCATCCCTGGCCAAGAAATTTCTTCACTTTGAAAATAGGGTCCTACTGTCCCAGCCTCACCTCTACAATCCACCAGTTCTCTGGAACAAACAATCCGCACCCCGTTTCTATCAAATTCATCATAGAATTTCTAAAGGTAGCCCTATCTCCATCTTAGTGACTTTAGGGTCTGGGTCTCCATCCTCCAGCCACAAGAGTGCAGGTAATATACTTCAAATGTCTGAGGAAGCTATCTGCATCACCATCATGCTAAACCAGGGACATCCAAAATTAAGCCCACTTTGCTTTTGCAATCAGTACTGTAAGCCAAACTTAAAGGATGCACATCAGAAGATATATCCGCTCCAGCATTTGTAGAATCTCCTTTTCAATATTTCTATTAGTTACCCAGAATATAATCTCTCGCATTGCTATGATCATGAGGTTACTACTTCATTAGAGGGCAACCTAAAGCCATCATTATTTCTCTATATATGCTTCCAACCATTAGCTTCCAACTACTGAGTTGATGGGATGTCTTGGATGAAACAGTGGTATAGTGGAAGCCTACCAGCAGATACTGTTCGCTTGATTCTGGTACCTATCAAAAGTTGCTAGAATAGCACTATTTCACATGCAAATAATATTTATTTCTAGAGGATTGCATCCTCATATGGCGTGTTGTCTCACAAGCCTCCTCTATATTCCAAAACCTGCAATACAGAATTGACTTTGACTTAAAACTTTCAATTGTGCTTATCCCTTTTTTATTTCAAATGACCCCCTCCTTACTTTTCATCCTGCGCATGCCTCCTCTCTTTGAGCACAGCTTACTCTAAATCACATGTATGTCTGCCTTAATCTTTATTATTATCATTATTAAATATAATCACTATTGTTGTATGTCTGCAAATTTCCCACACAACCCTTGAAAGATATCCTCTCCTTTGATTTAAGTATTACTCCTACATTCTAACAATATCTAATCTCCTCTAGCTCATTTATTTATCCCACCAACCATCTGCATGAACTTGCACACCCATGCTCCACTAATAGTCATGCGTAACTACTATTAATTCAGTCTCCCACAAAGAAACTGAATAAAATGGTTTGCTTCAGAGGACAAGACTAATCATACTATAAAACCTTAACCAATGACCACTAGATTAAGCATAAACCTTTGGTTTCGGAGCAGTGTGCTTCTTGATGTAAAGCGCCTCAATGCCTCGTCGGAGGTAGTAAGTACTATATACATGCAAGTACAATACAATACATGCCTCCACATATGCTTTACAAAATAAATTGATATGCATTTTCTGGTTTATCACAAGTTATTCCTCAAAGGTTGTTTCAACTGGTGGTGTTCATTATATCCACTGACTCAGAGCTCTCCCTCTCTCTACTGCCTTTAGTACTGAAGGCATAGGCTGTTGTTCATGCGCGTAAAGTGTTCTTGAGTTCATATTTCAATAAAAGCTTTTTGAAGCCTTTGTACAAGCTTGACAGCATCTAATCAACCTAGGTTTGGGTTTTCCACTTGTAGGGGGATTTTTAGGAAATTCGTCAGTGAAAGCTTAGTGTAACTCTTTATAGCTGCTGGATACCACCCCCTTCTGTAAACCTTAAAAGCCAAGACTTTAGGTTTTTCATTACTGTAATCAATGAAGTAACGCAACAGAACATCTGCCTGAAAAACTATTTGACATTCTTATTTTTTAGCTACAAAATTGCTCTAGAGTACTTAAGCTTTGAGTATTCGCACATTTGCAGTGTTCTTGCCATATGTCTTTTCCCCGCTTCCATTTTTTCACGTCTCTTACCTCCTCCAGAAAGGGTGTAGCTCAGCAACTAAGTTCAATGTGTATAAACATTAATGAATAACTCCTGGCATGGGACTGGCCTGCATGGCCCATTTCTGGACTACCATATATGACGCCATTGCTGCCATTACTGACTACCGCCTCTGCAGGACTCCCCCAGTAGCCTTGCTGGACTATGTAAGCGAAGTTCCCCATGGGGGGTCAGGCACTTTACTGTAATGCTGCTGCATTTGGCAAAGCGCAGAATTGCTATCCACTGGGGTCATCACCCTGGCCCCCCAGCTTAACAAATGGCCACGTGATGCAGCCTACTGCCATGAACAACTCGCCCTATACTGGGAATTAATGCCATTACGCTCTTGTCCAGCAGACACTAGGCCCATCTTTTCCAATTATTTCTCCTCACTCACAGAGCCAATCATGGCCTCCTATTGCCCGAAGATACCTCCCGGTAGTGTTTTGATGCTCTGAAAATGCCCAATTATGTGCCCCTTGGGAGGAGAGGGCAACTAGTCCGACATGCCCCGACCATGGCATTGAACCTACATGATGTACCTTTGTCCGCGGCTTTCTCTAATGTGCATTGGGCTCTGGGACATCTGCTGAACTCTATTCTACCACTGATGAATGTTCCTGAAATACAGATTTGAACAGTATAACTTTGAAATTGCTCTGCCGGCTTGTTTTGTATCTTTACCATGCTGTTAAATTTTTTAATGGTTTCTGTAGCTTGCTTTTAAAACAAAACCCCAATTTAAAAAAAAACAAAACAACAACATTAATGAAGAACTCATGATCTAGAAGGAAAGGCTACTTTCCTGTTAGACCAGGGCTTTATAATGGGCATCACCCCTGCCTCCTCCCCAATGGAGCCACAGGAATGGAAGTTTTGGGGTTGGTGTTAGCTAATATGTCTTTAGGTAGATCATCAGAATTAACTAAGGCGCAACACTGTGCTGTTGATTGGCATTGTGAAGGTCTTTGGTAAGCTTTAGAATGAGGGTAGTTTTTCCTCTGTGGTCTGTATGTCTATGGGAGAAATGTTCTTTTATGTTTTTTTGCCTTTTAAAAAGTGTATTAAAAAAGGCAGCTGGAAAGCAAATTCCGCCTTTACACAAGTATTTTTTTCTATTTTATATGGAGAGGTTATTGTCTTAAAGGGTTGCTTCTGCATCTCCCATGTGGGCTGAGACATTTAGTAGTATGAATGCAATGAAGATACCAGGACAACAGTGTTACAGGTAAGTAACGATTCCTTTCTTCCGTCAGTGAATGACTTCAGTGCTGGACCTAAACATTGAAATCATGCATTCAAAATACCAAGTGCAAAAGGTGGGATACAGAAAGTTTAAAAAAAACAAAAAAACAATGCTTCAATCTACTAAAGGCATCTAGCTCTTGGCTTCGAATGTCTTGATGATAAAGCCTGCATGCCTTTGAGACTACCTGGCTATTATACTATTGCCTTCTATGAACCTTCAAAGCCAAGATTTTCATAAAGTGCACCACCCCAAAATAAATTTAGAAGATGTGAACATTAAAATCCTCGTCCGCAAATCGAGAGCCCTGTGTCCACTAAGTTCCTGGCATACCTCACCTCACTTTATAAAATCTTGTGGAGGCGAGAGTACAATATCAAAACCCTAGAGATTCTATTCTCGGAACCCTCCCTCCCCCTCATTGCAGTCCTCCTACTCCATGCCATTCCCATCCTTAACAAGATAGTCTTCTCTCGGCTTCTTGATCCTGTTTATAGTCTCACATAACAGAAATTCTGTATAGACAGAATTTCCAATAGAGAATACAATCTAGTTTTAACTTGACTCCATGTTTTGTTCAATGAAAAATTGTAAATGTACACATCAGTTCTCCAAACTCTAAGACCTGGTAAAGAGAGAAGTCTGTCATTGTGAACTTTCGACCCCATCATTTAAATGGACAAATGCATAATTCAACTTTTTCCAGTAGCACATAGCTATGAATGGCTTTACAAACAATACATCCTCCTGAGCACAAGAGTTTCATCTGCCCGAAGTGAAATAGTTTGCTTTTACTTAGTAATTAAGTTCAGTGTTCACGCAGTGCACAAACATTGAACATTTCAAAAAGCCTACCAGAAGTACAGAATGGGTGATGGAAGAGAAAGAATTATAGAAATGCAGAAAAAATGCAATTATTAAGGAAGCAAGAACTAAGAAAAATGTACTGAACTGTTGACGGACATCGTTCTGTTGCGGTTCATGAGATGGATGTCGGAATTATGCCATCTAAAGACGTGGCTTCTTTACTGTATCATATTTAATGCGAAGCTGGTAGATATTGAATTGACTCCTGGGTGCTTTCGTCTGCCACCTTAACTAAGCTTCTCGCATCCTGGTGTCCTTCCTGTCTGACTGCTGTGCTATATTATTGCTAGTCTGTGAAAAGTACGATGCGCAGAGCCTGGGCTACATCCATTAAAAATCAAAACCTGAATGCTCCATTCTGCTTTCATTGCTCTTTTACCTACTATAACTTGGATTCCTGCTTCTTTAAGAGCTTTATTCAATCAATAATCATGTAAGACATACTGTGGGTCTTGCTTGTGAGTACCTTTACACATTGGTATTTTCCCTTGCATGTTGGCGTCTTGTAAAAGCCTGTGCGGCTTGGAGATAAACATGCAACTGACCCTTGAATGTACTGCTCTATGTCCATTGAGAACCAGGCAAACCTCGAATATCTTAATAAAACAAGCATTGGCATAGCCAATAGGTCTCGCCTTTGGGACCTTATAAGTGTTTAGCCACAGCTAGTGGCTTTGTCAATGTCTTTAAGCTCTGTTGTAGAGCATTGTGGTTGCTGTGCAGCATGTTAAAAAGTTATTATAAAAAAGTGTTCTAAGCATTTTTGTTACCTTACATATAAGCAAGAAAACATTATGTACAACTGAACGACCTTGAGAGGCAAAAAGGGCTGGTATGGAGTTAGTGGCATGATACTGACTCTGTCGCACCCCTACTGACCCTTCAGGGTTGTCAGTCTGTCATGAGATCTACCTTTTTGTCTGGATGGAAGGGTGCAGCGGAGGCTGGATGGCCGAATGAATGAATAGATGCATCAATGGAATTTCTGTGGATATTCGAAATAATCAGAGGATGGATGAAAGGATGGAAAGGTGAAATGCTAATGAATAGGTGGGTGGGAGGATGACTAGATCGCTGAGTGGATGTAATGGCAAAGGAAACTCTTCATGGAAGGGTCGGGTTTACTTGGTTTACTCACGCAGTGTCATTAGAGGTTTGGTTCAAAGCGGGGGGTGTTTTCGTTTTCTGACTGCATCCCAGAAAATACTTTAAAAATACTTCAGAGTCCATCTATAAATGCATCTGATGGTGAGTAACACAAGATGCGATGCTTTTATTTTCCCGAAAAATAAAACACTCCAACTAAAATCTCATTTGGAAATGTATGGACTTGCACTTCCTTCTGGCCTCTAATCTACGATAGTAACATTTAAGAAGAAAAAAAAAAAAGGAACACAGAACTAAGAGTTGTGTACTTATCGTGTTTGGCATTGACTATATAATTGGCACAAAAATGCGGAGAAGATAAAAATGACCACT
This sequence comes from Calotriton arnoldi, assembly GCA_963921515.1. NCBI lineage: Eukaryota > Metazoa > Chordata > Amphibia > Caudata > Salamandridae > Calotriton > Calotriton arnoldi. The sequence goes on from CAWUFW010011075.1 coordinate 311,531, forward strand.
GTGTGGTAAATATTCACGGACAAAGGCGTAGTCCCAAGATGACCTCTTGGTGAACCTCGGTGAGGTTCTGAAGTGGAGCAGAGACCCTGAGACCCTGTCTTTAAAACATTCTTCACAGCTGCCACAGTACTGCTGGTTAATGAAATACCACACCCAATTGCCCCCATTAAAGTAGAAAATAATGCATTGTTTCCCTGCACGTAGGCCTACTAAATCTTGTTACTTCTTTCCCAGTTCCTTAAACACAGGCAAGGGAGCTGTAATTAGGTTATTTTTCATCTTTCTTTGAAGGGGCTCTAGCCGATCTAAAACTCTTCCCCTGCGCAATAAATAAGCTGCTCACGTGTCCCGATGCTCATACAAACTTAGAAGCCAACAAGCATGGGAAGTGAGGACAGCGCACATCTAAGAAATGAATCCACTCACAGAACCATAGTCCGCAAACTCCTGAAGACGCATTTCACGGTGTGACAATAAGGTACAAGACTGTTCGATTACAGCGTGTTACAACCGTGCACAATACTCATTGTAAGGAAGCAGTATGCAGTGTTTGGGATATTGTGTTTTGTTTGGTATTGCAAGGTGGTGAGTATGACAAAATCGAGGACAACAATAATGACAGGAAGTCTGTGCAGACTGTGTAGTGGGTAATACCACTGCAGGAGCGACCACTGCGTGTAACGCATGCACTGCTGTGTTCTCTTCACCTGATCTATGTACATCCGAACGCGCCTTCTCAGCCTCTGCAAATCCATGCTAAGTTGCTCTGCTGTCCGTGTAGGAACGACAGAGAGGCGCAGCCGATTACAGCAACCGGTCTGCGAGTTGAGACACTGCGAAGGGGCTCGAACACTGAAGCGGCTCTCATAGAACACCGGGAAGGAAAGAGAGCGACTCTACCGCGGCCATCTTGAAATGGTGAGTGGGTCTGCTAACCGGACGACCCATTTGCCTGCAAGTTGCAGGGAAGACGATTAGAAAAAAATCGCAATCTCCTATTTTTAAAACTACAAATCGTTTGTGTTTCTACAAAGACATAACTTGTATTATTAAAACAAAATATCTTATTTCTGGACCGTTCTTAATACTCACACCAAAGCTCTAATATTTTAAATGGAGTTTCAGAAAATAATGTTCAATGTAATCAATAAAGTGTTCCACACCTTTGAGACAATGGACATGCACCGCTCATAGCTGCACTGAACTAGATGAAAGACGGAAAACAAACCAGTTATGTTTTCCTTCATTTATAAAATTTGAAAGCGGCCATGTTGACGTGCAAATCTTGCCTAGCATTTAAAATAAAACCAAATGAGTTTGTAGTTAAGTATGCAGTATTACTTATTTCAATTAATACTTCAAATAGCCAAACTATAACTGATAGTATGAATGAAATTTAAAATACAGCGTAATTACGTATTTTCTTTTTGTAACCAACATGTATTTACGTACTATTTATCATATTATAATTAGGGCTCCCGGTTTTATGGTATTTATTTTTTTGCCATTTCCGTCTGTATTTATTCATATTTATTTTTTGGGCATTTTTTCTGTATTTATCCACATTTATTTTTGCCACAAGCAAAAGACGACGCTACATCTAGTATTTTTCCACATTTATTTAAATTGCCAATGCATACATATTGGTCAACACTATACATTCATCTGAAAACTTTGCCATTTGCAGAACGTCCCAAATATGCTTAAAAGTGCTATCACAAGCCATTTGTCTCAGAGCCTTGCAGTTTCTGTCATCTGCAGAGTGCCACATCCTCTCCCCCACTGAACACCATACTGCCCCACTGAGAGAAACTCACACTGCCTTCAGCTGCAACCCAATTGTGCCCCGCTATAAACACCTGGAAACAATTCAATTCAAATTATGCACTAGACTACAGTAATATGCTGCCTGAAAAAAATAACATACTGGAAAAAAGCAAACACTCATAGGGAACACAACTTAAAGCTTTTACACTCATTATTCAGAAATCAATGAGCGTTTTGCTTGAAAAGCTAACATGAAAAGAAAAGTAGCGCTTCACTGGCAAACTCTGTAAGGTGGCGCTAATGTGTTTGAGTGTAAATAACACCAATCTGGCCACTTTGTGTTAGCTGTGGACGGCCCTGTAATAGACGAGTGAGGCTACTGTTCATACCCACAGTGGGGAGGGCACAGACCGAGGCACAGGCAGGTGTTGTTAATACTTTTACTCAGATACACTCACTGACGGCCCATGGCCTGTGGCGAGCTGCTGCCCTCCTCCTCAGTTATGCAACCTCCAATGGGACCTTCCCCTGCTTGTCTCTGACACCAGCGACCTTTCCACCCTAACCTGTTGGGCTACTACTACCTGCACAACAAACGCGCTCTTCAGATAACAGAGGCTGCAAGTGCCCCCTCAGTGCCAGACAGTGTTTAATTTAATAGGCTTTGCCGTCCCACAGGGTGCTGGCATTCGATTCCTGCTTTTGCCGCCCCAAAACTGCATACGCCACTGACTCCAGCCCCCACCCCCTTCCCCGAGGGCACCTACTTTTGTTTTGAAATGGCTGCATACGCTGCAATTAGGCAGGTCTGGGGTCAGACCGTCAGCCTCTTGGCCACTCTGGGCGGCTTCTTTCTATTCCTGGAGGAGTGAAAGAACAAAGCCTCGTTACCAAGTAAATGGTCTTTCAAAGACCTGTGAAGTACTCGGGTGCGGCTGTGTGTGCGCCCGGGAAGGCTGACACCTCTTAACCCTCTAAGGAGGGGGAGACACCAGATGGTTGGGGGTGTGATTCTATTGATGCCAATGAAGACCTCACTCGAGGGGCAGAGCTGAGCCCCCAGAAATGGCTGAGGCATCAATAAAAGCGTTTGTTACTGTAGGCAGGTCTGCTGGTGCACGGCAGCGCGGCAAAATGTACTAGTATTTTCCCGTTTTTATATATAAATACAGATAAAGGAAAACTAGTTTTCCGTCTGTATTTATATGTAAAAATCCGTTTAAACGGAAAACCGGGAGCCCTAATTATAATGATAAATTAATATAAATAGCTTCTTCGCTTTGCAATGTCATGAATGATGCGATTGATGTCTAGAGCGAGAATATTAGGATGGCCGCCTTTATTGTCTGTTCAAAAGAACCGAGTTCGTGGTTCCGGTCTACGCCTTTAGTGGCAAGACTCTACGAGGAATCAACTTCCGGAACATGTTCAGCGCAAAAGCGGGAAGGAAAGTGTTTTACAAAAGTGAAGTAGTGTCCCACTTTACCTTGGAAGATGCCCTAAAGAAGCAAGATAAATCCCGTGGATGTCAGTGGCTTAACCTGCCGACCTTCCCCGCTAACTAAGTTGTTTTCAGTATCAGTTGACCAGAATTTAACAAGGGAGACCGAGAAGCGCACGCGCCTCGCGCTAAAAGTAACAAGACGCGCGGCCAAGAAACGCGCTCTCTGGTGAGGGAGGAGGGGTGAGGGAGGGGGAGGAAAGGCAGATGGCGCCTCGCCAGCGATGCGAGGAATGGATGGCAGCTGCGCGCGTGCACGCTCTCGTGAACGCAAGCTGGTCGCCAGCAAAAGCCACCGTTTGCACTTCCAAAACCCGCTTACTAAAACTCTCGCCAGAGCAGCGCATGCGCTGGCTCAGGCAAGACCTAAAAAACACTAAAGGCAGAGGGGTGCAGAAGTCATTACTCCACATTCTCAGGAGCCCAAGAGCTTGTCATGCAAGAAGTACAATATTTTTGTTTTAAATGTTCTTAGTTTCGAACCTTTTGTCAATATTTTGTGCAATGCATACGTATTGAACAATTCGAAAAGCTTGAAAGACAATCAAATCTAAGAAGATTGAAGGTTAATTAATAGAATAATTTGTAGAAAGGCAGAAACCCTCCTACTTTGTAGTCCGCAAAGGCAAATGAGAAATATACTGAGTTGTTGATATATTTATAGTCTGTTTTGTTTTACAAGGTCTGTTTCAGAATTAGGGTATTGAAAAACGTAAACCTTCTTTATCCTGTGTTTCTGTTATTAAAGGAGGACACAAATGTACTTGATTTTTGGGTATTTTTTTTCATCTTCAACTTGCCATACTGTCTGCTGTGATATACTCTGTGATATATAATTGCAAGTCTTTGGGGTAGGTTTCTCTCTACCGCAATTTCCTTTTGTTCCTGTTGCTATATTTTCTTTGCTGACATTTTTCTAGACGACATGCATTATTTCCTGTGTGTATCTGCAACTTGCTCTTATGCTCTGCGCATGCCTGTTCCCACCATCTAACCTTATTTTAATGATGAAAAATGTTGCTTTAAAGTATTTTTTGGGGAATTATTTAATAACTTAGCCTGAACAATTTGTAATGTTTAAACACTGGGATTGTGCAGAGTTCATAAGTCTGGAAAACCGAAATAAAGGTTACAACTCTTACCCCCTTACAGACTAAAGCAGGAAAATCAGGCGCACACAAGGTATTTATACAAATATTTATGTACTGTACATAAACCCTAAATAATTGCTAATATTATTCACAAGAGTGCTATACAATAATGACTTCCCCTATTTTGATTTGATTATGTGCAGTTATAATGTTGTACACAGCTGCCCCTCCTATAAATGTGCATTTCCAGGGGGTTTATATCTGCCCAGGGCGCCATGAACAAAGCCCAGGGATGACATGGTGCCTCTTCCCAGCAGGTGTCCTCCTAGTAAATTAACCCTATGTTTTCCTTGATAATATCCTTATTGTGGCACCCATGACAGAAATTCCATGACTTAAGATGACTGCCAGCCCCATATCCAGGTAAGTGAAAGAATGGAGGACTTAACTTAGTGGACAAACCTCCAGGTCAGAACAGGGTTGGGGTGGCGGTGGGGTAAGGATCTGATTCATGTTCTCAGCTTGTGTGTTATAAAGTGGAATAGATGCAGTGCAGCTATTTGGAAAGATGCATTTTCACATACCGTTATGTGGTGGCCTTGTTCTCCCAGACTTACCTTCACATCCACTACATATGTCAGAGCATCAATAGATTCTGCCTTACGTAGCTCACACTGAAAAGGAGCTGCCATCTCACTCCCATGGAGTAATGTTGCTGGTTGCTTCCCTCTCCATCAGTCCTTGATACAGTTGTTAAGCACATACTATAGCATCCCCACACATATATTTGGATATTGAGTGACCACCAAATGTCCCTCACCTCACATACCTCTCATCCAGTAGATGGTCTTGTGAATTTGCACGTAAACACTAGAGACCTCAACTGGGGCTAATCATTTTCCCAAGCTAAGAGAAATTGTATTTCCACTTGACTCATCCTCAAAGCAATCTCCCTGCTAAGCAAATTGTTCCCACTGTGTGTTTAAGGGATTGGGAGCCCTTGTCAATGTTTGATGCAAGTCTGTATGTTAACGTTTTCTTTTCTAGTGCTGGTATGTCCAGCTCTCTGAGGCTCATGGGATGTCCAGGTTGCAGGACAGTCTACCATTCCTTTGACAGCAGAAACCGAATTAAAAAGGGAACTCGGCATGCATGCCTAATTGTAGACAACTCCTCACTAGGGACACTCCAGCTCACCAAAGATCAAGCCGTTTACTCCACGAGTTGAGGCTAGATGTCCGTTACAGAGCTTGCACACCTTTTTTGTATTTTGAAAGGAACATTATTCTCCTGTGCAGTAGCAGCAAATGGCTTAGCATTCAGTCCGCACCCATACTATGAACATCATGTGCCAGGCAATTCCAGTAGATCAATTTGCATTTCTCTTGTGCAGGTTCCCCTTACCACTTTTTGAGTGACTGCAGGCTTTGCAACTAGTTTTTTTATTTTAACTCTTAAAAAGTTTCCCCAGTGGGCCTCTATTTTAGGGGTTTTTGCTCTGCAGAATCTTGATTATTTCATAACAGAACCAAAAATGCAGGTGAGGTCTTGAAAGACTGAAGCTTTTGTTTTTACAAGCCCTCCTACCTCTCCTTCCTCCTCTACCTTGCCATAAATCCCTCAACTTCCTCCCCCTAAGGCTTATTTGTTCCAGACCAGTTGTTCTATTAAACAAGAGAAATCTGTTTGAGCCTGGCCCAGTTGCCAACCAGATATTCCATTTCCACCAAGTGAAAGTGAGTTGTGGCTTATACCATGCTTCACCATTTGACCTCTATAGTATAAACTAAAGCCTAAATTTATCAGTGAATGTTCTGATTTTTTTATAGAGTCTAAATGCACTAAGTTAACTCTCAGGAGCCTAATGAAGTTAAAACCTGGACCTGGACGAGGTACCTACTAGTGAATGTGACACTGGCGGGTACTTTGAAGTATTCCTAGGCTAAAAGACAGAAAAAAGGTCGAAACAGGATCCATGGTTACTGCTGTACCACTTATTGTAACATCCCCAGAAACGAATAGTTTCTTACCTGTCGGTGTAGTTTTGCAGCTTGAAGACTTTCTGGATTCACTATGCTGTGCATTATTCCGCGGTCTAGTGGTTGGGTCCGGAATCGTAGTCTCTTTTTTTTTGTGTGTGTGTAGCCCAGGTGGGCGTCGACGCCCCACCATTTGGTGTCCTCCTGTGACGTCGTCGCGCTTCCTCCGGAAGCTCCCACCCTTGGGCGCCATCTTCGGATTCTTTTTTTCTTATCTTGTGCTTGTGTTGTTTATCCTTTCACCCTTTTGAAGGTGTTTTTCATTTGTTAGTCCCATCTTCCTCCTGTCTCATCTTTCTGGCGGAGGCGGGTGGGTTCGCTAGTGAATCCAGAAAGTCTTCAAGCTGCAAAACTACACCGACCGGTAAGAAACTATTCGTTTTGCAGCGTGAATCTTTCTGGATTCACTATGCTGTGCATAGACTTTGTAGCGGTTTGTTATATTTGTGGCGGCTGGGTGGAAGATGAGCGTTGGTTGTTGAATATATGTTGAAGCACTTTTTGACCTACTTGTGCTTCTTTGTTCATCTGTATATCCACGCAGTAGTGCTTAGTGAACGTGTGCACTGAAGCCCATGTTGCCGCCAGGCAAATGTCTTGGATGGGTGTGTTTGCCAGGAAGGAGATTGTTGCTCCCTTTTTCCTGGTCGAGTGAGCCTGAGCTGCTCCTTGTAGCTCTTGGCCTGCCTGTTTGTGGCAGTATTGAATTGTTTGTGCGATCCATCGTGCAATGGTATTCTTCGTTACTGGTCTGCCCAGGGAACTGCTTGCGAAGGACACAAAGAACTGCTTTGTCTTTCTACAATCCTTAGTCCTTTCGATGTAATGCATTACTGCTCTTCTGGCGTCCAGAGTGTGCAGTGCCCTTTCAGCGCTGGTGGATGGTTTCTGGAAGAACTGGGAATTTGTATTGTTTGGCGTATATGGAACTTGGACACCACCTTTGGCATGAAGTGTGGGTCTGTCCTCATTACCACCCTGTCATTGTGAATCTGAATGTAGGGTTCTTGTAGTGTGAGTGCCTGCAACTCGCTCACCCTACGTAGCGAGGTAATCGCTACCAGAAAGGCCGTTTTTATTGTGAGCATATGTAGCGATGCCTTGTGAATGGGTTCGAACGGTGCTTTCATAAGCTGTGTTAGAACTACATTGAGGTTCCACGCAGGCGGTGGCATCCTCTTTGGTGGTGCTATTCTTTTGGCTCCTTCTAGGAATCTTTTTACCACTTGAGATGTAAAGAAGCTTTTCCCTGTTTCTCCTCTTGTATAGGCTACTATTGCTGCCAGGTGCACTCTTAACGAAGTGCAGCTTAGGTTACTTTTTAGTAAGTGTGTTAAGTATTTTAGCACTGTTGATTTTCTAGTGATTTTCCTGTGGAGCTTTTTGTTGATGCACCATTCAGTGAATCTCTTCCATTTTGCTGCATAGCATTTCCGTGTGGTGGGCCTCCTCGCTTCTCGCAGTACTGCCAGAGTGCTTTGTGGGAGCTTGAGGTGAGCGAACTCTAAGTCTTCAGGAGCCACGCTGCTAGGCTGAGGCTCTCTGGTTCTGGATGGAGTACCCTTCCGTTTTGCATCGAGAGCAGGTCTTTCCTTTTTGGGAACTTGTGTGGTGGTCCCTGTGCCATTTCCACTATCTGTGAGAACCAGGACTGCCTGGCCCACTGTGGTGCTACCAGAATTAGCGTCATGTTGCTTGTTCTGCACTTGCTGAGCACCTTGTGTATCAGCGGTATCGGTGGAAAAGCGTAGGCAAATGTCTTTGACCAGCTCATCCATAGGGCATTTCCTTGGGATTGATGGCCTGGCTGCCTGGATGCGAAGTATTGGCATTTTGCATTCTGGTGTGTTGCAAACAGGTCTAGTTGTGGGGTCCCCCACTTCTTGAATAGTCTTTGCGTCTCCTGCGGGTTGAGCTCCCACTCGTGTGAGATTGACGTCTGTCTGCTCAGTCTGTCTGCTTCCACATTGTCCTTCCCTGGCAGATGTATTGCCAGGAGGTCTATTTTTAATGGGATTGCCCATCTCCATATCTGTTGCGCTAGATCTGACAGCGCCACTGACTGTGTTCCTCCCTGCTTGTTGATGTAGAACATCGTTGTGGTGTTGTCTGTTTGTACTAACACCCTTTGCCCGTACAGCTGTTTCTGGAACGCTTTTAGTGCAAGGAACACAGTCTTTAGTTCTAGGTAGTTGATGTGTTTGACGGCATCTGTTTGTGTCCATAAACCCCTTACTTTGAGCAGGTTCATGAGCGCTCCCACCCCATTTGGGATGCGTCTGTTGTGATGGTCACTGTCGGAGTTGGTGGTGTGAATGGCTTCCCCATTGTTATGTTGTCTTTGTTCCACCATGCTATCTCTTCCTGCACTGCGTGCGTTACAACCACTAGATCTTCCCAACTCCCTGTAGCCTGTGACCACTGCTGTTGCAGCCATTCCTGGAATGGTCTCATGTGTAGTCGAATATTGGGGACTAGGTGTATGCAGGACGCCATCATCCCCATGAGCTTGCTCACCGTCCTCACTGTCAGACGTTGCCCCTTCTGGTATTGGCGAGTCTCCTTCATCAGTGCGAAGGTTCTCTTTTCGCTGGGGAACACTCTGCCCTGAATGGTGTCGATTTTTGCACCCAGCAAGATCTTCACTTGCTCTGGTTCTAGCAACGACTTCCCGCTGTGTTTGGAGAAGCCTAGTTTTGTCAGCGTGTTTGTGACCTGCTGAGCATGTAGTTTGCATTGGTTGTAGGAGTTCGCCTTCACCAACCAGTCGTCTAGGTAGGGGTATACATGTATTCCCTGCCTCCGCAAATGTGCTGCTACGCAGCTAGGCATTTTGTGAAGACCCTTGGCGCGGACTTTAATCCGAAGGCTAGGACCGTGAACTGGTAGTGCGTGTTGCTGATGGTAAATCTCAGTAGATGCTTGTGTTTTTGGTTCATGGGAATGTGTAGGTAGGCATCTTTGAGGTCTATTGTGGACATAAAATCCCCGTGCCTTATCTGAGGTATAACCTCCTGTAAGGACGTCATTTTGAACTTTTGAGTCTTTATGTATTTGTTTAGGAACCGTAGGTCCAGTATGGGCCTTAACGTTTCGTCAATTTTTGGTACGAGGAAGTAGTTGGAGTACACTCCCGTGCTTCTTTCCTTGTATGGTACGTTTTCTATAGCCTGTTTGTGGAGGAGTTCTTGTGCTTCCTGCCACAGTAGTGATAGCTCTTCTGCTGAGCGTGTCTTGTTGGTTGGCCTCCTGTTTGGTGGCTTTTTTACCAGTTCTATGCAGTAGCCGAACTGTATGATGTTGAGTATCCATTTGTCCGTTGTTATCTTCTCCCACTCCTGGAAGAAGTGTTTTAGTCTGCCTCCTACGGGTGTCACATGATCGTTGATTTGGAATTGTTGTTCGTGTCCTTTGTTGTGCCGCGCCACTAGGGATGTTGTGAGTGCGGGCACGTTTGGTACTGTGGAGTCACTTGGGGGCGGGTTGCTGGCCGCCTCTCCTTGTCTGTCCTCGTCCGTTTGGTCGGCTTCAAAAGGACTGGCCCCTCTGTTGGTTCTGCCAGCCTTGTTGCTGCTGACCCTGTTGCGCCTGGCTGCCTCCCTGAAAAGTTTGCTGGAAGGCCTGGTGCGATGTTCCCGGCTGGTTCCCTCCTCTGCCATTTGGTCTTCGTGAGGGGGTGCCCCTTCTCATCCCTCTGAACTGCAGTGCTCCCATGGACCTTGCAGTTTCGTTATCTTTTTTGAGCTGTGTCAGCGTCTCGTCCACGGGCGTGCCGAACAGCTTTTCCCCATTGAAGGGTAAGTTCAGGATGATGTTCTGTACTTCCGGCTTGAACCCAGAGATCCTCAGCCAGGCATGTCTCCTCTCTGTCACTTCGATCATCATCATCAGCCTGCTTGATGTGTCTGCTGCGTCCAAGGCCGACTTCAGGCAGGTGTTGGCCATATTCTTGCCTTCCTCCACCAGGTGCGCCGCTCTCTGCTGGTGTTCGGTCTGGAGCAGTTTGAGCAACTGCCCCACTTCTTCCCAATGCTGGTAGGCATGCCTGTTTATAAGGGCATTGGAGTTGGCAATGCGCCAATGGATTGCCGCATTCCTCTCAATTTTCCTCCCTGTGAGGTCTATTCTTTTGCTCTCCTTGTCTGGAGGCGGTCCTGAGTTTGTGGGAACGTTGGCCCTCTTCCTGGCTGTTGCAGTTATGATTGAATCAGCTGGCACAGATCCCTGGATATATGGTGGATCTTTGGAAGAGTGTTTGTATTTTTTCTCTGTCCTGGGGGTGACATATCTGCAGGTAGATGGCTCCTTGAAAGCCTCCCTGCCTTGGTCTAGCACACCTGGGAGCATAGGAAGGAATTGGCTCCTAGTTTGCGTTGGCAGCAGTGTCTCCAGGAGAAAACAGGCCTTGGGCTTTTCTTCCTCCATTTCCACCCTATAGGTTGCTGCAGCGTTCCTGACGACCATGTTGTATATTCCAATGTCGTCCGGCGGCGAAGGCCTCGACGGATACGTCTCCACGGCCTCTTCTGGGTTTTCGGCGTCGAGATCCTGCCAATCCAGGTCCTGAGCCTCCGAGGGTGTCGAGCCGAAGTGTGTCTGCTGGTCGTCGTCGCCCTCCGTGTAGTAATACAGGCCCTCTTCGTCCTGTTGCTCCGACGGTTCGGGAGTTTTCGGCGGATCGGTGTCGTCGAACTCCTCCTGGATTTCTGCTTCGACAACCGTTGAGGGTTTAGAAGGGATGGTGTATCTACTCATCCGTTCGTCAAAATCCTTCTTCCTTTGAAGGATACTGGTCATTTCGGCCTCGAGCCTTCTCTTCTTCCTCTCCATCTCTGCCGCTTGTTCGGCGTCGAGAGTTTCGGCGGTTCTCTTCGAGGTCGTGGATGTTGACGTCGAAGTTGCCGTCTGCTCTTTCCCCTTTGGCGTCGAGTGCGGCTTTTCGGAACCGTGCTTCGACGACCTGGGTGTCTCTAGAGCTTTCGCCGACCGGGAGTCCTTCTCGAAGGATCCACTGGGCTGTTTGTCCGTGGACGCAGCTGTGGTCGTCGATTGCTTCGACGCCAGTGCTCCTTTTGAGGACTTTGGCTCTGGTTTTCGAGAGTCTGTCGGGGTTTTAGGGGTCGACGTCACTCTTACCTCCTTCCTCGGTCTATTATCGGTCTCTACGACCGTGCAGTCCTCTGGTCCCTCGGCGATGTTGTCCTCTTCCCTGCTGGAGAGGCCCAGGTCCCGCAGCGACGGAGGTTGTCCTTGCCCCTGCATGCTGTAGTTTGCTCTCCTCTGTCTGTCCCTCACTCTGAGGGTCTTGGGGGCGAATGCCGAGCAGGCGTTGCAGTCGGTACTTTGATGGTCGATCGGTAGGCAGAGGTTGCAGACTGGATGCTGGTCCTTCTGCGCGAACTTGTGGTGGCAGTTCCTGCAAAATTTAAATGGTGTCTTGTCCATTCCCGCGCTCAGGGAGCCCCCTGTGTGCGCATTCTCCGTCGGACGTCGAAGTTTTCTCTACTTTTCACCTACTTCGTCGTCCCGGCTGTATGGTCTTTGTCTTGTGATGAAGAAACTCCAATTTTTTTGGTTCTTTCTGCTTTTCTTTCTTCTTTCCTCCTCTTCCAACTCTGGAACACTTCACGACGATCCAGACCCAACGGCGGAAAAAAGAATCTGAAGATGGCGCCCAAGGGTGGGAGCTTCCGGAGGAAGCGCGCCGACGTCACGGGAGGACACCAAATGGTGGGGCATCGACGCCCACCTGGGCTACACAAAAAAAAAAAAAAAAGAGACTACGATTCCGGACCCAACCACTAGACCGCGGAATAATGCACAGCATAGTGAATCCAGAAAGATTCACGCTGCAAAATTGAAGATGAGTTCTGACACTTAGATTACATTGAGGTGAGGAGCTGACAACCAGGTCAGTTCACCTTGGGCATCAGATTGAAGTGGAAGACTAGCAAGTCATGTAGATAAAGAGGAGGATCAGTGACTCCTCAGACCTAGCAGCCTCTGTGTCTTCTCTGTCTGATGTAGACACAGGCAAGATATTGATGAGCCCACGTTGCTTGTAGATCGGTTAAGGTTCCTTTGTTTATCATAATGCCAGAATCTATTTGTGGACAGGCTCTACCCGCCAAATGTGCACTGAGCAAGGGACTGAACTCAGGAGAACCAGAAGTGTCCCATGTTATTGGGTTTTGCTAGTTGCTTCCATCTATGAGCACTGGTTTTATGGCATTCAATGCCCCCTCATAACACCTTCCCTAACCCACACTAATTTGGATGCTTTGGCTTTGTGTTTGCCCTCGTATTGCTTACTCCTTTTGAGCTGACTGACTGATATTGAGCATAGGCCTATAATGCCCAGTATTTTGGCTCCATCTTCAGATTCTTTTTCCTCTGTTGGGTTTGTGAAAGAAAATTGAAGCTCTGTACTGATGAATTGTTGAAGCTGAAGAGAAGTAATATTGGTCACCTCAATAAAGTAAGCGCAGTGAATGAATGTTGATTTCCTGTGAGGATGACCGAAACTGAAATTGACTGGAACACACCTGGAAAGTAACATTATTCAATTAAATATGGGAACATGAGATTAGAAAGCCATTGTAGTTGACTGTAAGATGCCGTTTTATTTATTCGCTGTGAAGTGGACCATGTTCCTGTTTTCACACTGGTTTACTCACAGTATACATAGTTGAGCATGAATGCTTTCAAATTTGAAATGTGAAATATATATATTACAGCCATTATAGCAAGAAGTGAGTGTCTGAAAAGTTTCAGCGCTCCGTCCATCATCTCCTTCTTTTTGCTTTGTTCGCCCTAAGTTGGCAGGGTATGCCCAGACGTGGGTCCCTTGCTCACTTTGCCACTGGATTCAAGCTAGCCTGGCTGATGAAGGGTGTTACCCAGAAACCGGTCCCAGGATGCTTGTTTCCGGTTCAGGAAAGACCTGGTTTGGCAGTTCGGGCTGGACTGTTCCCATGAGGCACAGGGTCAAGTCTGATTTGCATATAGCTGGGTCTGAACTGAGGTGGCGAAGTGAGCTAAAGAATGATAATGGATTCAACCCAGATCTGTGACTGGGGGTGAGTGTCTGAAAAGTTTCAGCGCTCCGTCCATCATCTCCTTCTGTTTGCATTATAGCAAGAAGGCCAGCTTTGTGAAGTTCAGATGGTAATGTCATAAGTAGCAAAGGTAGGTATAATGAAAGGAGAAAACAACTGGCATTCCTCGTCAATCTGACTTTTGCAAGATTGTTGACAGGAGTAGATCGCAAAAAGAAATGTTTGAATCCATTGGGTTCGTAGGCAAGGTGTGTGTGTTTCCTTCAGGGCCCACTTATGTTGCCTTTATTTTAGCTTGACTGCACGTTTTAGGCTGCTTTGCTTTCCATGTTTTTGTTATTGGTTCAGACTCTGTCTGAACATCTCGTACAAGGTCAAACAACACTGTTCCCGGTCTTTCTGTGTTTGGTTAGAAAACGTAGCTTGGAATTTAGACACAACATACATTCACATCTGCTGTTCTTTAAAAAGGCTCCTCGTAACATACACACCAAGACATGCCATTTGAAAACAGAGACACGGCATGTGCGAAAGTGCCCTCTTTCTGCATGGTTGCCCCCACTTTTTTCTGAATTGCTGATGTGCTTTGACTGAGTGTGCCCTGGGCTCCTGCTAATCGGGTACCCAGGGCCTATATTCTTTCCCTAAAACTGCATTGAAGCCTAAACCCAATTGGCATCTCTGGCCACAGGTCAGCCCCTGGTAAATGGTACCACAGGTACCCAGGGCACTGTGACCAGAGAAGGCCTCTAAAGGCTGCTGCACTTATTGTGCCACCCTTAGAGGTCCTGTACCCTTGCACACACACACTGCCTTTGCAGGCTGCGTGTTTTGGTGCAGAACAAAGTGAAGAGTCGACATGGCACACATCTCTGTGTGCCAAGTCTACAACCCACTGCCCTGACATAGATCAGTCACCCCTCTAGCTGGGTGCACTATACCAGTGCCCTGTACCCCTACAGTGTCTAAGTCCATTCTTAGACTTGTAAGTGCAGTAAAGCCATAAAGAGTATATGGTCTGGGAGTTTGTCATTACGAACTCCACAGCACCATAATGGCTACACTGAAAACTGAGAAGTTTGGTATCAAACTTCTCAGCACATTAAACCCACACTGATGCCAGTGTGGGATTTAATGAAAAATGCACACAGAGGGCATCTTATAGATGCCCCCTGAAAACTAACCCACCTCTAGTGTCCAGGCTGAGTGGCTGCATTCAGCTGCCACCACCAGACATGTTTCTGGACCCCTGGGTTGAGAGTTGCTGCTCTCTGGGGCCTGAAACAATGCACATCCTGGGACGAGGTGCCAAGCCTCCTCCCCCAGGATGGGCAGGGTTCACGAAGGGGAAGCTTCAAAGGCTTGCCGCCTTTGTGAGCTTCCCCAGGCCACTTGCTCTCAGCAACTGGTCCCCACTGGTTCTGACCCCTACTTTGGGCGGGAGAACCCTCGCGAAAAAAAAGGGAGTAAGAGAGGTGTGCCCACCTCTGACAACTCCACTCCTGCCAACTCCACTCCTCAGGTGGGGGAGGCGAGGTGAAGCACAGCTCTCAGTCCATGCCATCTTGAAGATGGGGGGACTCAGCCAACCAGGGACAGGCTCATGCCCCCCTCCCACTGGAGGGTAGCATAATAGGGGGTGTACCCACCCCAGGGAAGGGACCAATTGGTCCCTGCCTTTTACCTACCTGTAACGCCCCTAAATCTAGTATTTAGAGGCACCCCTGAACCTTGCTTCCTCAGACAAGAACCTGCAAGGAGAAGAAGAAGAAGCTCTGAACAGCCGTGCAGCAGCTAACAAGAGGAAGACGCCCACTGACTTGGCCCCAGCCCTACCGGTCTGTCTCACCCTCGAAACTGCTCCTGCGAAATACCGGTGTGTCCTGCAGCCAGCAACCTCGAAAACTCCGGAGGACCTGCCTGCCTTCAAGCACAAAGACGTTGTCTCCCGTGAGCACCGGATTTGTTCATCTGCAACCTCTGGCTCCGGCCGGACACCGCAGACCCGCCCACTCTGCACCCGCCATCCACGGCCCGAGCTCGAGTAGGCAAACACCACGAGGAGGTCACCCCGGCAATCCTGACCCGAGATCCGGCGACCCCTGACCTGCCTCAAGCCTCCAGCCGACGCCTGCAGCCTAAATCCAGAAGGCCCCCCCTAACCGCGACCAGGAGCTGGTAAGAAGATCAGACCCCAAAAGGCACCCCTGCACTCGACACCCCACGGCCTTGTGTGCCCAAACCAATGGTGCCTAACCAACCCCTAACTTCCCAACTTACCTCTCGAAGTGGTGGTCGCACCCAGAAGACCTTCGTCTCCGAGCCTGCATTGCCTTTGCAAACCGTAGGTTCCCCATTGAAACCAACAGGGCGCCCGACGTCGAAACAGCACCCTGCACCCGGCCGCCCTAGTGCCGCTGAGGGTGCCCCTTTGGTGCTACTTTGTTTCCCCATTTGCCCTGAGCTAAAGTCCAGGAGCTTTGCTCCCACAACCCAGTGGCCTGCTTGCAAGTAGCCACCAACCGGAGGCCCCCTATCCCCCATTGGATAACATTGGGCCTCAGCACTCTACACCCGGCCGCTTTAGTGCCGCTGAGGGTGTAACGAGAGTGCATCCTTGACCCTGGGGGAACCCTTGTTCTAACACCAGAAGCTCAACTCCAAAGACCGATTATTTACCTGGTAACCGTTAACTTCATTTCTCTCCATAGGAATCCATTGACTGTTTTTCTCTGAAAAATGTTCTAAGTGTGGAGTTGATTTGTATGGGAACCTGAAAAATAACAATTGTGCAAAACTGATTTTACTTACCTTTTCTCTAGGAAATGTCCCAGTGTGATATCTAGGCATATCACACTGAGTAGAAAAAGTAATCTCAAAAGTAACTTACCTGTAATTTTCATTGCAAAATCGATACAAAGTATATGTACAGCATTTCACAGTATTGCATTACCAGTAATTCAAACTGTAACCATTTCAAAGTACATTTACAATTGCATTTCAAACTGTATATTTACTGCAAAGTATTTATCAACTTACCTGTGCCAAGCTTGCTTGGTTCTAGAAAATAAAATAACTAAAAGAATACTTTTATACAAAAACAATTGGTCTGAAGTTCAGTCTTTGAGTGTGTGAATTCATTTGCTAACTGAGTGTGTACAACAAATGCTTAACACTGTCCTCTGATACTGCCTTACTGCTCGACCACACTACCACAAATAGAGAGTGAGGTTCTATCTAACATTACTTCTGCCTACCTTTGGGGATCCACTGGACTCTGTGCACACTATACCTCACTTTGGTATAGTAAATACAGAGCCAGCTTCCTACACGGCATTCTCGCAGAACAAAGGTGACGAGAGAGCTGCACCAACTGTGATTTAGAACAGCTATTTATGCATGCCAGGTATAGGGTTCGCCACTGATCCCAGAGATCTGTAATATAACACTGTATTTCCATAGTGAGGGTAGGCTGAGGCAGAGATATAATTCACCATGGTAGGGCTTTTTATTGTGTATAAGTTACTTGTAATGCTTCTCACTCTGTTCAGATGAATATGTTTTTCTAGTTACAGCGCAGATGTCTTATAATAGAACACAGTTGTTTCAATAAATATTGTAAACCGATCTTGTGTCTTTGTTCTGTTTATCATGGAAATTAATGAGTGAGAAAACGACAGGTGGCGATATGTTTATATGGTACCCTGAGGGAACTAGACTGTTGTGTTCTGGGGTGCTAACTTACCCGTCACTCTGGAAAGTTTGAGGGCAGGTAAAGCACTATGAGCTAGTCTGGATTGGGGTTCATAGGTACTGATGTGGTATGGTGACTCAGTCCTTATGTGCTGATGTTCTGTGATCCCATAGCAAACACAACAAGATGATTGACAAAGTGCTGAAACTTTTCAACCACTCAGCCCCAGTCAAGAGATCTGGGGTTTAATCCATCGTACTTTTGCTCACCATGCCACCCCAGTTTGGACCCAGCCATAAGCAAATCAGTCTTGACCCTGCTCCTCATAGGAACAGTCCAGCCCGAACTGCCAGGCCAGGTCCTCCTTGGATCAGAAACAAGGAGCCTAGGACCGGTTTCGCCACTGGAGTCGAGCAAGCCTGGCTCATATGGGGTGATACCTGAAACCGGTCCCAGGATGCTTGTTTCCAGTCCAGGGAGGGCCTGGCTTGGCAGTTCGGGCTGGACTGTTCCCACAAGGAACAGGGTCAAGACTGATTTGCATATGGCTGGGTCCAAACTTGGAGTGGCATGGTGTGCAAAAAAACCGATGAATTTAGGCCCAAATCTCTGTACAGGGGGTGAATGTTGGACACTGTTCAGCATTCTGTCCATCAATAGTTATTTTTGCATTGGTTGCCCTAAGTGGGAAGGGTATGCCCAAACGTGGGTCGCATGCTCACCATGCCACTGGAGTCGAGCTTGCCTAGCTGATGAAGGGTGGGTGATGCCCTGAAACAGGTCCCAGGATGCTTGTTTCCGGTGCAGGGAGGACCTGGCCTGGCAGTTCGCGCTGGACTGTTCCCATGGGGAGCAGGGTCAAGACTGATTTGCATATGGCTGGGTCTAAACTGTAATGGCATGGTGTGCAAAAAAAAAAATGGATTTAGGCCCATATCTCTATACTGGGGATAAATGTTTGACATTTCCATCAATTGTTTTTTGCTTCTGTGATCCCAAGCATAGCTGTGTTTACATAGAATGCAACAATGGTACACCCATATATAAAGGATTGCTAATGTAGTAGACCTCTGCCACATTACACCTAGCAGTAGAGGCACTATCATTTTTTTGGTTTACAAGATGCCAGTGGGGTTGACACCACCCTCAAGACTGAGCTTGACCTGCCAATGGTGGAGAGTGCCTCATTCGCAGTAGTGGTTTGGAGGGGAGCCAAGGTGCTAGAGCAACAGTTGCTCTCCACTGAGACCAATACAAATGATTTCATGGAAATCCTACAATATCTGAGACCTTGCTTCTTTTCAATGATGCTCTTACCGATACACTGATGCCTACCTGGCCAAAACCATGCTCTGCTCCTGTGAAACAGGCAGGTCGCCAGATGTCCCAGACAAGCGCCTAGTGACCAGAATGTTCTCAGCAAGCATCCCACTCCAGAGAGACTTATTGTGCATGCATTGGCCGGTAATGTGCATCTAAATTCATTCATCTCCACTCCTCGAAATAAGGATTGATTCCTTTGACAAAGGAATATTTTCTTTAGCTAACTTTGCTTTGCGATCTGTCAGTGCAGTCTGCCTGTTTGGTCGTTGCACCCATGTGCTTTAGGACATGACCAGTTTGTTTTTGCCAACAGTCCTGGATGATATGAGCGTTTCTTTTCCCAGAGGATACAAGATGGCCATAACACAGCCAAATGTGTTATCCGCAAAAGTTTGGCTACCACAGATTGCCTTGATACAGCGGTTGGTTCAAGTGTGGTCCTTCATCTGCATTTCTGAATGAGGTCCTCTGGGTTTTCTGGCGATGTGCAGGCTTCACTAATGACCATGCCTTTTGATGGGTCCCGCCTCTTCGGTGAGAAGGCAGACTGCTTGGAATATTCTGACAATAGAGCTACTGCTAGTTCTTTTGGGCTGTTGGTGCCTGAAAAGCAATGTTCGAGGCATGTGAGCTGCAGAGCTCACACTGTGCATTAGATCGCCATCTGGTGTTGGACTCGGATGCTTGCACTTTGTTGTTGTCTTCGAAGAAGTCTTTGTAGTCATGTGATAGGTGACTCCTCCTTAGGACAATAGTGCGCATGGGCATCGACTCCATCCTCAGATTGTTTTTTCCGCCATCGGGTTCGGATGCATTTCGACACTCCGGTTCGAAACTTCGTTTTTTTGCAGCGTTTTCCACTTTTCAACGCCTAATACCGACATCGACATCTCGGCGTCCCTTCCTCGATCTCCTTTCCAGCTGTCGACGCGGGCCGTTGGGCCCATCGACGCCGTAAGGCCTACTGCCCATGGAAAGGACGCCATTCCGAAAATGCCCCCAATGTGGAGCAAAGTTTCCTCATAGTGACCACCACCAGGTCTGTAATCGGTGCCTCTCACCAGACCATAACGAGGCCACTTGTCCGGCCTGCGCCTCCTTCCGCTCCAAGAAGACAATCCGAGATCGTCGAGCCCGAAGGCACATCATGGCGCACAGGTCCGCTCCGGAACCCGTCAACATCTTCGAGGGTCCCGATGTTCCGGAAGAAGACTCCGAAGACCTCGCTATCATCTCCGAGGCAGAGGACTCCGACAGTTCCATCCCTTCAGGGCAGCGTGTGAGTACTACTGCCCCTGCCCCAACCCTCCCTGCAAAATCGAAGGCACCGGTCAGTACTTCGCCTACGGGCCCCAGTCGAGACCGTAAACGTGTTTCGGACGCCCCGCCTTCGGGCTCGGCACCGAACAAGAAAACAAAGCCTTCTAGTTCCTCGGCACCGAACAAACCTCATGTGCCCGTTACACCGGCACCTTCGGCGCCGAAACACAAAGACCACCCGGCGCCGAAATCCAGCTCGGTCCCCAAATCCGCCTCAAGCACGCGGATCCCTCGGCACCGAAACCGAAGCTACTCGACACACCCCTAAACTAAAGCTGGTCGAGCCTGTAGCTAAACCGAAGGACGCCTCGACGCCTTCTAAAGCAAAGGAACATTTAAAGAAGCCATCACCACGTTCGGAACCGAAAAAGTCGGCGCCGAAACCTAATATTCAAGGAGAGGAACTGTTTACACCGGATCCCATCGATCCTAATCAACACAAACTTTATATCAATCCTAAAACAGGACATATTTCCTCTGTGCCACGTCACAAGCCTGTCCCTCCGAAGAAAAAAGACTCTTCCACTTCCCCTATGCCTCCTTCTTCCCCTATACCTCTCTCTAACACCCCTCCTCTCCACATCCCTATCACACCTCCTCAACCTGCGGATTCTCCCCCACATGAGTATGAGGACAACATGGGGTACGGGGATGACCCTCATAATTTATATCTGGATCCAGATAATCCACCACAGGATGACTGGGGTTATAATGACCCCCAGACCCTACAGACCTCCCCAGCCCTCCACCTTATCCCACAAAACCATCTCCACCAGATGATCACATAGGTTTTGGGCAACTCATACATAGGGCGGCCGTTTTTCATGGGGTGCATATTCACACCGACCAACCAGAGGAAGATTTTCTTCTAGACACTTTTGAACGGTCTCAAAAAACGGTTCAAACTTTGCCCATGATCAAGGGTGTCATTAAACATGCACCTGAAATTTTTAACGACCCGGTCAGAGCCAGGATCCTTAATCCTAGAGTGGATAAAAAGTATAGACCTGCCCCCGATGACCCCACCTACATCAAAGGTCAGCTCCCCTTGACTCACTGGTCGTTTCTAATGCCAGAAAACGCGCCAATTCCCAAACTTCAGGGGATGCTCCGCCCCTGATAAAGAATCCAAATTGTTAGATTCCTCTGGCAAACGCGTAGCTGCGCAAGCCACCAACATCTGGCGCATCGCTAACACCCAAGCTCTACTAGCTAGGTACGACAGGGCACACTACGATCAGCTAGAAACCCTCCTTCAACATCTACCTGATCAATACAAAACACAAGCCACTGACCTCATTCAAGAAGGCAAACTTATTTCCAATGCCTCCATTAAGTGCGCCTTAGACGCAGCCGACACCGCCGCTAGGTCAGTTAACACTAGCGTGCTTATCAGACGACACGCCTGGCTTCGCATTTCAGGTTTTAAGCCAGAGGTTCAGACTACCATACTAAACCAGCCCTTTAACCAAAACCAACTATTTGGTCCTGCTGTCGACACAGCACTAGAAAAGATGAAGAAGGATACTGACACTGCCAAATCAATGGGAGCATTGCAGTCCCCGCAGCAACGTGGCTCCTTTCGCCGCTCCTTTTACAGAGGGGGCTCCAGGAATACCACCGCAGACAGTTCCTCTTCCTATCGAACAAACACCCAAACCTCTCCTAATAGAGGATACTTTAGGGGTGGTTACAGAGGCAACAACTCTAAGGGCAGAGGTCGAGGTAATAATAACAACACCCGTACCTCCACCACTCCCAAACAGTGACTTTCCTCCACTTCCCCCGACCACAACACCCCTGTCGGGGAAGGCTATCACAGTTCCTGCCTGTCTGGAACTCCATTACAACAGACAGGTGGGTGAGACAGATTATCCAACATGGCTACTGCCTGGAGCTAACAGCTACCCCCCACCATACCACCCAGGCAGCGTCCAATGTCCACAGACCATCTTACACTTTTACAACAAGAGGTACTTTCCCTGCTTCAAAAGCACGCCATAGAGCCAGTGCCTCTGCTACAGCAGGGCACAGGGGTTTACTCCCTGTACTTCCTCATTCCCAAAAGGACGGCACTCTCAGGCCTATTTTAGACCTCAGACCTCTCAATCAATACATACACTCAGATCATTTTCACATGATCACTCTCCAACAAGTGCTTCCCTTACTACAACAACAAGACTTCCTTGCCACATTAGACCTCAAGGACGCCTACTTCCACATTCCCATACATCCTGCTCACAGGAAGTATCTAAGGTTTGTTCTCAATGGGCAGCACTACCAGTTCAAAGTACTCCCATTCGGAGTCACCACTGCTCCAAGAGTGTTTACCAAATGCCTTGCAGTAGTAGCAGCGCATCTACGAAGACAACAAATACATGTCTTCCCATACCTGGACGACTGGCTTATCAAAGCCAAATCATTCAACCAGTGTGTCCAACACACTCACCAAACAATACAAACATTACACAACTTGGGCTTCACAATAAACTATACCAAGTCCCACCTTCAGCCCTCCCATGTCCTTCAATATCTGGGAGCTACGATAAACACTTCCACTGCTCTAGCTTACCCCAGCCCAGCCAGGATAGCCAGTATACAAACCCTTGTCCCCAGGTTTCAAATGCAACACTCTCTTCCAGCCAGAGTGTTTATGCAGCTCATCGGCATGATGGCATCCTGCATTTTCTCGTCCCTCATGCAAAACTTCAAATGCGTCCTCTACAAGAGTGCCTAGCGCGCCAATGGAACCAGGCTCACGGACATCTTACAGATCTGGTGTTGGTAGACAGCCGCACACATCGCTCTCTGCAGTGGTGGAACACCAACAATTTGTCCAAGGGGCGGCCGTTCCTAGAGCCGGTTCCACAAGTAGTACTAACCACGGACGCATCCCTTACAGGATGGGGAGCACACCTGTTACACCATACAACACAGGGCAAGTGGACCACTCAGCAGAAGCTGTTCCACATCAACCACCTAGAGTTACTAGCCATATTCCTAGCTCTCAAGTCCTTTCAACTCCACGTACAAAACAAAGCTGTCCTGATCCGAACAGACAACATCACAGCTATGTACTATATACAAAAACAGGGGGACACACTCTCCACAACTGTCCCAACTAGCACAGGACATTTGGAGGTGGGCCATTCCACAAAACATTTACCTTCTAGCAGAACACCTACCAGGGGTTCACAATCAGATTGCAGATCTGTTAAGTCGACAGGCACAACAGATTCACGAGTGGGAACTACATCCACAAGTTCTTCTACCTTTCTTCCAGATGTGGGGCCAGCCAGACTTAGATCTGTTCGCCACACACCAAAACGCCAAATGCCCAACCTTCGCCGCCAGGCTTCCACCCGCAGTCCAAGGGCAATGCGATATGGATGAACTGGTCCGGCAGATTTGTGTACGCTTTTCCACCGCTCCCACTCATCCCACTTGTAGTACGCAAGCTTCGACAACAGTCTCTCAAAATGATACTAGTAGCCCCTACATGGGCACGCCAACCGTGGTTCACCACACTACTGGAGCTATCAGTAGTCCCATACCAAAGACTACACCTCTCCCCAACAATGCTAACGCAGAGCCATGGAGAGATAATGCACCCAGATCCATCTCAGCTGAACCTTGCAATTTGGCTCCTGAAGTCCTAGAATTCGGTTACCTTAACCTACCCCCAGACTGCATGGACGTTATAAAAGAAGCTAGACACCCAACTACCAGAGCCTGCTATGCAGCTAAATGGAAAAGATTCGCTATTTACTGCACTAATAATAACATTCAACCATTACAAGCCTCTACGCAAAACATCATTTGCTACATTTGCAAAGATGTAGTCTTGCATACTCATCCATACGTCTGCACCTCGCAGCCCTTGCTGCTTACTTGCAAAACAGGCAACACTTATCACTATTCAAAGTTCCCGCCATTAAAGCCTTCATGGAAGGCCTTAAGCGCATCATACCTCCCAGATTACCACCTTCCCCAGTGTGGAATCTTAATATAGTACTTACCAGGCTCATGGGTCCACCTTTCGAACCCTTACATAAATGTGAACTTCAATTCCTTACATGGAAAGTTGCGTTTCTAATTGCAATCACTTCTCTAAGGAGAGTCAGTGAACTACAAGCTTTAACTATACAAGAGCCTTTCTTACAAATACATCATAAAAGGTAGTTCTCAGAACAAACCCAAAATTCCTTCCCAAAGTCATTTCGCCTTTCCACCTTAACCAATCAGTAGAACTACCTGTGTTCTTCCAAAACCCAGATTCCGTGGCAGAAAGAGCTCTCCACACCCTAGATGTCAAAGAGCCCTTATGTATTACATTGACAGAACCAAATCCTTTCGCAAAACCAAACAATTGTTTGTGGCTTTCTCTCCACCACACAAAGGTAATCCCATCTCAAAAGCCGGGGTTGCAAGGTGGATTGTTAAATGTATCCAAATCTGCTACCAAAAGCCAAACGCACATTATCAGTTCCCCCTAGAGCGCACTCAACACGCAAACTAGGGGCATCCATGGCATTCTTAGGGAACATTCCCCTAGAAGACATATGTAAGGCAGCCACATGGTCTACAACACACACCTTCACTAAACACTATTGTGTTGATGTGCAAGCCAAGCAACAAGCTTCTGTGGGCCAAGCTGTCCTTAGAACACTTTTCAAACTACTGCAACACATACAGGTGACCACCGCTAGGGAGATACTGCTGTACAGTCTATGCACAGTGTGAGCTCTGCAGCTCACATGCCTCGAACGGAAAATGCTACTTACCAGTATGCATCTGTTCTTGGCATGTAGAGCTGCAGATCCTCCACGCCCACCCACCTCCCGGGACCTGTATGTGCTCCAGTCCTATCTTAATTAGATCCACACACATGGACATCTCTTTTCTTTTCTACTAACTCCATCACTCCCCAATATGGCAAAAACAATCTGAGGATGGAGTCGATGCCCATGCGCACTATTGTCCTAAGGAGGAGTCACCTATCACATGACTACAAAGACTTCTTCGAAGACAACAACAAAGTGCAAGCATCCGAGCCCAACACCAGATGGCGATCTAATGCACAGTGTGAGGATCTGCAGCTCTACATGCCAAGAACAGATGCATACTGGTAAGTAGCATTTTCCTTTAACACCATTTTCAGACACTTGGAGGCAACTCTGGGGGGCTGGTGAATAGACAGGTACAGCCTTCACAACCAGAGATGAAGCGGGTAACCTAGTCCTTTCGAGGTCGCAAACAGGGACCTGACAGACAACATGCAGGCAAGCAGGTTCACCAATGTTCAAATGCCTTCTACCCTGCTACACCAGCTAACCAACTGCTTTAATCTGCCCTTGGTGGGTTACACCCACCACGTGGGAGGCAGGATCCAACATTTCCTTCTGAGTTGGCAGTCCATGCTTTGGATTCTCACTTTGGACTTGCAGGATTTATATTTTCACCTACCTCTTAGGTGTTACCTGCAGTTCAAGGTGGTGCAGGAGCATTTTCAGTTTCCGTGCTCCCCTTTGACCTTATCAGCGCCCCTCTGGTGTTCACGAAAGTGATGGCTGTAATTGCTGCCCATCTTCAGACTTCGGGAATCGCTGTATTGTTGTACCTCAATGACCGGCTGCTGAATGCGGGTTTACCACGTCAGTCTTGGACTACCTCCGGACGACAACAGAACTACTGACATCATTTGGGTTTTCAATTAATGATTCCCTATTAAAAGCTTCAGTTCATTGGGGCGATCCTGGATACAGTGAAGTTCAGGGACTTCTCTCCACAGCGACAAGCTCCTTCCTGGATCCAGGTGGGGGTGGTTCTGATTCTTCTTGACCCCCCCCCCCCAGCTTTGTGCATCTTGTTTGCCAATAATGACTGGTAGCACATGCAAACCCTTTTTTTAAAAGGGGTGGCCAGCCTCCTCATGTTGTACCTGATGAACGCAATCTCTAGCCTCAGTCTGATCTCTATTTCCAATACTATTCAGCAACACCCTGGACAGGGGAGTGGGAGAGACCCTCATCATCCGTCCGCAGCCGCAAGTAAGCTTGCAGCAGCTCCCAGATGTCTCGAGGTCAAGTCTGGATAGGCATGAGGTCCCAGTAGGCCGACAACTACCCCTGGCAAAACGCAGCGTCTTTAAGCCAGTCCTCTCTGTGTGGAACTTGGCATCGGCCCCAGCACATCGCTATGCGTTGTTTGGCTAACAGCAGAAGCATGGCAGTTAGTTTTCTGCTACCTGCAGGCACATTCTTCACGTACCCCAGCAGCGCAGTCATAGGAGTGCATTCTATACACAATTCTAACATCTCATCTATTGCATCAAAGATGATTCCCCAGTATTGATTAATGTTCGGGCATTCCCAGGCTCGGTGTAGGAAGGTTGTGCCGGGGGATCAGCATAACCGACAACGTGCATCGTCTATCAGACCTATTCCGTTGAACCATTCAGGTGACCCGTACAGTCCGTGTAGAAATTTAAAATGGAAAAGGTGAAGCCAATAGTTAGGGGACAGTGCTCCTGCCTGCGTGCAGCAGTAGGTCCACTGTTTCTGCGTGATCGTGTGCCAAGCAGAGCTTCCCATTCCTGCCGCTCTTTCGGGAAGCATATTGGCGCTGTGCGCTGCATGTCCGAGTATAACCGCGTGATCAGCCTGCGGGGGGAAGGGATCTTCAGAAAGCGCTCTAGTGCCTCAAACGTTGGTGGTGCGGCTGGAAAGGAGACGAAGCACACGAACAGTGCGGCCCGTAGCTGGTAGTAGGTCATCCTCTCTCATTTATTCAGCTCCTCCCCAACACCTGATGAGGTTCCATGAAGTTTCCCTCTGGGAACGCATCTCCCATTGTGGTCAGCTGGAGTCTCTTCCGTCTAGTGCAGGGCCCTGCCTCTGCCGAGAAAGACAATGCAGGATGTCTGAGTAGTGGCACAGAGGGGGCGGGGCGTACAGCGCATCAAGCCGTGCTGTATGGCGCAGCTCATGTCATGCCCATACCGTGCAGCCCACCGTGTCCACCCGGGAACGTGGTCGGGGCTGCGCTCTGTAAAAAAGCATGTGCAGCGGATGTGGCGCTGCTTTATCATGTTCAGGCGCTGTATTCGCCATGAATTGCTTCGGGAATATCCAGAGAAATCCGAACTGCACCTGTGCACAGCAGTAATAGAGATCTAAGCACGGTTCTCCCAGTCCGCCCTGCTCAAAGGGTAATGTTAAGATTTCCCATGAGCCTCTGGGTTGTTTCCCAGCCCATGACAGAGAGATCATGTTCGATCGCAGTCTCGTCCTAAAGCTGTTAAGTGGAAGGGGGAGATTGATAAATAAATAGAGGAATGTGGGCAAATTGACAATTTTTGCTATAGCCAGCCGACCCGTCGGGGAGAATGGCAATCCCGACCAGCTCTTCAAACTGTTCTCCAGCCAGTCCATCAGTCGGCCTTAGTTTGTGCTCCATAATTCCTCAATGTTATGGCTTAGCCAGATTCCCAGATATATCACTAGGCCCTCTGCCCAACAAAGCGGGAACTCCGATTGGAATTTCTCAGTAACCTCCATTAGCGGGAAGATTACAGACTTTGCCTAGTTGATAAGTACTCCTGATAGGCCCCCGAATCTAAGGAACTCTCTGATCAGGGGGATCGAAATTATCAGCTGGGCTTTTAACATATTATGTGACATTGGTCGTGTATAAGGAGATGAGTATCACCCTAGGGGAGAATGCCAGGCCTGGATGAACATGGTGCTGCCGCAGGCGGGCCGTGAGGGGCTCCATGGTCACAGCAAAAAGCAGGGGAGAGAGTGAACATCCCTGTCTCGTGCCACGATAGACTGGTGACGGAGGGGATATCACCCCATTAACCCTGATCCTTGCGGTAGGGCTGGAATATAAGAGGGCTATTAGTTTAATGAATTTGGCGCCAAGCCCTATGCGAGCCAGAAGAGCGACGAGGTATGGCCACTCAAGAGAATCGAACGCTTTGGTGGCGTCTAAGAAAATCACTGCCTCCTGCAGCGTCTGGTCCACTTCCTACATTGTGGTGAAGATTGTGCGCAGGTTATGCACTGTGGCCCTGCCAGGGACGAAGCTGAATTGATCTGGTTGCAGCACAAGAGACAACAGAGGTAGAAGCCTCTGTGCTATAAGCTTCTCCAGGATTTTGTTATCAAGATTAATCATGGACAGCAGCCTATAGGAATCACACTTCTGGGGATCTTTATCGGGCTTTAGGATCGTAATGAGTGCTTCTCGAAGTGATGGAGGAAGCATCCCTTTTTCCAGTGATTCCTCATACATATTCATGAGGTGTGGGGCTAATAATGATTCGTATTCCTTATAAAATGCTGCAGATAAGCCATCTAGGCCCGGGGTCTTATCTCCCGGCAAAGCTCGAATAATCCTAACCACCACCTCTGTGAAAGGCTCGTCCAGATAGGACCGGTGTCTGCTTTCCAACCACAACAGCTGTATGGAGTTGAAAAACTCCTCAAGTTCAGGAGGGGACGTCTCCTGGTTCGCGCTGTATAAGGAGGAGTAAAAGGACACCATTTCTGACTGGACGGCCGCCTGACCCACCGCCAGCTTGTTCTCGGAAGTCCATAGTTATGAAATATAGTCGCTTGCCCACGGCTTCCTAAGGAGGCCCGCGACTGTCTTACCCACACGGTCTCCTCTCCGTATCTCCGAGCACTAGTCTCCCTGCCAAGATCGTGGGTTTCACGCAGGGCTGCCTCCTGGAAATCACCAATTCTCTCTCTGATATAGCACAGTATCTCATCATTTTTAGTGGTAAAGAAGTCCCGTTCTAAGGTTTGTATCTCCTCTTCAATTCACTTGAGATCTCCTCGCAGCGCGTACAGAACACCCGCCTGCTTAGCGATGCATTCCCCCCGTATGACGGTCTTGGACACTTCCCATAAAGTTGAGGGGGACTCAACTGTACCCTCATTAAGCACAAAATATTCTATAATTGCCTCTCTAATGGATTCCCGAAATGCCTGGTCACGTAAAGCTCCAGGCGGGAGCTGCCAGCTGAACGCCCTGCTCGGATACTCCAGTATGTCCAGTTCGACCAGCACCAGAGAGTGATCAGAGAGGGTCCTGGGCAAGTGCGTCGCCGCAGTGACCCAAATCATCGCATCGTGAGAGGTCCGCCAATACTCAATTATCGACCAGGATGGACCATCCGCGGACACACAGGTGCCCTGCTCACTGTTAGCATTTCTACTCCGCCAGATGCCAACTAGATCATTGTCAGCCATAATAGTATGCAGTTATGCTGCCACTCTGGGATGGGGTGACGGGTGTCACCTGATCTACACTAGCACTACTAGCTGATCTAGCACTACATTGTAGCCCCCCCACCCCCACTCGGATCGCGTCCGGACCAAGAGTATCAGCAAGTCTTCCGATCTCTGCAAATAAATCCGGAGTGTCTATATTAGAGCCATATATTTAAATCAGCCGGATGGGGTGTCCCCTCCAACATGCCCGCTAACATCATGTACCTCCTCTGTGTGTCACATAGAGCTGTGCGCATACGCCAAGGTAGTCCCTTTCTAATGAGTATGGCCACCCGTGCATAATTCGAGTAGTGTGCTACATACTTTTTGCCTATCCACCAAGCGCACGTCCTGTTAAGTGCAGTTTTTGCAGAAAAGCAGTTGTCTGCCCCACGGCGATCTAGGTGTGCAGCAACCATTCTCACTTTGCGCCTATCATTCAGGCCTCGGAATTTACATGTGATGAACTTTAGTCGGGTCATCTCATTTCTTCATACATCCAGTCATTCAGCATCAGACACTTCCCCGCACTCGTGGGTACCACCTGAGGGGCAGCTGATGAAGAGGAGGCCGGTGGGACAAAAGTGGAAGGAAGAAGGGACTACAAAACTATAATTCAACATCCAAAACACCCCAAAAAAGGCCCACCCCACATCCGCTCCAGCCCCCCAAACAGCTGAATAGTAGCCCCGACCCCAGCATCGCCTTCTAAGGCCTTTAACCAAACATAAAGTAGGAAATATCCCTGAGGCGGAACCACTAGGTGCCCAGCTTGTCCCAGCTAGAAATAGCTGGGTGGCTGGACAATGTGTGCGCAGTTAAGCGGATACGCCTTACTGTCAATAAAGCAGGCATCAACACATAGTACATGACAAACAAATGAAGGGAGAGGGTATTTATGTCCCTGCGCTTCAGCCATTGCCGTCATGTGGAGGCGGGCCCCAGCTGCATTCTGCGGAGGCACATCGCTTACCATGGTCAGTCATTTTCACTGATGCGGCCCTTCTCCTCTGAGTCTTTTCCCGATCGTGGAGTCTGCTTGGCCGGGCAAAGGTCACGTATGAATCTAGCTGCAGCCTTCGAGTCCGTGAAGTACAAGGTCTTTCTAGCACGGAATATGTGTAGCTTCGCCGTGTAGAAAAGGGAGTATTTGACATCCAGTTTTTGTAGTGAGTGTTTTGACTGCCATGAATTCTCTCCTGGCCGCCTGCACCGCCAAGGGGAAATCTGGGTAGAAGGATATAGTCTTCCCCTAATAAACAACAGTCTGCTGGTCTCTCGCCAACCTTAACACAGTGTCTCTGTCCCTATAATTTAATAGGCGTGCAATTATTGGTCTGGCAGGCATCCCTGGCGAAGGTCTTGGTCCCAGTGACCCGTGCGCGCTCTCCCTAATACACACGGGAGATAGCAAGTCCCAGAAGAGAGCCCTCAGCATTTCTTCCACGTAGTCTTCAACTCAGGCTATTGTGGAACTCCCATGATCCTCAGGTTGTTGCGCCAGGACCCGGCCTCTAAATCCTCATTCTTGTTCCGAATTACCTCCAGGACCTTTTTCATGCTAAGGAGTTTCTCTGATGTGGCACCACTTTCGTCTTCCAGTGTGGAGGTGCGTTGTTCAACCTGTCCAATACAATCGTCATGACTGGTCACTTTCTCCTTTAGATAGTCAAATCTGTCTTTTAGAGAGTCAATTTTATTATTAATAGCCGTGAGGGATTGCTTGAGATCTCTGAACATTTCACGAATGTCGGGTTCTGAGGAGGATGCGCTGCCTATTTCTGTCTCCTGCTGGCCTTCTTCCATGGTTGTCGAGCCTTTGGGTGGCTTCCGCTGTTCAAAGACCAGTTTGGACTGCCGAATGTCTGACTTCCCCATTATAGCGGCGTTCTCCTGTCCCCAGCGGCGCCGCACTCTCTGCCACCCAGAAACTCTTGGTCCTGGGGCGCCTCCACTGGTCAGACCTGCTGTCGTCGCCACACAAATGACCTCCTTCCGAGCCAGGAGATCTCTCCCCTGGCTCCTAGCCTGCGGCGGGGAGTGTGATCTAAAGAGCACAACACAGTTTGCGGGAAGCCACCGGTTGCCCACTCACGCCAGTGGGCCTTTGTCTTTTTTTTTTTGCCCTCAATAGTAAGCGCGCACTTATGTAGACCATACGCCAGGATGTGATCGTTTTGGAGGCAACGCCTCGTTGTCAGTGTAGGCTGTCAGTTACTTTAAATCCAGTCGTATTGCATACATTCACTCTCGGGCCTGTGATCATGTGAGACACAGCATCCCATCCGGTCTCTCGTCACTGGCCTCTCCTGCCTGCTTCTACCCCCGGTGGACTGAGAGTATCGTACGGTGGTTGCAGTCTAGACTTGCCGCACGGGTCACACCAGTCCCAGGGCCGCCATACCGCCGCCGAGGCCTATTCGCCTCTGGCTCAAGAATCCCCCACTGCCCTGCTCTCTTCACTCCCACAGCGTCTTGTCCCAGCAGCCGCACGCTGTGTCAAGTGCAGTGTTCGCTCGTGGCCAGCCACGGCCCGGTGGTGTTCCTCCCTTCGCCTGCGGTCCGCGGCGGCCTCTGGTCACCTCGGGCAGGCTTCTCCTGGAAGGCCTGCAGCATCTGCCTGATGGCTATTTCTGCAGCCTTCCTCGTTATGTCACGAGGTGCCTCCTTTCCGCCGCGCGGCGGTTTGTTCATGGTGCTTCACATCTCCGAGGGGATGGATACATCACATTCCTGGCTATAGTCGGTAACAGCTTCCAGGTTCCCCTCCTTCCGGCAAAGCCACGCCACAGTAACTCCAGCTCCGGTCAAGCAATGCCTCCACACTATGGCCGCAGGGCCTGTCTGTAGCTCGGTGTCTGCTCTCAGGCATTGTTCAGGCACTTAGCTTCTCGTGATCTGCATCATTCGGGTCCCCATAAGCTTCTAGATGACCCATCTCTGCTATATTATATCCATGCCGGCATAATGTACCGGATAATTAATGGATTCCCTGTCCTGCCCGCAGAGCCTCACCAAATGGCGGAAATATTGCAGCCGGGCTCTCTAGCGACCCCCAGCACATGCAAACCCTTCAGTGGAACTTATTGTTCCAGTGAGCCCAGCAACGAGTCTGCCTTTCAGACACTGTCCAGATCACGGAGAATGTAGCTCAAAATCTAGGTTGTGTGACGGAACAACGCAGGGAAATAATCTACATGCCTGTACAAGGCATTTTTAACTCCACACTCTTTTTAGAACACATATGCTTTTACAACGTACACCTTTATCTATACATCCTGTGTGGTTATTGAGCGACAGCAGTTGACTGAGTATTGATTTGCTGCCTGAAGCGGTGGCTGTCACTCTTGCAGCCAGACCTCCCACTACAAAATCAATTTGGTCGGGCCCCTGGGACAAATTTGCAAGTTGGTGCGGTGCTCGACATACCTCTTACATGCAATGCTGTTGGATATGTGTTTGTTTTGTCCTTGGCACAAAAACACCTTGCAGTGAGCACAATTAAAGGTTATTTGTTGACCCTTCCTGCGTGTGCTGGACCATACTTTCTTGTTCATATTACCTGTTTGATATGGTTCATTTAAGTGACGCTTGTTTCCTCCCATGCTGTTTGTGATGTCATAGTGGAAGCTTTGTCTTGACATTTCTCATGTATTTGTCTTTCGAGCCGATACATAACTGCTAACTGCATCTCATAACCTTGATGACTGTCTTCCGCATAGTGATTAGGTCAGCTTGTTCATAAGTGAACTACAAGCACTTTCAGTGCAACCACTCTTCGTCTCGTTATTCCCAGATTGCTATTGTGGACTCGTACGGACATCTTACCATAATTTGTGACTCTGTCCCACTTTACGCATTCCACCATTGTACCTGGGTATTTTGCTTTCCCTTACCCCTTGAAAGAAGGGTAGAGACTCCATGGGCTGGACTCCAAAAGGGCTCTAAGCTTTACATGGATTATACCAAAGACAAAGTAAATGGTCAGCTTCTTGTGGGGTTCTCCTGAACAAAGAAAAGAAGACTGGACAGAAGAGGAAGACTGTACAGAAGAGGATCTTGTTGAGGTGGATTATCCCCTGCTTTAAGATGTGCTACCCACTGACCAAAAAGCAGTCCCTAGAAGGCCTGAGAGCTCATTTCACCAGGGCTGCTACCACTGCATTATGGCAAGGAGGGCCTGTTCTTGATATCTGTCAGGCTGTGACATGGGCAAATTGTTCACAAAGCATTACTGTCTTGATAGCCAGGTCCGGCGGGCAGGACACTTTGCCGCTAAGTGGTTTTTAAAGGCAGGGTGACCACATTATGGGACGTTTTTGGCTAAAGCGCAATAAACACAATTTCTCTGGTTGACATCTACTAATTAAAAAACAGAATCGGGAATCGTCCAGACCCAACCACTAGATGCCCAGTTTGGGAATCTAGAAGAGCTCCAAGCTGCAAGACTATTGTTACAGATATGTAATTTGTTCATACACTAGCGTAGAGCACTTTTGCTAGACTTCAGAAGGGATCAGGGAGAGGCTAAGGAGAAGGAATCTCCTCCTCAGTCTAATTAAAAAGAGTATCCAGCCCCTCTATGTTGAGGCAAAAGAAAGATAACACTATGTTAAAAAGAGGCAACTCCAAGCCAAAAGTATGGTGTTGATACAAAAAAGGAATTTGTTACGACCTTAAATACTCTTCAGATTCAATCAGAAAAGAGCACAAGACCAAGGGTGCCAGCAGAATGAGATGGGCCATTTCCAGCTCAAAATATAAATAATATAGAAATAAACTCTCCTGGGGAAGAGAAAGATATGTAATCATCCAAGCCATCACTTGTTGATGACCTTTCTCTGTACCATGCTGTTATTAAAATTACTTTTTTTCAAGCACTGTTGCATTGCAGTGCATCTGGAATATTTATTGATCATGATTTTGGCTTAAAAAAATAGTATTCCCAGAAGGCGAAAAAAGGAGCTTGAGAACATTCAAACTGTTAATTTTGCTACATTTATTTCAGGACCAATCCGAGAGACTCCTTTACCATTATAAGTCTTTTAAGGAGACCATACAAAAGTATTTTATTTTGATGTAATAGCATCTACTAGAATTCCTCAGCTACAGAGACACAATCCATACATCACTTGGGCTACCAAGAGCATATCATTATCAGTTTTATCTTGACCGCTGTCAGACGTCCGGATACTACTGGTCACCAGTTGAGCAGATGAAATTCAACGTCTGCTTCTACCTTAATTTTGGCTAATCTACCTTCTGTGCCACCTCAGTAACATGTATTCACTACAGTTTTTGCCAAGTCCAAGAAACACTCACTTCACTGTCATAGGGAATTATATTGTACCATACCCATTGAGTCTGGTTTCTTGTGGCTTCTGAGTGCATCTATTATGATTGATATTTCTAAGTGCAGAATCCTCATCTTTAGAATATCCACAGGCACCAGACTGGATCCATAAAACCTTTTCTGCACAGTCCCTGCGTGCCGGTATGTGACATTGTGCGGTTCCACATCGGCCTCAGTCAACCATGGAATCGAAGTATGAACTGCATTGAAGTGCCAACCTGGCACACTGATGCTAGTTCCTTTCTTTCTACCCTACATACACAGATCCGGAAGTAGTTCCTAACTTTTTCTCATTAGTGGAGGAGTTTTTTCTCAAAATTCTTATTCAGTGTGCAAGGGAACATGTCTCCTCCTAAAACTATAGGGTTTATACCATATGGAGACGTCTGTGACAGATCCCCACGAGGTGTTTCCCTGGTGTTTGAGTCCGTGCCACGACTCCAAGTCTTGCTAGGAGTGTGTCCTTGTGAACCCGTAGGTGATTTGAAATTTCAAAGCCAAGCTGTACGTCAAGGGAAGTCATGTAAGTCCAGTTGGAATAGAGGGTACAAACCCGTTCCTGTTCTCTGGGCCATTCCGGTGACAGGTCATCATCATGGTCTAAATCCAAGAAGAAGCACAAGAAAGCCAAGTGGGATTTGTCCTAGTTTCAACACTTTCTGAGCAGTCACAAGGATGTCAAGGTGCCCCCCACCCCTCCAGCCCCCATTAATCTCACTCCCAGGCCCCCATCAAGGTGCCAATTCTGGAACTGATCTCAATGCACCCTCAATTTGCAGGGCTATTGGTAATGTTGCAACAGATTGAGGCTTTCAAGGAAGCCATGTTGCGAATCTTTGGCACTCTGCCGGCTCCTACTGGCGGCCTTCGGGCCCCACAGTTCCACAGAGGCCTCCAGTCTGGTAATTGCTGGCAGATCCATCCTATCCGCTGTCTCTGCCTCCTGAACACAATTTAGGTTCAGCTCCGACTCCAGAGCAGACTACAAACCGAGCGCCAAGATCCATGCCGGTTCTTGCCACGTTGATGCCAGCACCGCGGCCGGAGAAGGATACTGTTCCTGTTGTCCTGGCCGGCTCCAAACTAAAATTCTTGACCATGGTCACGTCTTGGAACAGTGCCCAGCTCATTCTGATAAAACAGTACCTCTACCCAGAGCCGCCCTCCAGCGCATTAGCAACTTTTTGGATCGAACTCTTACCAAAGTCAACCAACTTTTGGGATGAAATACCCCCACAATATGGTGATGGCAATTTCTATTTAGATGCACAAAAGGCCTGTGGATTAGACACTTCACTGACACAGGGTTGACTTCTCCTGTGGCCCTTCATTTGAAGAGGACAGCCTTTTTATTTAAGTTTTTTCTTATTAATTTTCACAATATTAAACAACATAAAGTAGTTACCGCAGGGCAAGTGCCTGGTTTGAAACCTATAATACCACAATACAGCGCCATCCAGCAAGACATCAGTTACGTTTAGGCGAATAGTTCACCATTTATCCCACAGCTTACAGTATTTCTGGGGACATCACCTCGAGAGAGATATATACCCCCCCCCCAAAAAGATGCCATCTGGAAGAGACAACCTTATCAGCTGAAGTCCTGGACTTGCAGTTGTCTATTGTTGAGGTGAAAACCAATATCCTCACAGGTGTTCGTCCAAGCCCTTGTTTCCATTCAGTAAAGCTCTGACTGACACTGTCACGTGTACCTGGGCTAAGCCTTTCTTTTGCCTACCTGTAACAGACAGGTAGCATGATGCCACAGATCTGCTCTTTCTGACCCTGCTTTCCTGACGCAGCACCCTACTACTGAAAGGCTGGTAGTTCAATTAACCAACTCATTCTCTACTATCAGCCCCCCCCAAGTATTGAAGAGAATTAAGGCATTTATGGAACAGATGTTCTCCTGGTCTACCCTTGCTGTTCAGTCAATCAACAACAGCTGATTGCTGAGTATACACTCTTGTGCATTATTGGACACGGTCACTGAGATCGTGCCAACAGTCCCAGAGAAATTCCCTGCCAACCTGGCACAAACTATTAATGCCCCAGCAACAAACACCCCAGTCCTTTCAGGATCAGAGACCTGCTAGGCAACGTTTAGGCTTAACAGTCCTCAACCCCTCTGGCATCAGCCTCTGAGCCAATTTAGTTTGCCTTTAGCGACAGACAATCACTCTGTGGGAGGCCGAATCAGTCATTTCCTCCAGGGGTGGCAGCCAGTAACATCTGACAGGTGGGTCCTGCAGATAGTTCTACAGGGCAATGCCTTGCCATTTCTTTCTGACCTGCTGCATCTTCCACTCACATCAGAGCAGCTTTTGGAGGCTCACTTGTCCATTTTGCTACAAGGACATACAAGCTCTTTTGGTGAATGAAGCCTGAGTGAGAGTCCCGTCCTCAGAAATAGGAGCAAGATGTTACTCCCACTCGGGGGTTCACAAAAGTGATGGCAGTGGTCGCAGCATATCTTTGGTGATTGGGCATACCAGTGTTCCTCTACCTTGATGACTCGCTTTTGAAGATGGGCTTGACACAGTCAGTCGTGGATTACCTCCAGATGACAGCAAACCTTTTGGCATCCTTGGGGTTCAGTATCAACTTGCTGAAGTCACATATGACTTTCGCAGAGGGTCCCTTTCATAGCAGCCATCCTGGATACAGTGTGTTATCTGGCCTTACCTCTGGATCAACTGGTCCAGATAATCTGGACTATGATCCCAATGCTTCAGCCTTCGTCTTGGGTCTCCGTGATGTTGGCTTGGAGGCTTCTTGACTTATTGGCCTTCACATTCTGCTGATCAACCATTCCAGATGTCAAATTCAGACTCTGGAGTGTGATCTGAAGTCATGATGGGCCCAGAACCAAGGGAGCCTGTCAGGTTCCATCCAGGTTTTGGATGCAAAAGATTTCTAGTCATTGCTGCTCAATGCAATTGGACCAGCAGCATATCTCTCTCCCTTCCTGACCCAGAGCTACGGATACATGAAAATCAATGCTGGGTTGAGGATGTCATCTGGGAGAGCTGGAGGTCAGAGGACTCCGTCTCCACATCATCCGGTTGGAGCTACAGGCCATTCTCTCTCTCTCCGTTGAAGGTCTTCCTGCGATCCATCAACGGGAGGATGGTTCAGGTTCTCATGGACAACATAGCCATGTTGTATTGCAACAAGATTGGCCAGTTGAGGGTCCTGTGCTAGGAGGCCCCGCACCTCTGGCAGTGGCTAAATCATCCAGGCATTTTCCTTGTCGTGCACCACCTGGTGGAATCTTTAAACTCCAGGGCGGACAAACTCCGCTGGTGATGCCTAGCAGATTACGAAAGGCAGTTAAAACAGGTGGTGGCGCATGGTGTCTTTCAGCAATATGGAGAACATTGGCTCGATCGTTAAGTCATCGTTGAGAACACACAATGTCAGCAGTATTGAGCCTTGGAGTTCCCAAAAAGGCTTTTCCTCTCAGAGACGCATTCCACTAAGCACAGGACTCCTTGTCTCTTCTGAAGATGATCAGGAACAACCAGTCCCAAGCCATCCTAGTGACTCTGGATTGGGCCGGGAGAGTGTGGTACCCAGAACTTCTGGGTATGAAAATCTGAACTCCGAACAGGCTGCTGCTTCTGGTGGATCTTTTGTTGCAGCAGCAGGACAGGGTCTTGCATCCGGCCCTGCATAATCTACACCTCTGTGCATGGAGATTGTGACCTCAGTTGATTGTATTCAATCTCCATCATGAAGTTGGGGATATCATCTTTGTGGCCTGGCATCATTCTACGATGTCTCTTTACACCGGTGCTGGCACAGGTTTGGGGCTTGGTGTTGCACCTGTAGTGCTCACACGTTGCAGGCTAAACTGCCGGGTGTATTTTAGTTTTATCTTTGACCTAGCTGGAATGTGTAGTGGGCACTGTTAAAGGTTATTTGTCACTCCTTTCTGCCTCTGTGTTTGCCGGACCAGCCGTCCTGGTTTAATTCACCAGTTGTAACGTGATTTCTTGAAGGTTTAACATGTTTCCTCCTAAACCCTTTGATGCCACAATTGGTCTTAATTTGGTCTTGCTTGTCTTATGTGCTCCCTTTTTGAAACAAGGCATAGGTGCCCTCTACGTCTCCTGAATCGGCTCTTTCAGGCCAGCTAACCTACACCACCGTCTTTCAGATCAAACCGGTGCTGAGGGCTAAGGCGCCTTTCTGCGAAATGTTGGGACTCCTTTTGATGTTGAACAGTCATCACACTTCTGACATTCTTTGCTTCACCTCACCCCTTGAAAGAGATCAAAGTGACATCATTTGGACTCCAAAGAGCAATTTAGTTTTTACGTTGATTGCACCAAAGACCATTAGGTGGAGG
This sequence comes from Calotriton arnoldi, assembly GCA_963921515.1. Taxonomy (NCBI): domain Eukaryota; kingdom Metazoa; phylum Chordata; class Amphibia; order Caudata; family Salamandridae; genus Calotriton; species Calotriton arnoldi. The sequence continues at coordinate 350,315 of CAWUFW010011075.1, forward strand.
ATCAGTTCTTTGTTGGATTCTCTAGTGCAAAGAAAGGGAAGCAGTGGATAAAAGGAATTTGTCCAGGAGGATAGTCCTCTGCATTATTATCTGTTGAGCACTGGCCAAGAAGTAGCCTCCAGAAGGGCCAAGACTACTACCACTGCATTGCACACAGAGTGCCAGTCATGGTTGTCAAGCAGCAAAGTGGACATCAGTGCACTGTTCACAAAGCACTACTGTGTTGACAATCGAGTCCAATGGAAAGGGCATTTTGCCCGCCCAGTACTGTAAGACTTGATTTGAGCCATGCCATAGACACACTACCTTGGTAGGTACTGCTTTGGTTTCTCGTAAAGGTGAAGAATCTGCAGTTAGAAGCATCCATCAGAAGAACAAGTTACTTACCTTTGATAACGCTCTTTCTTGTGGGTTCTGTATCTACCCACTGATTCCTTACAGCCTCCCATCTTTCCTTTCTTTGGGATAGCTTTTTTTTCATCAGAAAAGGTCTCAAACTAGAGATCTACACACTGGCACGTGTAGTTGGTTTATGGGCATTGAAAGTGTCAAGAAAAAACTGACGTCAGCACACTTGGGTGGCAGAACGAGGTCGACACTGAGCCGCACAACGCTACATACTGGCATGCAAGGGCTAAGCTGAAAAAATCGCCCCGATCCAGTCTGGCACCCAGGGATATTTTAAAGGTGAGGAATTTGTGTTTAGATGGACTATCAACCGGAAAGAGCGATAATGAAGATGGGTAACTTGTTCTGCTCAGTCAGGGCATGGGAAAATGGTATGCAACGCATATTTACAGGAAAAATTACACAATTAATAAATTGCATGCTTTACTTCTCCAGCAGAAGCCCCTCTATTCTCACAAACGATCAAGAGCTTGGACCCTACATCAACTTGTAGAGGTTTCTAATTGAATTCCAGTCAAAGATCTTATTAAAGATATTCTGGAGTCTGTCCAAGGAGCACAAATATTCATCAAATTTGTTTTGTGAGGTGCTTATCTCTTAAGCATAGAAGAGGACGAAGACTGGGAAAACAACTTTTTGCACTCTGGGCACCTTGAATATCATGTAATGGCATTCGGGTTGTACAATTACCCTGTCATTTTTTAGCATGTGGATTCAGTTTTTTCAGATGTCTTGGAATAGATTTTGACTGCTTTATCTGGATGATATATATATATTTTTTAATATATATTTAGAATATGTAAAACTCTTACTAAACGCACAGAACATGCAAGCTTCATGTTGTCCAAGTTTCAGCTGCATCATTTAACTTGTGAGTCTGAGAAATATGAATTTTAGATTAGGAGCTTGAGTGTCTTGGCTATACTGAATGCTTCTGGTGCGTTTATGGATTCAAAGAAAGTATCGGCTATTCTTGAATGGTCATCGTCTACCGGTGTTAACGAAACTCCGTTTCTTTGGATTTACAGAGATAACTGATGACATTACCTGCGTATTAAAAAAGAAAATGTGGAAAGGGGTTTCATTTTGGGCGATCAAGCTGGAAAGGCATTTAATGTGCTCAAAAGAATATTCACCAAATCCCCAATTTTGTGTCATCCAGAAACTTCATACAAATTAATCTGTAGAGTTTGGTGCTTTTAAAAGAGCAGTGGATACTGTTTTCTAATAGTTGCAAGAAAAGGACAGGGGAGATCGTCCTTTTTTTTTTTCCTTTTCTTTTTTTAAATCTGTCTGGTTTTCTCAGCGTGCACTGAATGTCTCCGTTCTTGAGTCACTTACTAACACGATGGTTTGCACTGATTGGAGACACAGCAGAATTTTCTTATGATATTGAAACCTCGCATTGCCACCAAGGTTTCACCATTTTTCTGCTGCTTGCACAGTTTCCAGTCAACAGTTTTTCCTTCTTAATCGCTTGTTGATCCTCAGGTTCCATCAGTTACCGATTATATGAATCATTTACAGGAGCAACGTGGTGTCAAAGGTTATGCCATTCTAAAATAAAGATGAAAGAATATGCTAATAAGTCAAGATCAACTTCTGTTTTTTGTGGATGGTGAGAAAGTTGGTTATATTCCTGCTTTCTTCCTGTTCATACTTAACCAGTTAAGTTTCAGCCTTGAAATAGTGGTCCATTTGTCTCAGTCATCAGATTAATCTAGCAGAATTTCATCTGAAATTGCATCACACTTCGAAAATTCTTCCTGTTTTGTACTTAACTGCTGAAACCAAATGTTCTTGATTCGTACCATCCATTACCTTAAAAAACCACTACCAATTCTAGTGAAATGTCAGCTGAAATGTGGTTCAAGAAATCTGTGATTACAAAAGTTTTGGGGGTAGTCTTTAATTTTTGATTCATTGGAAGGGTTATCCATCTAGAGAATGCTATCACTATCCTTTATAAAAAATCAGCCAGGGGCAGCAGCATTGAGCAGGAATTTGCATCCCTGGAGCAGTTAGCAGCATGTCCCTGGTCTTCATGCACAGCATGTGGTGAGGCAGCTTCCTCTGCCCTGCATATATGCAAGGTCATCATTTATGGTGCAGCTTTGGCTAACAGGGGTGTTCCCTGGACTGCCCAGCATCTACTGATAGGGAAAATGCATGGAGGAGAAGGATGTCAGCAGAGGGATCTATGTGTGCTTGAAAAAAGCATTTGAGGAAGAAGTGGGTGTGGCTAGCATTAGATTTATTCCTTTCCATTATGGTTGCCATACAAGTGTCTCCTGCCTGAAATTACCAAACCGAGATGGTGGTAACCCTTTTCCTGTAATATCTTCTGCTTTGACCAAATATAAGCATTCTTAGACCTGAGATGGATACCTTGCAACACATTTGTTTTCTTAAATTTCTTTGCATTCATCAACCACTTGTTCGTCTTTCAGTCGCTGATTCTCCTCTAATTTTCAGCTGGATTTCTTAATGGACTTCTAGTTCCGTAAGACCTGTTTTGGACTCTTTCTTAACCTTGATCCAGGGTAGCCTTGGTGCCTTATCAGCTCCTGTAATCTTCATTTTCTTCAATCAAGAGTCTCCCAGATTGTCAATGCTTTTCTGCCATTTGTTACTTTTTCCTCCTAACAGTGACTTTTTTAAGGGGACCTTCTGCCCTTCGCAATGTGCACAAAATACAGTCTTTGGCTACTAGGAGAATTCGCCTTATCCAAAGGCAGACCAGAAGGAATCTTGAATTACCTTTGCAGCATCCATTCCTCGACAGCCTCTTACTGCAACCATCTCTCTCCCTCTGCAAAGCATCTCACAATGTTACCATGTGTACTACTGCAAGGCAGAAAAGCTTTTAAAGGGCCAGTATCACCCAAAACAGTACTACCAAGTGTTGAGAAAATATATATATATACATATATATATATATATATATATATATTACCTACTGGCGGTCGCCAGTAGTTAGTTATAGTTAGGACCTAGTTTCCATAGGAAAAGCGTTTTTTGTTTTCCGAATAACTTTGGCGCCGGTTGACGAATCTTCGCGAAATTTTCAAAACTAGTGATCAGCTCCGGTCAGCTCCTGTCTTGAAAGTTTCGGGGTGATTCGCCAACCGGGGGCCGAGAAAAAAGGGGGGTCCCAAAACGTGTTTTCCCCATGTTATTTTACATAGGAAACTTTATGTTCAATCATTTTTATTAACGGAATAAGCAAGCGATGAACACAGCTTACTGCCTACAACTCAAAGCCGGCAGAGCGAAGCCCAATATACATTTCAATTCTTAACTTCACAACCCGGAGGCCGGGCATGACTCTGTGCCGTGCGAAGGCAGTACTATAATTCCATTTTCAAAATGTTACTAAAAACCATCCATTTAACTAAACAAAAACCAAATAAAATACAAAACCAAAACAACAACCCCCTCCCTCCTCCCTGTTCCTCCACCCACCCACCCTCCTCCGCATCAGCGTCTGCTATGTAACACATACTAAGGCCTGAGAACCCTCATTCCTTTGTTGAGCCCAGTTACTGTATTCACGATGAGGTAGAGCCCGGGGCTCCAGGGGGATCAATCGCAGGATCTGCAGGTATTTTGGACACGTCACTTCTCTGAGATCTTTGGTAAGTAAGCCTAGGAAGGGCCCCCACACTGTTGGGAACTCCCGCCCCGTCCCCTCCACTGTCATGGACATTCGTTCCATAGCTAGCAACTGCCAAAGTCTGTATACCCAAGCTCCCACCTCCGGCTGCTTAGTCGTGCCCCACGAAGCCAAGAGAACTTGTCTAGCTGCCAGAAGCGCCAGCGCTATCTGCCTGCCCTGCATAGTGCGCAGCGGGAAACTTTTCGCATGCGGGAGACCCAAAAGCGTATACTCTGGTGAGCGGGGAAGCGCAATCTGGAAAACTGCATCTATATCATTTAGGACTGCCGTCCAATATCGATGTAGTTTCGGGCAGTGCCATAAGAGGTGTGCTAGCGTCCCTGTCATTCCGCAGCCTCTCCAACACTGGTCTGTTTTGTTTTTGTTCCAGGCATGCACCCGAGCTGGAGTGTAATACCAGTAGGAGGTCACCTTGAATGCTGCCTCCATGCCCGTCGTGCTGCGAGCAGTGTGGTGCGCCCTATAGAGAATGTACTCCCACTCTTTGAAGGTTAGGGGCTTACCCAGTTCTGTCTCCCATCGCACCTGAGCTTTCGTTCTGTGCTCCCCAGGACGCTCCTGCAGCAGCGCATATAGCTCCGAGATCAGCCGCCGGTCGTCCGTCTTACCCACCACCCATCGCTCAAACGCCCGAAAGGGGCCTTGACATGTGTGTACAGTTAGCAGGCTTAGTGACCCAGTGACAAACCTGCGCGTAAGCAAAGGCATCCTTCGCCGGGAGGTCATAATCTTCTCGCAGCTGTTTAAAGGGAATTACCCCTTCTAAGTCGAATAGAAACCCTACCCTTTTACATCCTGCTTCCCGCCATCTGTGGAACACCGTTGAGGCTTTTCCTGGAACAAAGTCTGGGTTATCTACAATGGGGGTCATAGGCGAGGGGAAGGTCGTCCAGCCCTTTGCCACCGCCACTCTGTCCCAAACCCTGAGGGTAGGTGAGGTCACCGGAGAAGAATACAATCCCCATGCCCTGTGTTTCCGAGGCAGCCATAGCTCTCTCCAAATATTGATACCTGCCACTGTTTGATCCATAAAGTTCCAGTGCTTACTGGACTCCGGCCTGTTCCATTCAATGAGATACCGGAGACAGGACGCTTGATAGTAGCCTTCTATTAGTGGTAGTCCCAGGCCCCCTTTCGATTTCGGGCTAACCATCTGCTTCAGGAGAGCCGGGGTTTCCGTCCCTCCCAGACGAACTTATTAATGAGGGATTGTAATTTCTTAAGCGCCCTTGTGGTGGTGTTAGCGGGAGCATTTGAAATAAGTACAGGATACGTGGCAGGATCGTCATCTTCACCGCCGCTATCCTCCCGAACCATGCCAGCCGCAGCCGTGACCAGGCGTCCAGCGCCTTGGCCGTGTGTTCTAGCAGCAGGGCATAGTTCAGCGCCACCGTCCGTGCGATGGTCGGGGCAAGCCGAAATCCCAAATAAGTGATGTCGGTCTGCGTCCACTGGAAGGGGAAGTCCCTCTGCAGGGTGTCCACGTCAGCCTCAGGGAGCGATAGATTGAGAATCATCGATTTGCCCAGATTTACTTTGAAACCGGAGGTTGCCCCAAAGGACGCAAGTTCTGTCATCAGAGCAGGGAACGACAGCCGGGCCCGTGTCAACGAGAGAATGACATCATCTGCATATAGACTGATCTTATGCTCGTCAGCTCCAAATTTTAGGCCCACTATGTGTTGATTAGCGCGAATGCGTTGCGCGAAGGGCTCCATATAGAGCGCAAATAACAGAGGGGACAGAGGGCATCCCTGCCGTGTCCCCGTGCTATGGGAAAGAATGTCGACCTATCTCCGTTAACTCGCACAAATGCCTTCGGGGCTTGGTAGATGCACCCGATCCACTTCAGAAAGTTGTCCCCGAACCCAAATCTGCGTAATACTCCGAACAGGTAGCCCCACCCCACGCGGTCAAAGGCCTTCTCCGCGTCGATTGACAGCAGGAAGGCCGGTTTCCCGGAGCGCTGTATACTATCAATGAGGTGTAGTAATCGCTTTGCATTATCCCCTCCTTGCCGTGTGGGGATGAACCCGGACTGGTCTGGGTCAATAATATCAGTCATAAGGGGGTTCAGGCGGGCTGCTAAAATTCCAGCAAAAGTTTCGCATCAATGTTGAGGAGCGAAATCGGTCGGTACGAACCGCATTCCTTCGGTTCTTTTCCGGGTTTCAAAATCACCGAAATCGCTGCCTCTGCCATTGTCGGTGTCACCGCCCGGTCTCGAGAAAAGAGTTAAACAATTTCGTTAAAAGAGAGCCAGCTCCGCACAGAACGCTTTATAAAATGCTGCCGGGAAGCCATCCGGGCCCGGGGCCTTCGCTACCTTCAATCTCGCTATAGCCGCGATGACCTCCTCGACACGGATCTCCGCATCTAGCTGTTCTGCCGCTACTCCAGAGATCGGAGTTATCTCGCTCATATCTAAGTACTCCTTTGGGTCTAGCGGCGGAGGGTCTTGTTCTGTGTATAGCTGCTGGTAGAAGTTTTGGAAAGCTTCCACTATGCGAGCATCCGTGGTGTGTTCCGTCCCCCTTGAGTCTCGTACCGCCTGAATGAGAGACTTGTGTGATTGCGCTCGCAGCCTATGCGCCAACATTCTCCCGCATTTGTCGCTACTAAGGAAAAATTTGTGTCGCAGCCGCAGCAGTGCATGCTCCGCTCTGTCTATATCTAGGTGCTTCAGCAGCCGTCTACGCTTCTCCAGCTCCCGCCACACTCTCTGTGCCCCTGTCCGCTTGTGTATTGTTTCTAGTTCCCCTACCTCCCTTTCCAACTCTGCACGCTTTGCCCTGCGCATTGCATTGTACCTGGCCGCTATCGCAATAAATTCTCCGCGCACCACTAACTTCAGGGCTTCCCAAACCGCCGCCAGTGGAGTGGAACCGACATCATTTTCTTGAAAATAATGCACTATCGCCTCCCTCACTCGTTGACACTGATCTTCGGAGTGCAGCAAGCTTTCTCTAAGTCTCCACCCTGGTGGCAACGTACGCCTATACTGCACTGGAAGCAGAACGGTAAGTGGGCGTGATCGGACAGTGTGCGTGGTTCAATAGTAGCAGAGCCCAGGCTAGACATTAATTCTGTAGAGGCTAGAAAGTGATCTAACCTCGCGTAAGTTTTGTGGGCAGCTGAGTAATAAGTATAATCCCTCTCCAATGGATGTTGTGCGCGCCATACATCATGCAACCCATGTTCCTCAAGCCACCCTTTGCCTACTGGGGACAGGGCCCCTGACTGGTGCACTCTTAGGCCCGACCTGTCTAACCCCGCCTCCATCACAAGATTCAGATCTCCCCCACCAAGATCGCTGCATCCTGCGAGGTGAGGACGTCCGACAATGCTGACAGAAGGAAAGACTCCTGTTTCTCGTTGGGGCCGTATATTGACCCTATAGTGAGATGCGTGTCGCCCCATTGTACTCTAAGGACCAGCAGCCTCCCCTTATCTCAGCTACAGTCGAGATCACCTTGCATGGGCACTGGGCCCCAATTAAGATAGCCACCCCGTTTTTTTTTGACGGCCCTGTAGACCATACCTGTTGGGGAAATCGCCTGTCGCGCACGCGTGCAGTGTCCTTGCCCAGCAAATGAGTCTCCTGGAGGAGACAAATGTCACCTCCTATATTCTCAAGAAGGGAGAGCACTGCTGCCCTTTTCACCGGGTTGTTCAGCCCCCGAACATTGAGGCTCACAACCTTAAGCTCCCTACCCATATCTTAGTCTTGAGTATGTTACTGCTATTCCTTTCATTAGGTCCCTATCTTGTCTCGTCCCCACACCACGATTCATGGTAACACCACCGTATGGAGAATCTATAAGCAGGCTGATGCGGAGATCCCCCAAACCCTCAACAAAAAACCATTTCCCCTTATAACCTACCCTTATAAAAACAAAAACCACCCTCCAAGAAAAAACCCACATGACGAAAGTCTGTCACAGTTAAAGAAAGTCAGGGGGTCGCAGCAGCTTCTCACGACCCTGGCTGGACGATCGTACCTCCAACAAGTCGCAGGAAACAGATGTGGAGATGGTGTAGCACACCAGTCCGTCCCCCGGCCCCTCTCTGTTCGCCCGTCCCGGGAGTATCAGCCATCAAAATATCCACGCATCTCAAGGGGTGACAGGCCTCGCTGATGTTTGAGAAAGGGTAGACAACACATCCTCCCTCTCCCTCTCTCTCATAGCTTGGTCAGGTTTCGTGGCCCACACCCCCCTGCCCACCCTCTGCCAGTCCCCAGGTTGCTTCAGACGTTGTGACCTGGGCAAGTCCACTTCTTCTGACGCCACTGCCTGTTCGAGCCCCAGTACCACCACAGCTTCCGCAACCAACCTTATCTGTAGTAATTTCCCATTGTGTTTGAAAATGAGGCGAAAAGGATGCCCCCAGGAGTATGGGATCTTGGACTCCCGCAGATGCATGGTCACCTCACGGAAGGCTCGCCGTTTGCTGAGCGTAGAGGCCGCCAGATCCTGAAAGAGAGCCGGCCGATGACCCCTAAAAAGAGTTGGCTGAGAGTCCCTGGCCTGGCGAAGGATTCGTTCCTTCAGTTGGAAGTCATGGATGCATACCAGGATGTCTGGTGGGGGCGCCTTCAGGCCCCGGGGAAACCTACTCGGTGGACACGATCCATCTGGATGTCTGTCTCCTCACCTTCTCCCAGAAGCTGTTGGAACAGAGCCCGTACATAGGCCCGGAGGTCGTCCCCCTCCTCCTTCCACGGAACGCCTCGGATGCGGATGTTATTCCTCCGGGAGCGGTTCTCCAAGTCCTCGGTGTGGGCCTGTAGGTCGAGGTTTTGCTCCCGGAGGCGCAGCATCTCTTGTTGTAGTTGGTGCACTTCTTCTGCCCTGCTGATGTCGTGCTCTTCCAACGTCGCAACTCGCTCCCCGACCTCATCCACGTCGCGCCGCACCTCTCTCAGGTCCGCCGCCAGCTGTGACTTGATTTCTTGGATGTCAGCCTTCATGGTCGCGAAAAGTTCAACCATGAAGGCTTTCGTAGCGGGGGTCTCATCGCCTTCCAGCTGGCCTGCTCCTGCCTCACCCGAGGTCCCAGGTTGCCCCATCGGCTTGGAGAGGGCATCCTTCAGCGCCTTATCCTTACGGCCCCGTGGCACTGCCATACCCCTCGTGCTCTGTTCCGCTGGGCTAGTCCGCTCCAACGCCGTCGTCCAGGATGCGGGATAGTCCACCACCTCTAATCACCGCCGCACCCAGCCAGCCCTTGCGTTCTCCCTTGTGCCACTGCAGCTGGCCTCCTGTAGACCGGTCCGTAGATATCCCCTCCTCAGCCGAGCAGGGATGCGAGAGGCCACACGTACACCACCACTGCTCAGTATGCCTCCGTCTCCATCCACTCCGGCCGCCAGCCAGCAGCTATCCGCGGTCCCTGTCCGCCACCCTCACCTCACCTCCTTACTGGGTCGGCGGGCGCTCTGGCGCAGACAGTCTCATCGGGGGAGCACCTGCCCCAACTCTGGCTCTGATCTTTGCTGCGCCACAGGGCTTCGCGGTCACCGCCGGCACCTCCACAGCCCCTTTAGCCACCCGAGTGCTAGCTATCACACGCTGGGGCACCCTCCGCCCGGCGTGCTCTGCCCAGCTCCTAGGGTTCCAGGCCGGAGGTTCGCCAGGCCTGGTGATCTAGCACGGCAGCTCCTCTCTGTCTCCCGGTGGGTTCCGGTCGTGAGGGGCAGCCACTCTGGTACAGGCGCAACACCGCTGGGCGCCAAGCTCTCCTGCTCCCGCTCTTGTGCCCCCTTAGCTCTGCTCCAGCCCGGCCTCCAGGCACCCCGAGGCCTCTCGGAACGGCGCCTCAAAATGGCGGCGACCCGTCCTCCTCAGCACCGTCTCAGGGGTCTCTCCAGCCTCGCAGCTCTCCTCCCACCGCAACCGGGGCCGTCCCTCACCTCCGGAGCAGCGTACAGCGCCCCACGGGGGCCGGTTAGCGTTCCCCGGCCTCACCCTTCCATAGACGCCTCACCGCACCACATCCGAGCGTCGCAGCTTATCGGCCTCGCAGGCGCCGTTCAGCCGGGCCCGCACCGCACCTCACTCGTGCCGATTTCAGACCCAGGGTCGCACCAGCATCACCCCCAGTCGATAGCGGGGACGTCCACCGCCACAGGCGGTCCGCTGATTCCCGGGACAGGCGCTATTTCGAAGCTAAGTATCGGCGGTGCCGGAGGAACGCGATTCTGCGTCCTACCGCTCCGCCATCTTGGCCACGCCCCCTACATAGGAAACTTTAGACAAAGCTACAGCCCGAACTGCTGAACGGAATTACACCAAATTTGGCAAAAAGGTAGGTCTTGGTTCAGAAAGAGTCCTTTTTGTGAAATGGTGTAAATCCGTTCAGTAGTTGCTGAGAAATTAGAAAAAGAAAAAATATCTATCTGGGGCAGCGGTGGGTTCACGAACCCTCCCGAGCACGAGCACAATTCTGATTGGCTGACAACACTCCAAACCAGGAAGTGTTGGCAGCCATCTTGTGACTCGGTAGAACCGAGTCACAAGAAATCAGAAAAAAAACCCGCGAAAAACAAGAAAAGTGGGCAGGGTAGAAACACCCTGACCCCCTAGGCCTGCTCTGGACCCCCAGGGCCAAAAAAAGCATTTTTGTTTTTTAAAAACGGCAGAATTCGCGTTGGGGTCGTGAATCCTGCCGTGAAAATAAAAAAAAAAACAAAGTGCGGGCTCCCGTGCTTCGTTTTCAAAAAGGTCCCGGGTGGGCCAGGTCCCGGGGGCAAACACTTATTTATTTGCGGGGGCCCCCGCAGCCCCGGGGACCGCCACCTCCCCGGGGCTATGTAAATTAGGTACGGGAGGGCACGCGGCACTCCCATAGCCCCGCGGACCGCCACCCCCCCATGGCTTGTTTTAAAATCTGTGGGGGGCCTCCCAGGCCCCCCCAAGCCCCGGGGACCGCCACCTCCTTGGGGCTCTTATTTAAAAATAATTTTAAACATGTGTGGATGGGCAAGAGCCCCCCCACACGCCCCGGGGACCACCACCTCCCCGGGGCTCCAATTATTCAAAATTGGGGGTCCGTTACGGACCCCCGTGCCCGTTACGGACCCCCGTGCCCCGGGGACCACCACCTCCCCGGGGCTTTTAAATGGAGGGAGGGGGGCCGCGTGGCCACCCTCCTGGAGCCCTCCATGGACCTGGGGACCGCCACCCCCCAGGGCCGGCTCCTGCAGTGTCCCGGGGTGCCCACCCCCGGGACACTGCTGTTTGCTATGACAGGGCGGGAGCCGTGCGGCTCCCGCCCTGTCATAGCAAACACTGGTTTGGATTTTGTAAGCGAGAGCAGGTTTCCTGCTCTCGCTTACAAAATCCAAACCACATTGCTTTTCCACAAGGGGAGCTGCATGTCAGCAGCTCCCCGTGTGGAAAAGCAATGCCGGCTCCCGCAGGAGGCGGGGACCCGGCGGGACCGTGGGGGCATTGGGGCTTCCCCCACGGTCCATTCACAGCGGCCAGGCCCCGGGGGATGGGGTACCCGGGGCCAGAAGTGGCCTCAGACGGGGGGCCACGCAGCCCCCCTCCTTATAAAATATATTTTTTTTAAAACAAAAAATTGTGGCCATGCCCCGGAGGATGGGGTCCCCGGGGCCAAAATTGGCCTCGGGAGGGGGGCCGTGCGGCCCCCTTCACGTTTTAAAAAAAAATTTTTTTTTTATTAAAACGGGTCAGACCCTGGGGATGGGGTCCCCAGTGCCCCAAAAATTGTAAAAAGGGGGCCACACAGCTGCCCTTATCCCATTTTTTACATTAAAAAAAAAAAAACGGCATCGCGTCGGAGGCCCCGCCCCCTCCCTGCAGCACTGAGCAAACACGCCCCCTGGCGCGTTGTAAGTTGGGGAATTAATTCCCCTTGAATACTGGGGGTCCCTGGGGGGCAACTACCCCACCAGGTACCTCCAGTGTGCACCACAGGGCTGCGTTGCAGAGAGGTGGTCTGAGGCCACACCCCTTTTTACACCGCTCTGCAACGCAGCTCTGTGGCGCTTACTGCAGGTACCTGGTGGGCTAGTTGGGCCCCAGGGACCCTCAGGACTCAAGGGGAATTAATCCCCCAATTTACAACGCGCCAGGGGGCGCGTTTGCACAGTGGTGCAGGGAGGGGGACGGGGCCTAACAAAACAAGTGTGCAAATGTGCCCCCTGGCTCATTGTAAATTCGGGGATTAAGTCGCCTTCAATCCTGAGGGTCTCTGAGGGCCAACTAGCCCACCAGGTACCTCCAGTAAGTGCCACAGAGCTGCGTTGCAGAGAGGTGATCTGAGGCCACGCCCCTTTTTACACCACTTTGCAACGCAGCTCTGTGGCGCTTACTGGAGGTACCTGGTGGGCTTGTTGGCCCCCAGGGACTCTCAGGATTCAAGGGGACTTAATAGGGACGTTATAGATAGAAATTAGCATTTAAAAAACCTTTGAAATTCACTGAAAAACCATAGGTTTTAGGGACATTATAGTTAGTTGGACATTTCTCTCGTACAAAACCATAGAAATTCCCCTGTTATAGTTAGTTGAGCTAACTATAACTTGCGCCCGCAATGCATTGCTGATGACGTCACATATTACATCATTCATGACATGGTCAGTGACATCTCAAATGACATCACTGATGACATCATCCAGTGACTGTGTGTTTGTTTAAAGTTTAAATATGTTTTATATATATGCCAAGGTGTTTTGAACAATGAGTGGGTGTATAAGTGTCTGGATGGAGGATTTAGTAGGTGCATGACTGACTGTTTAAGTGAGTGATTAAATGTGTCTTACTGAATGCATGGGTTAGTGACTAAAGTGTGTGAATGTCTGTATCAGTCTGTTTGTTGTTGTATAAGCTGCTGCATGGGTTGGTCAGTAGCTACATGAGTGTCTATATGGGTTATCGATTGGTTGCCTGAGTATTTGTATGGGTGCCTGAGTGTGTATGTGTGTGTGTGTGGGTGGGTGGGTGGGAGGTGTGTGACTCTGTGCGAGGTGTGTGACTCTGTGCATAGATGTTTGAGTGGTTGATTCACTGGGTGTATGGGTTCAAGAGTGCATGTGGAAACAGCTGTATGCATGGGTGAGTGTGTGTATGGGTGTGTTGGTGAGTGAATGGATGTCTCAGTGTTACATGTCCAAGTAACTACATATGTAAAAGGCAGTGTATGTGAGTGTTGGAGTATATAAATGACTATATGTGAGAGTGAGTGATTGTGAGAGTGGCTGTATGGATGAGTGTGTTCTTGTATTAGTTATTGTATAAGAGTGTAAGTATGTGTTAGTATATGTTTGAATACGTTAGGTGGTGTGTGTATAACTGTATAGGTGAGTAAATGGGAGTCTGATTGATTCTTTGCATGACTGACTAGGTGTGTGAATAATTCTATGGATGAGTGGCGGTGTGTGAGTGTCTGTATAGATATGTGAGTGCATATGATAGTGCCGTATTGATGGTTGACTGCATGTATGATTGATTGTATGGGTGAATGAGTGGATGTGTGTGTAGACTTAGGAATCAGTGAGTGCGTAAGTAGTAACTGGTATTGGTGTGTCGATGGTTTCGAAAATGGTAGTCTGTATTTTACAGTGGGTGTAACAAAGGTTATATTAGGGTGTGAGGAGGTGCATCAGATTTTCACGTGGATGATGTCATCAGTGATGTCATTAGTGATGTCACTGACCATGTCATGAATGATGTAATATGTGACGTCATCAGCAGTGCATTGCGGGGGCGCGAGTTATAGTTAGCTCAACTAACTATAACGGGGGAAATTCTATGGTTCTGTACGAGAGAAATGTCCAACTAACTATAACGTCCCTAAAACCTATGGTTTTTTCAGTGAATATATATATATATATATATATATATATATATTTTACAACAAAGAACGCCGCACTCTGGAATCAGGATTAAAGAGTTTTATTCACAGACCCAGTCTGTCACACCGACGCGTTTCGGCCATGCGGCCTTTCTCACGGTAGGGGGCACTACTGATCAATCTGTTTTTAAACTTTTACCATGTGACTACTAGTTCCCATTGACTCCTGGGACTTGTAGTTTGATAATACATTTGCGAATACCCTTGTGACATAGTTATTTACAAATCAGAATTGATTGCGCATGGATCAACAAATATTAGAATACATGATCATATTCATCATTATGTTTCAGACGTGTGGTATAATATAATATTACGTGCAAGTTTTAAATTTTTCTATGTATGGTACATATTAAGTAAACATGATTGTATAATTCTTCCGTCTGAGAACTTAAGGGGTCTAGTACCCAGTTGTAAGTTTAGCGTTTTTGCTGTTCATGTATCTTGCATAGTTCTTCCAATTGTCAGCTCGCGCTTGTAGGGTGTAGTACCCTATTTATATATCTTGCAGATGTCATGGTGAAAAACTGGCACGGGGGATTGTTTCGAAAGATGCCTTGAGTTTGTTACTTGGCTTTTACATGCATAATGATCAGTTAGCCATTTGGTTACAGATGAACATAAAGTTCTTCGTCAAAGTTCATCCCTTTGGGGTTCTTGGTTCGTAATCTAATGATGTATTTAGATTCGAGTTGTCGTAGTTTCTTCTTTCTGTCACCCATTCTTTCATTTTTTTCAACCATATCTAGACCAAAGAATGTCATGTTATGCCAATCGCCATTTTGGCAGGTGATCATATGTTTGGCAGTTGCATACGTTTGGTCCTTGTTTTTACTGCCCTGATGTGTTCTAAAATTCGTTTTTTCAAAGTGCAAATTGTGCTTCCTATGTACATTTTGCCACAGTTGCACTGGATGGCATATACCACATATTGTGAGGAACATGTTATTCTTTGATTTATGTGGATGATTCTCCCTTCGGGATCCCTGATGTTGTTTTTATTCACCCCGATTTTGCATGCTTTACAGTTGTTACACCGTTTAAATCCAATCTGTTGATGTTCAAGCCAGTTTTTGCTCTTGGGTTCCGATTTAAAATGACTGCGTACTATCGTATCTTTGATGGAAGGCGCTTTCCTGTACGTGATTTG
This sequence comes from Calotriton arnoldi, assembly GCA_963921515.1. Classification (NCBI taxonomy): domain Eukaryota; kingdom Metazoa; phylum Chordata; class Amphibia; order Caudata; family Salamandridae; genus Calotriton; species Calotriton arnoldi. The sequence goes on from CAWUFW010011075.1 coordinate 365,437, forward strand.
TGGTCTTTCACCAATGATTTTGCCAAGTTCCTGCTTGACACCACAGTCTTCATTGAGAATGGACAAATACAAACAACTCTTTTCAGAAAGAAAACTGCCACCAACAGCATCCTCCATGCAGAGAGTTTTCATCCTAAATCTTTATTGAAAAGCATACCATTTGGAGAATTCCTCAGAATGCGACGGAACTGCTCAAAGGAGGAAGAAGCAGACAGGGAAATTCTCAAATGTGCAAATAGATTGAAAAAGAGGATACAAAGAAAGAGACCTCAATGCCAGCTTGAGAAAAGTCAAATCAATTTCACGAACTGAAACTTTAATAAAAAAAGCAGACAAAGGAAAAGACAATTTAAAGGAAAATAACCAACAAGCAGTCCCGAGACTCACACTATCCTACAATAAAGAGGCACACAAGATCAGACAAAGTATTCAAAAATACTGGCCAATACTACATAGACCAGGAACTTGGCAAAATCATTGGTGAAAGACCACAAATCACGTACAGGAAAGCGCCTTCCATCAAAGATACAAGATAGTACGGAGTCATTTTAAATCGGAACCCAAGAGCAAAAACTGGCTTGAACATCAACAGATTGGATTTAAACGGTGTAACAACTGTAAAGCATGCAAAATCGGGGTGAATAAAAATAACATCAGGGATCCCGAAGGGAGAATCATCCACATAAATCAAAGAATAACATGTTCCTCACTATGTGGTATATGCCATCCAGTGCAACTGTGGCAAAATGTACATAGGAAGCACAATTTGCACTTTGAAAAAACGAATTTTAGAACACATCAGGGCAGTAAAAAACAAGGACCAAACGTATGTAACTGCCAAACACATGATCACCTGCCAAAATGGCGATTGGCATAACATGACATTCTTTGGTCTAGATATGGTTGAAAAAAAATGAAAGAATGGGTGACAGAAAGAAGAAACTACGACAACTCGAATCTAAATACATCATTAGATTACGAACCAAGAACCCCAAAGGGATGAACTTTGACGAAGAACTTTATGTTCATCTGTAACCAAATGGCTAACTGATCATTATGCATGTAAAAGCCAAGTAACAAACTCAAGGCATCTTTCGAAACAATCCCCTGTGCCAGTTTTTCACCATGACATCTGCAAGATATATAAATAGGGTACTACACCCTACAAACGCGAGCTGACAATTGGAAGAACTATGCAAGATACATGAACAGCAAAAAACGCTAAACTTACAACTGGGTACTAGACCCCTTTAAGTTCTCAGACGGAAGAATTATACAATCATGTTTACTTAATATGTACCATACATAGAAAAATTTAAAACTTGCACGTAATATTATATTGTTCCACACGTCTGAAACATAATGATGAATATGGTCATGTATTCTAATATTTGTTGATCCATGCGCAATCAATTCTGATTTGTAAATAACTGTCACAAGGGTATTCGCAAATGTATTATCAAACTACAAGTCCCAGGAGTCAATGGGAACTAGTAGTCACATGGTAAAAGTTTAAAAACATATTGATCAGTAGTGCCCCCTTCCGTGAGAAAGGCCGCATGGCCGAAACGCGTCGGTGTGACAGACTGGGTCTGTGAATAAAACTCTTTAATCCTGATTCCAGAGTCGGCGTTCTTTGTTGTAAAATTGAAATTGGCCACTGGTTCGGGCCCACGCCTGCACCCGCTGCTGCGCGCTCCAGCAGGAACCACATTGCTGCAAGAAAAAAAAAAAATATATATATATGAGAGGAAAGTCTCCGACCAAATACCGGCTCCTCTCCACTCGGGGTCGGTGCGAGTTCCGAGTGTCGGATCCCGGCTAAAATACGCAAAATTTCAGTTTTTAAGAGCTCCTCACTCAAACAGGAAAAAGGGACTCGCACTCCAGGGTGAATGTAATCAAATATTTTTACTGGCAAATATTTGATTACATTCACCCTGGAGTGCGAGTCCCTTTTCCTGTTTGAGTGAGGAGCTCTTAAAACGGAAATTTCGCGATATATATATATATTATCTACTGGCGGTCGCCAGTAGATAGTTATAGTTAGGACCTATTTTCCATAGGAAATCCGCGACATTCTATTTGAAATAACTCTCTTGCCGGTTGACGAATCTTCGCGAAATTTTCAAACTTTATGGCCCGCTCCGGTCCGCTCCTACCCTGAAAGTCTCGGGGTGATTCATCAAGCGGGGGCCGAGAAAAAGGGGGTCCCAAAACGTGTTTTCCCCATTCATTTTTCCATAGGAAACTTTAGACACGGCTACAGCCCGAACTGCTGAACGGAATTACACCAAATTTGGCAAAGAGGTAGTTCTTGGTTCAGAAAGAACCCTTTTGTTAAATGGTCTAAATCCGTTCAGTAGTTGCTGAGAAAATCAAAAGTAAAAACACATATATATCTGGGCGGAGCCTAACCACACATGTCATCGTGAGATCTGATTGGCTGTCAGCACTTCATCCTGGAATTGCTGGCAGCCATCTTGAGACCAATATACATGATAGTACCCCATTGAAATGCCTTGTAGTGAATCAAAGATTTTGAGGGTTACCAAAAGGAGAACTATTAAGGGTGATAACAGACTTTAGTTACATTAGAATTCATTTGTTGATGGTACCATACTAATTTCAGGAATTGTGGTGTGTTCTAAGGTGATTTTACCCTGTGAAAAACCTTCTGCTGGGAAATCATGAATCATGTTTGAGAGAAAACTATTTTCACATGCTTGTCCCATACAGTTTTGGAAGGTGCTCCAGAAGCTAAAATGAGAGCATATTTTCTGTAAATTCACATTATCTTTCTCAGTCATGTGAGAATGAAGTCTGACATTCTCAGTAAAACATGTACATCCAACAAGGGCAGAGACTGTCAGTTGACTCCTTTGTGTTCTACTGCAGCTTCCCAGAGTGTTCTAAAGAACAACTAGAGTGCTAACAGCCTTACTTATGACAAAAGTATGGCACACCTGAAGCCATCTTGATTGGAATAAACTGGTAACACTTAAAACATTTAATTTAAAAAGGAACAAAATGATGGGGTTCATTTTGTCATAGAAATTATGGTTAGTGCTATAGAAAGAAAAATTAGGACATGTTTCAAGTGAGATCTCAAATATCTTCCTGTTATATTTCAACAGGAGCAGCCTGTCAGTTGATGCCTTTGTGTTCTACTGCAGCTTCCCAGAGTGTTCTAAAGAACAACTAGAGTGCTAACAGCCTTACTTATGACAAAAGTATGGCACACCTGAAGCCATCTTGATTGGAATAAACTGGTAACACTTAAAACATTTAATTTAAAAAGGAACAAAATGATGGGTTCATTTTGTCATAAAAATTATGGGTAGTGCTGTAGAAAGAAAAATTAGGACATGTTTCAAGTGTGATCTCAAATATCTTCCTGTTATATTTCAACAGGAGCAGCCTGCCAGTTGATGCCTTTGTGTTCTACTGCAGCTTCCCAGAGTGTTCTAAAGAACAACTAGAGCGCTAACAGCCTTACTTATGACAAAAGTATGGCAAACCGGAAGCCATCTTGATTGGAATAAACCGTTAATACTTAAAACATTTAATTTAAAAAGGAACAAAATGAGGGGGTTCTTTTTTAAATAGAAATTATGGTTAGTGCTGCAGAAAGAAAAATGAGGGCATGTTTTAAGTGAGATCTCAAATCCTCTTCTATTTCATTAGAAAATTCTGACATGCAGACTGAAACAATCACTTTCAATATCAGCAGCAGACTTCCAGTTAACTCCCTGGTGAGCAGTAGCTTTAGTACAGTGATCTAATGAGCAACTAGAGTGCTAACATTCTGAATTTATGGCAAATGTGAGACACATCTGAATGCCTCAAAGTAAAAAACTGAAAGCATTTCCTACTGAGGAGACTGCAGTAAATGAGGAAATTAGGAAACTTCATAACAAAGAAGTCTTCCAAGATGGCCACCAGAGAAAAAAGAGCCCAAATGTAGCACAAATATTACCCAAATGTAGCCCACATATAGCCCAATGACAAAAGTGTGCAAAACACTTTTTATTTTTAGTTTTTTGCAGTTTTATGTAGTGCAGACTGGTCAGGTATTGGAGCGTTGCATCTTAAAACATGACCCCTACACTACAAAAACACTACTGCACTACTCTAAACCCTAAAACACTACCCCAGCACGACTCCCTACACTACACAAGCACCACTGCACTATCCTAAACCCTAAAACACTACCCCCAGCATGACCCCCTACACTACACAAACACCACTGCACTACCCTAAACCCTAAAACACTACCCCCAGCATGATCCCCTACACTACCCAAACACCACTGCACTAACCTAAATCCTAAAACAATACCCCCAGCACGACCCCCTACACTACCCAAACACCACTGCACTACCCTAAAACATGACCCCCTACACTACACAAACACCACTGCACTACCCTAAACCCTAAAACACTACCCCCAGCACGACCCCCTACACTACACAAGCACCACTGCACTACCCTAAACCCTAAAACACTACCCCCAGAACGACCCCCTACACTGCCCGAACACCACTGCACTGCCCTAAACCCTGAAACACCACCCCCAGCACGACCCCCTACACTGCCCGAACACCACTGCACTGCCCTAAACCCTGAAACACCATTCCCCCTGCATGACCCCCTACTCTGCCCGAACACTACTGCACTGGCCTAAACCCTGAAACACCAGCCCCAGCACGACCCCCTACACTGCCCGAACACCACTGCACTACCCTAAACCCAGAAACACCACCCCCAGCACGACCCCCTACACTGCCTGAGCACCACTGCACTGCCCTAAACCCCGAAACACCAGCCCCAGCATGACCCCCTACACTGCCCGAACACCACTGCACTGCCCTAAACCCTGAAACACCAGCCCCAGCACGACCACCTACACTGCACGAACACCACTGCACTGCCCTAAACCCTGAAACACCAGCCCCAGCATGACCCCTACACTGCCCGAACACCACTGCACTGCCCTAAACCGTGAAACACTAGCCCCAGCACGACCCCCTACACTGCCAGAACACCATTGCACTGCCCTAAACCCTGAAACACCAGCCCCAGCACAACCCCCTACACTGCCCGAACACTACTGCACTGCCCTAAACCCTGAAACACCACCCCGTGCACGACCCCTACACTGCCCGAACACCACTGCACTGCCCTAAACCCTGAAACACCACCCCAGCACGACACCCTACACTGCCCGAACACCACTGCACTGCCCTAAACCCTGAAACACCATTCCCCCTGCACGACCCCCTACACTGCCCGAACACTACTGCACTGCCCTAAACCCTGAAACACCATCCCCAGCACGACCCCCTACACTGCACGAACACCCCTGCACTGCCCTAAACCCTGAAACACTACCCCCAGCAAGACCCCCTACACTGCCCGAACACCACTGCACTGCCCTAAACCCTGAAACATCACCCCAGCAAGACCCCCTACACTGCCCGACCACCACTGCCCTAAACCCTGAAACACCACCCCCAGCAAGACCCCCTACACTGCCCGAACACCACTGCACTACCCTAAACCCTACAACACTACCCCCAGCACGACCCCCTACCCTGCACTACCCTGAACCCTAAAACACTACCCCCTGCACGACCCCCTACACTGTTCGAACACCACTGTACTGCCCTAAACCCTGAAACACCACCCCCAGCACGACCCCCTACACTGCCCAAACACCACTGCACTGCCCTAAACCCTGAAACACCACCCCCTTCACGACCCCCTACACTGCCCGAACACCACTGCACTGCCCTAAACTCTGAAACACCACCCCCAGCACGGCCCCCTACACTGCCCAAACACCACTGCACTGCCCTAAACCCTGAAACACTATCCCCAGCAAGACCCCCTACACTGCCCAAACACCACTCCACTGCCCTAAACCCTGAAACACCAGCCCCAGCACGACCAACTACACTGCACGAACACCACTGCACTGCCCTAAACCCTGAAACACCAGCCCCAGCATGACCCCCTACACTGCCCGAACACCACTGCCCTAAACCCTGAAACACCACCCCCAGCACGACCCCCTACACTGCCCGAACACCACTGCACTGCCCTAAACCCTGAAACACCACCCCCAGCACGACCCCCTACACTGCCCGAACACCACTGCTCTGCCCAAAACCCTGAAACACAAGCCCCAGCACGACCCCCTACACTGCCCGAACACCACTGCACTGCCCGAAACCCTGAGACACCAGCCCCAGCACGACCAACTACACTGCACGAACACCACTGCACTGCCCTAAACCCTGAAACACCAGCCCCAGCATGACCCCCTACACTGCCCGAACACCACTGCACTGCCCTAAACCATGAAACACTAGCCCCAGCACGACCCCCTACACTGCCAGAACACCATTGCACTGCCCTAAACCCTGAAACACCAGCCCCAGCACAACCCCCTACACTGCCCGAACACCACTGCAGTGCCCTAAACCCTGAAACACCACCCCGTGCACGACCCCCTACACTGCCCGAACACCACTGCACTGCCCTAAACCCTGAAACACCACCCCCAGCACGACACCCTACACTGCCCGAACACCACTGCACTGCCCTAAACCCTGAAACATCACCCCCAGCAAGAACCCCTACACTGCCCGAACACCACTGCACTAAACCCTGAAACACCACCCCCAGCAAGACCCCCTACACTGCCCGAACACCACTGCCCTAAACCCTGAAACACCAACCCCAGCAAGACCCCCTACACTGCCCGAACACCACTGCACTAAACCCTGAAACACCAGCCCCAGCACGACCCCCTACATTGCCCGAACACCACTGCACTGCCTTAAAACCTGAAACACCACCCCCTGCATGACCCACTACACTGCCCGAACACCACTGCACTGCCCTAAACCCTGAAACACCACCCCCAGCACGACCCCCTACACTGCCCGAACACCATTGCACTGCCCTAAACCCTGAAACACCACCCCTGCACGACCCCCTACACTGCCCAAACACTACTGCACTGCCCTAAACCCTGAAACACCGCCCCAGCATGACCCCCTACACTGCACGAACACTACTGCACTGCCCTAAACCCTGAAACACCATCCCCAGCACGACCCCCTACACTGCACGAACACCCCTGCACTGCCCTAAACCCTGAAACACTACCCCCAGCAAGACCCCCTACACTGCCCGAACACCACTGCACTGCCCTAAACCCTGAAACATCACCCCAGCAAGACCCCCTACACTGCCCGAACACCACTGCACTGCCCTAAACCCTGAAACACCAGCCCCAGCAAGACCCCCTACACTGCCCGAACACCACTGCACTGCCCTAAACCCTGAAACATCACCCCCAGCAAGACCCCCTACACTGCCCGAACACCACTGCCCTAAACCCTGAAACACCACCCCCAGCAAGACCCCCTACACTGCCCGAACAACACTGCAGTGCCCTAAACCCTAAAACACCACCCCCAGCATGACCCCCTACACTGCCCGAACACCACTGCTCTGCCCAAAACCCTGAAACACCAGCCCCAGCACGACCCCTACACTGCCCGAACACCACTGCACTGCCCTAAACCCTGAAACACCACCCCCAGCACGACCCCCTACACTGCCCGAACACCACTGCACTGCCCTAAACCCTGAAACACCACCCCCAGCACGACCGCCTACACTGCCTGAAAACCACTGCACTGCCCTAAACCCTGAAACACCAGCCCCAGCACGACCCCCTACACTGCCCGAACACCACTGCACTGCCCTAAACCCTCAAACACCAGCCCCAGCACGACCCCCTACACTGCCCGCATACCACTGCACTACCCTAAACCCTGAAACACCAGCCCCAGCAAGACCCCCTACACTGCCCGAACACCACTGCATTGCCCTAAACCACCAGCCCCAGCAAGACCCCATACACTGCCCGAACACCACTGCGCTGCCCTAAACGCTGAAACATCAGCCCCAGCAAGACCCCCTACACTGCGCGAACACCATTGCACTGCCCTAAACCCTGAAACACCACCCCCAGCAAGACCCCCTACACTGCCCGAACACCACTGCACTAAACCCGGAAACACCAGTCCCAGCAAGACCACCTACACTGCCCGAACACAACTGCACTGCCCAAAACCCTGAAACACCACCCCCAGCACGACACCCTACACTGCCCGAACACCACTGCACTACCCTAAACCCTGAAACACCAGCCCCAGCACGACCCCCTACACTGCCCGAACACCACTGCACTGCCCTAAACCCTGAAACACCAGCCCCAGCACGACCCCCTACACTGCCCTAACAACACTGCACTGCCCTAAACCCTGAAACACCAGCCCCAGCACGACCCCCTACACTGCCCGAACACCACTGCACTACCCTAAACCCTGAAACACCAGCCCCAGCAAGACCCCCTACACTGCCCGAACACCACTGCACTGCCCTAAACCCTGAAACACCAGCCCCAGCAAGACCCCCTACACTGCCCGAACACCACTGCACTGCCCTAAACCCTGAAACACCACCCCCAGCAAGACCCCCTACACTGCCCGAACACCACTGCGCTGCCCTAAACGCTGAAACATCAGCCCCAGCAAAACCTCCTACACTGCGCGAACAACATTGCACTGCCCTAAACCCTGAAACACCACCCCCAGCAAGACCCCCTACACTGCCCGAACACCACTGCACTAAACCCAGAAACACCAGCCCCAGCAAGACCACCTACACTGCCCGAACACCACTGCACTGCCCAAAACCCTGAAACACCACCCCCAGCACGACACCCTACAATGCCTGAACACCACTGCACTGCCCTAAACCCTGAAACATCACCCCCAGCAAGACCCCCTACACTGCCCGAACACCACTGCCCTAAACCCTGAAACACCACCCCCAGCAAGACCCCTACACTGCCCGAACACCACTGCACTGCCCTAAACCCTGAAACACCAGCCCCAGCACGACCCCCTACATTGCCCGAACACCACTGCACTGCCCTAAACCCTGAAACACCACCCCCTGCATGACCCACTACACTGCCCGAACACCACTGCACTGCCCTAAACCCTGAAACACCATTCCCCTGCATGACCCCCTACTCTGCCCGAACACTACTGCACTGGCCTAAACCCTGAAACACCATCCCCAGCACGACCCCCTACACTGCACGAACACCCCTGCACTGCCCTAAACCCTGAAACACTACCCCCAGCAAGACCCCTACACTGCCCGAACACCACTGCACTACTCTAAACCCTGAAACATCACCCCCAGCAAGACCCCCTACACTGCCCGAACACCACTGCCCTAAACCCTGAAACACCACCCCCAGCAAGACCCCCTACACTGCCCGAACACCACTGCACTGCCCTAAACACCAGCCCCAGCACGACCCCCTACATTGCCCTAACACCACTGCACTGCCCTAAATCCTGAAACACCACCCCCTGCATGACCCACTACACTGCCCGAACACCACTGCCCTAAACCCTGAAACACCACCCCCAGCACGACCCCCTACACTGCCCGAACACCATTGCACTGCCCTAAACCCTGAAACACCACCCCTGCACGACCCCCTACACTGCCCGAACACTACTGCACTGCCCTAAACCCTGAAACACCTCCCCCAGCATGACCCCCTACACTGCACGAACACTACTGCACTGCCCTAAACCTTGAAACACCAGCCCCAGCAAGACCCCCTACACTGCCCGAACACCACTGCACTGCCCTAAACCCTGAAACATCACCCCCAGCAAGACCCCCTACACTGCCCGAACACCACTGCCCTAAACCCAGAAACACCACCCCCAGCAAGACCCCCTACACTGCCCGAACAACACTGCAGTGCCCTAAACCCTAAAACACCACCCCCAGCACGACCCCCTACACTGCCCGAACACCACTGCTCTGCCCAAAACCCTGAAACACCACCCCCAACACGACCGCTTACACTGCCTGAAAACCACTGCACTGCCCTAAACCCTGAAACACCAGCCCCAGCACGACCCCCTACACTGCCCTAACAACACTGCACTGCCCTAAACCCTGAAACACCAGCCCCAGCAAGACCCCCTACACTGCCCGAACACCACTGCACTGCCCTAAACCCTGAAACACCAGCCCCAGCAAGACCCCCTACACTGCCCGAACACCACTGCACTGCCCTAAACCCTGAAACACCACCCCCAGCAAGACCCCCTACACTGCCCGACCACCACTGCCCTAAACCCTGAAACACCACCCCCAGCAAGACCCCCTACACTGCCCGAACACCACTGCACTGCCCTAAACCCTGAAACACCAGCCCCAGCACGACCCCCTACATTGCCCGAACACCACTGCACTGCCCTAAACCCTGAAACACCACCCCCTGCATGACCCACTACACTGCCCGAACACCACTGCACTGCCCTAAACCCTGAAACACCATTCCCCCTGCATGACCCCCTACTCTGCCCGAACACTACTGCACTGGCCTAAACCCTGAAACACCATCCCCAGCACGACCCCCTACACTGCACGAACACCCCTGCACTGCCCTAAACCCTGAAACACTACCCCCAGCAAGACCCCCTACACTGCCCGAACACCACTGCACTACTCTAAACCCTGAAACATCACCCCCAGCAAGACCCCCTACACTGCCCGAACACCACTGCCCTAAACCCTGAAACACCACCCCCAGCAAGACCCCCTACACTGCCCGAACACCACTGCACTGCCCTAAACACCAGCCCCAGCACGACCCCCTACATTGCCCGAACACCACTGCACTGCCCTAAATCCTGAAACACCACCCCCTGCATGACCCACTACACTGCCCGAACACCACTGCCCTAAACCCTGAAACACCACCCCCAGCACGACCCCCTACACTGCCCGAACACCATTGCACTGCCCTAAACCCTGAAACACCACCCCCTGCACGACCCCCTACACTGCCCGAACACTACTGCACTGCCCTAAACCCTGAAACACCTCCCCCAGCATGACCCCCTACACTGCACGAACACTACTGCACTGCCCTAAACCTTGAAACACCAGCCCCAGCAAGACCCCTACACTGCCCGAACACCACTGCACTGCCCTAAACCCTGAAACATCACCCCCAGCAAGACCCCCTACACTGCCCGAACACCACTGCCCTAAACCCTGAAACACCACCCCCAGCAAGACCCCCTACACTGCCCGAACAACACTGCAGTGCCCTAAACCCTAAAACACCACCCCAGCACGACCCCCTACACTGCCCGAACACCACTGCTCTGCCCAAAACCCTGAAACACCACCCCCAACACGACAGCTTACACTGCCTGAAAACCACTGCACTGCCCTAAACCCTGAAACACCAGCCCCAGCACGACCCCCTACACTGCCCTAACAACACTGCACTGCCCTAAACCCTGAAACACCAGCCCCAGCAAGACCCCTACACTGCCCGAACACCACTGCACTGCCCTAAACCCTGAAACACCAGCCCCAGCAAGACCCCTACACTGCCCGAACACCACTGCACTGCCCTAAACCCTGAAACACCACCCCCAGCAAGACCCCCTACATTGCCCGAACACCACTGCGCTGCCCTAAACGCTGAAACATCAGCCCCAGCAAGACCCCGTACACTGCGCGAACACCATTGCACTGCTCTAAACCCTGAAACACCACCCCCAGCAAGACCCCCTACACTGCCCGAACACCACTGCACTAAACCCGGAAACACCAGCCCCAGCAAGACCACCTACACTGCCCGAACACCACTGCACTGCCCAAAACCCTGAAACACCACCCCCAGCACGACACCCTACACTGCCCGAACACCACTGCACTGCCCTAAACCGTGAAACACTAGCCCCTGCACGACCCCCTACACTGCCAGAACACCACTACACTAAACCCAGAAACACCACCCCCAGCACGACCCCCTACACTGCCCGAACACCACTGCGCTGCCCTAAACGCTGAAACATCAGCCCCAGCAAGACCCCGTACACTGCCCGAACACCACTGCACTGCCCTAAACCCTGAAACACCACCCCCCTGCACGACCCCCTACACTGCCCAAACACCACTGCACTGCCCTAAACCCTAAAGTCTACCCCCAGCATGACCCCTACACTGCCCGAACACCACTGCACTGCCCTAAACCCTGACTCACCACCCCCTGCACGACCCCCTACACTGCCCGAACACCACTACACTGCCCTAAACCCAGAAACACCACCCCCAGCACGACCCCCTACACTGCCCGAACACCACTGCACTGCCCTAAACCCTGAAACACCACCCCCAGCACGACCCCTACACTGCCCGAACACCACTGCACTGCCCTAAACCCTGAAACACCACCCCCAGCACGACCCCCTACACTGCCCGAACACCACTGCACTGCCCTAAACCCTGAAACACTAGCCCCTGCACGACCCCCTACACTGCCCGAACACCACTGCACTGCCCTAAACCCTGAAACACCACCCCCAGCACGACCCTCTACACTGCCTAAACACCACTGCCCTAAACCCTGAAACACCACCCCCAGCTAGACCCCCTACACTGCCCGAATACCACTGCACTGCCCTAAAGCCTGAAACACCACCTCCAACACAACCCCCTACACTGCCTGAACACCATTGCCCTGCCCTAAACCCTGAAACACTGCCCCCAGCAAGACCCCCTACACTGCCCGAACACCACTGCACTGCCCTAAACCCTGAAACATCACCCCCAGCAAGACCCCCTACACTGCCCGAACACCACTGCCCTAAACCCTGAAACACCACCCCCAGCACGACCCCCTACACTGCTCGAACACCACTGCACTGCCCTAAACCCTGAAACACCACCCCCAGCACGACCCCCTACACTGCCCGAACACCACTGCTCTGACCAAAACACTGAAACACCAGCCCCAGCATGACCCCCTACACTGCCCGAACACCACTGCACTGCCCTAAACCCTGAAACACCAGCCCCAGCACGAACCCCTACACTGCCCGAACACCACTGCACTACCCTAAACCCAGAAACACCACCCCCAGCACGACCCCCTACACTGCCCGAGCAGCACTGCCCTAAACCATGAAACACCATCCCCAGCACGACCCCCTACACTGCACGAACACCACTGCACTGCCCTAATCCCTGAAAAACTACCCCCAGCAAGACCCCCTACACTGCCCAAACACCACTGCACTGCCCTAAACCCTAAAACACCAGCCCCAACACGACCCCCTACACTGCCCGAACACCACTGCACTACCCTAAACCCATAAACACCACCCCCAGCACGACCCCCTACACTGCCTGAGCACCACTGCACTGCCCTAAACCCTGAAACACTAGCCCAAGCATGACCCCCTACACTGCCCGAACACCACTGCACTGCCCTAAACCCTGAAACACCAGCCCCAGCACGACCACCTACACTGCACAAACACCACTGCACTGCCCTAAACCCTGAAACACCAGCCCCAGCATGACCCCCTACACTGCCCTAAACCGTGAAACACTAGCCCCAGCACGACCCCCTACACTGCCAGAACACCATTGCACTGCCCTAAACCCTGAAACACCAGCCCCAGCACAACCCCTACACTGCCCGAACACCACTGCACTGCCCTAAACCCTGAAACACCACCCCGTGCACGACCCCCTACACTGCCCAAACACCACTGCACTGCCCTAAACCCTGAAACACCACCCCCAGCACGACACCCTACACTGCCCGAACACCACTGCACTGCCTTAAACCCTGAAACATTACCCCCAGCAAGACCCCCTACACTGCCCGAACACCACTGCCCTAAACCCTGAAACACCACCCCCAGCAAGACCCCCTACACTGCCCGAACACCACTGCACTGCCCTAAACCCTGAAACACCAGCCCCAGCACGACCCCTACATTACCCGAACACCACTGCACTGCCCTAAACCCTGAAACACCACCCCTGCATGACCCACTACACTGCCCGAACACCACTGCACTGCCCTAAACCCTGAAACACCATTCCCCCTGCACGACCCCCTACTCTGCCCGAACACTACTGCACTGGCCTAAACCCTGAAACACCATCCCCAGCACGACCCCCTACACTGCACGAACACCCCTGCACTGCCCTAAACCCTGAAACACTACCCCCAGCAAGACCCCCTACACTGCCCGAACACCACTGCACTGCCCTAAACCCTGAAACATCACCCCCAGCAAGACCCCTACACTGTTCGAACACCACTGCACTAAACCCTGAAACACCACCCCCATTAAGACCCCCTACACTGCCCGAACACCACTGCACTGCCCTAAACCCTGAAACACCAGCCCCAGCACGACCCCCTACATTGCCCTAACACCACTGCACTGCCCTAAACCCTGAAACACCACCCCTGCATGACCCACTACACTGCCCGAACACCATTGCACTGCCCTAAACCCTGAAACACCACCCCCTGCACGACCCCCTACACTGCCCGAACACCACTGCACTGCCCTAAACCCTGAAACACCAGCCCCAGCACGACCCCCTACACTGCCCGAGCACCACAGCACTGCCCTAAACCCTGAAACACAACCCCCAGCACGACCCCTACACTACCCGAACACCACTGCACTACCCTAAACCCTAAAATACTCCCCCAGCACGACCCCCTACACTACCCGAACACAACTGCACTGCCCTAAACCCTCAAACACTCCCCCAGCACGACCCCCTACACTACCCGAACACCACTGCACTAAACCCTAAAACACTCCCCCAGCACGACCCCCTACACTGCCCGAACACCACTGCACTGCCCTAAACCCTAAAACACTCCCCCAGCATGACCTCCTACACTACCCAAACACCACTGCACTGCCCTAAACCCTAAAACACTCCCCCAGCATGACCCCCTGCACGACCCAAACACCACTGCACTGCCCTAAACCCTGAAACACCACCCCCAGCAAGACCCCCTACACTGCCCGAACACCACTGCACTGCCCTAAACCCTGAAACACCACCCCCAGCACGACCCCCTACACTGCCCGAACACCACTGCACTACCCTAAACCCTAAAACACGACCTCCTACACTACACAAAGACCACTGCACTACCCTAAACCCAAAAACACTACCCCCAGCACGACCCACTACACTACACAAACACCACTGCACTACCCTAAACCCTAAAACAATACCCCAGCACGAACCCCTACACTACCCAAACACCACTGCACTACCCTAAACCCTAAAACACTACCCCCAGCAGTACCCCTACACTACCCAAACACCATTGCACTACCCTAAACCCTAAAACACTACCCCCAGCAGTACCCCCTACACTACCCAAATACCACTGCACTACCCTAAACCCTAAACCACTACCCCCAGCACGACCCCTACACTACCCAAACACCACTGCACTACCCTAAACCCTAAAACACTACCCCCAGCACAACCCCTACACTACCCAAACACCACTGTAATACCCTAAACCCTAAAACACTCCCCCAGCACGACTCCCTACACTATCCAAACACCACTGCACTACCCTAAACCCTAAATCTACCCCCAGCACGACCCCCTTCACTACCTAAACACAACTACACAATTTGTTACAGGCGTTGCAACGCAGGCCTGTGGTGCTTACTGGAAGTACTTGGTGGGCTAGTTGGGCCCCAGGGACCCTCAGGATTCAAGGTGACCTAATCCCCCAACTTAAAACGCGCCACGGGGCGCGTTTGCACAGTGGTGAAGGGAGGGGGCGGGGCCTCAGGTGACATGTGCGCAACGCGCCTGTGGTGCGTTTTAAGTTGGGGAATTAATTCCTTTGAATCCTGAGGGACCCTGGGGCCAACTAGCCCACCAGGTACCTTCAGTAAGCACAACAGAGTTGCGTTGCAGAGAGGTGAAAAAGGTGCGTGGCCTCGGAACGCCTCTCTGCAACTCAGCTCTGTGGTCCTAACTGTAGGTACCTGGGGCGCTAGTTGGGCCCCAGGGACCCTCAGGATTCAAGGGGACTTAATCCCGCAACTTAAAACGCGCCACGGGCGCGCTTGCACTACGCGTTTTAAGAGGTAGTTTTAATCCCCCTGCCCTATTATGTACTAGGGACTTACAGAGGAGGTCATGCTAATCACAGGGGTACCCCAACGCATAGTGTTCCCTAGTGTATGTAGGTGTTTTCACTGTATTCTAAGTGTCTTTTAGCATAGCACTGACTCTGGTTAGTCAGAGTCAGTTACCACCAGTACCCGTCTGAAAAAGTTGTGGGCACAGGATGATTTTGCAACATGGCCTCTTTCTGCTCCTCTGTTGGTTCTTTCTGCACATCTTTTGCTTCTTCCTGCACTTTTCTTCGTCTTTGTGGACTTCTGTTGCTTCTTTCTGCATTTCTTTTGCTTCTTTCTGCGCGTTTTTTCTTCTTTCTTCACATGTCCTACCTCTGTAGGCATAGTTAGAAACTAGCATTTAAAAACCTTTGAAATTCACTTAAAAATCATAGGTTTCAGGCACGTTATAGTTAGAAATTAGCATTTAAAAAACCTTTGAAATTCACTGAAAAACCATAGGTTTCAGACACGTTATAGTTAGAAATTAGCATTTAAAAACCTTTGAAATTCACTGAAAAAACCATAGGTTTTAGGGACAGTTATAGTTAGTTGGACATTTCACTCGTACAAAACCATAGAAATTCCCCCGTTATAGTTAGTTCAGCTAACTATAACTCGCGCCCCCGCAATGCACTGCTGATGACGTCACATATTACATCACTCATGACATGGTCAGTGACATCACTGATGACATCTCAAATGACATCACTGATGACATCATCCATGTGATAATTTCATGCATCTTCTCACACCCTAATATAGCTTTTGATACACCCACTCTAAATTACAGACTGCCATTCTCAAAACCATACACACTCCAATACCAATAACTACATACCCACTCACTGATTCTTAGGTCTACACACACACATCTACTCACTCACCCGTACAGTCACTCATACTTACAGTCACTCAGTACAGGACTATCATATGCACTCATACACCTATATAAACACTCACACACCGCCACTCATCCATAGAGGTACTCACACACCTAGTCAGTCATGCAAAAAATTAATCACACACCCATTTACTCACCTATACAGTTATCCACACACCAGCTCACTTACTCATACAAATACTAGCACATTCTTACGCTCTTATACAATAACTGATACAAGCACACACGCATCCATACAGCCACTCTCACAATCACACACTCTCACTTATAGCCATTTAAATACTCTAACACACATATATACTGCCTTTTACATATGTAGTTACTCGCACATGTACCACTGAAATATACATTCACTCACTAGCACACCCATACACACACTCACCCACCCAAGCAGTCCATCACAGATGCACTCTTGAAATCATGCACCCAGTGAATCACCCACTCACACATCTATGTACAGAGTCACACACACCCCACCCACACAAACACTCAGGCAGCCATACAGATACTCAGAGAACCAATCAATAACCCATATAGACACTCATGTAGCTATTCGCAAATCCATGCATCCACTTACACACCAACAAACAGACGGATACAGACATTCACACAGTTTAGTCACTAACCCATGCATTCAGTAAGATACGTTTAATCACTCACTTGTAGTCAGTCAGTCACTCACGTACTAAATCATCCATTCAGACACTTAAACACCCACTCATTCTTCAATACGCCTTTCCCTATATATATTAAACATATTTAAACTTTACAGAAACACAGTCACTGGATGATGTCATCAGTGATTTCATTTGAGATGTCATAAGTGATGTCATCAGTGATGTCACTGACCATGTCATGAGTGATGTAATATGTGACGTCATCAGCAGTGCATTGCGGGCGCGAGTTATAGTTAGCTGAACTAACTATAACGGGGGAATTTCTATGGTTTTGTACGAGTGAAATGTCCAACTAACTATAACTGTCCCTAAAACCTATGGTTTTTCAGTGAATATATATATATATATATATATATATATATATATATATATATATATATTCATTGAAAAAACCATAGGTTTTAGGAAAGTTATAGTTAGTTGGACATTTCACTCGTACAAAACCAGAGAAATTCCCCTGTTATAGTTAGTTCAGCTAACTATAACTCGCGCCCCCGCAATGCACTTCTGATGACGTCACATATTACATCACTCATGACATTTAAACCCCACACAGGTTTATTTGTTTTAACAAAAAACAAGCCCCGGGGGGTGGTGGTCCCCGGGGCTTGGGGGGGCCTTGGAGGCCCCCCACCACATTTAAAAATTAGCCCCGGGGGGGTGGCGGTCCCTGGGGCTGGGGGGGGGCTGCGTGCCCCCCGCAATTCTTTAATCAAGCCCCGGGGAGGTGGCGGTCCCCGGGGCAGTGTGGGGGGGATTGGGGCCCCACCCACACATTTTTTCAGTGCTGCCGGGACCTGGCCCACCCGGGGGCTTCAATACAACGAAGCGCGGGAGCCCGCGCTTCGTGTTTTTTTTTAATTTTCTCGGTCGGATTCGCGCACCCAGCGCGAATTTGCCCGATTTTTTTAAATTTATTTTTTTAAATAAAAATTAAAAAAATAAATAAATGCTTTTTTGGGCCCTGAGCAGGCCTAGGGGGTCAGGGTGTTTCTACCCTGCCCCCTTTTCTTTTTTTTCGTGTTTCTTTTTCTCTTTTCTTGTGACTCGGTTCTACCAATGGTTTTTTTAAATGCTAATTTCTAACTATAACGTCCCTGAAACCTGTGGTTTTTTCAGTGAATTTCAAAGGTTTTTTAAATGCTAATTTCTATCTATGCCTACAAAGGTAGGACATGTGCAGAAAGAATAAGAAAGGTGCAGCAAGAAACAAGAGAAATGCAGAAAGAGGCAACAGAAGTCCAGAAAGTCGAAGAAAGGTGCAGAAAGAAGCAAGAGATGTGCACAAAAAACCAACAGAGGAGCAGAAAGAGTCTGTTGCAAAGTCATCCTGTGCCCCCAACTTTTTGCTGACGGGTACTGGTGGTCACTGACTCTAACTAACCAGGCCCGGAGCCAGTGCTATGGTGAAAGACGCTTAGAATACAGTGAAAACACCTACATACACTAGGGTACACTATGGGTTGGGGTACCCCTACGATTGGCATGACCTCTCCTGTATGGCCCTAGTAGATAATAGGGCAGGGGGATTAAAACTACCTCTAACTAAGAGGTGCAGAAGGAGGCAAGAGAAGTACAGAAAGAAGCAACACAGGTGCCGAAAGAGGCAAGAGAGGTGCAGAAAAAAGCAAGAGCAGTGCAGAAAGAACCAACAGAGGTGTAAAAAGAGGCAAAAGGGGTGCATAAAGGGGTAGGAGAGGTACACAAAGAGGCAAGAGAGGTACGGAAAGAGACAGGAGGGGTGCAGAAAGAAGGAAGAGAAGTGCAGAAAGAGGCAAGAGAATTGCTGAAAGAAGCAACAGAGGTGTAGAAAGAAGCAAGAGAAGTACAGAAAGAGGCAAGTAAGCTGCAGATAGAAGCAAGAGCAGTGCAGAAAGAACCAACAGAGGTGCAGAAAGAAGGAAGAGGGGTGGAGAGAGAGGCAAGAGGGATGCAGAAAAAGGTAGGATGGGTGCACAAAGAGGCAAGAGAGGTGCAGAAAGGAGCAAGTGAGGTGCAGAAAGAGCCAACAGAGGTGCAAAAAGAGGCGAGAGGTGCAGAAACAGGCAAGAGAAGTGCACAGAGGCAAGAGAATTGCTGAAAGAAGCAACAGAGGTGTACAAAGAAGCAAGAAAAGTGCAGAAAGAGGCAAGTGAGATGCAAAAACAGGCAGGAAAGGTACAGAAAGACAGAAGACAAGTGCAGAAAGAGGCAACAGGGGTGCAGAAAGAGGCAAGAAAAGTGTAGAAAGGAGCAAGTGAGGTGCAGAAAGAGCCAACAGAAGTGCACAAAGAGGCAAGAGAATTGCGGAAAGAAGCAACAGAGGTGCAGAAAGAAGCAAGAAAAGTGCAGAAAGAGGCAAAAGAGGTACATAAAGAGACAACAGGGGTGCAGAAATAAGCATGGAAAGTGCAGAATGAAGCAACAGGGTGCAGAAAGAGCAAGTGAGGTGCAGAAAGAGCTAACGGGTGCAAAAAGAGGCAAGAGAGGTGCAGAAACAGGCAAGAGAAGTGCACAAAGAGGCAAGAGAATTGCTGAAAGAAGCAACAGGGGTGTAGAAAGAAGCAAGAAAAGTGCAGAAAGAGGCAAGTGAGATGCAAAAACAGGCAGGAAAGGTACAGAAAGAGGGAAGACGAGTGCAGAAAGAGACACAGGGGTGCAGAAAGAAGCAAATGAGGTGCAGAAAGAGGCAACAGACGTGCAGAAAGAGGGAAGAGAGGTGCAGAAAACCGTGACTTTTTGCAGACTTGCACTCTGTCCTGGTCTGCACATGCTTTTAATCATAGCAGTAGAAAGAGAGTCTTTTGTTAATTTCCACAATTGTTCATAGAAAAAAAACGAAGACAACCGATACAGTTATACATTTGATATTTGTAGTATTGGAAGCACTTCTTCTCTTTCTAATAACCGCAATAGAAATAAAAGAAGGACTGCAGTTCTCTCTCCTGGACAGTGTGTATGATGCTTTCCAGCGAGGCTGACTGTAATAAAGAGCAAGCATATAGCGATTAGTGGCAACTTGTGGCTTCTAGTGGAGCTACAACTGCTGCTGGGACATAAGGAAAGCAAGAACTTCCTCCTCGGCCCACACATATTCTCTCTCAGCCTCCCAAGAACAATTGAGGTGACTGACATTTTTATTACATATTAAGCACTGAATAAGAGAGTGACTACCATGACAAGTCTTGCTGGAACAACTATGTATTGTGGGTCTTTGTGAATTCAGGAAGCATCTTGCTGATTTTTAAGGGGTGATGTAGGATGTCAATGATTAGGGGGCCCGTAACTGAGAAATGTCATCTAACGCACACCATATTTTGCTTGGTGAAGGCATGAATGCTTAAGGCATTGCATGGAAGCTTTCACAAGGCCTACCTTGGAGCATATCTGGTAACATGTTTTGCTCATAAGCTTATCACACATCAATGATGTTTTTATGGACCAATATAAAAATCTTGACATAAGTCCTATTCACTATTGGCAGCCAATGGTCTAATTCAAATTTGTAATCCATCCATTGATGTGTTTGTTGGTAGGTGTGAAAAGAGTTGGCTATGTCTCTCCACATCTCAGCTGGGTTGGGCCAACTCAATCCAAAATTGCTAACATAGTTGGCTGAGGTTGGAGCACTTTTTAGGTCTCGCCTAGCGACGCAGCGCAAAGCGCTGCTCACTATGCGAGATCTATTGTCGTCGACTTGGGTCGGAAGGGGGACAGGACATGTGCACGCGTACGGCACGGCCTGGACAAGAGATGTGCACGCGTATGGTGCGAGCAGAAGTTGTAATAACGCTGCAAACCGTACACGTGCACATCAACTGTCTGTGCCAAAGCTTAACAGACAGGAGATGTGCACGCGTACGGCTCGCGGCGTTATCACAACTCCTGCTCGCACCATACGCGTGCACATCTCCTGTCCAGGCGCGGCGTCCAGCATGCCTCCCGCTCAACCCCACTCACCGGCTCTTGTGGGGACTCTGCGCTGATTCTTGCTCCGGCCGCACCATGCGGCATTCACGAAGGCGGGGTGGGCTCCCGCCGGACTTCCCTCTGCGGGGTGGGCTCCCGCCGGACTTCCCTATGCGGGGTGGGCTCCCGCCTCGCTTCTCCAACACACGGGGCTCCCTCAGCTCACGGGAGCCCCGGACACCTCCGGCCGCGCGCTCCATGCCCCGCCCATGCCCCACGCAACTGACGTCGCCCGGCGCCCGACAGCAGATGTGCACACACACGGCGGCTCGCGGGCTTCAGAGCCTTCACTAAGTGTACCATCTATAGACCCCGTACTCTCTACATGTCTTGCATATGTTCGGGGAGTCCTCGCTCGATTTGTAGACGCACTGCCTAGCGACGAGGTAAACACAGCAGCCCGTTACTCCCATGGTTCAGATTCACCTTTTTAAACAACGATTGCGAGCCTCGCACCAGACCTACACGACGAAGAGCATTTGGTTGGCCGTGACGTACTAAATATTTGTACCGAACTTTCCAGTTTCAAACGGCTTTGACGCACCCCTTCATGAGTGCCTCATATGCGAGAATTACCTCCAGTATGCCAGGCTTAGAAGTAGGCTCACAAGCATCTTTCGCTCACACACAGGCATTTACTCACTTACTCATTCAATCTCTTATTTAGTCTCACGTTTACTCTCATTCACATTCACTCTTACTCATTCACATTCTTTCATTATCTCACTCACATTCACTCTTACTCATTCATTGGGACTTGCGGTCACTCTTACCCTTACTTGCTCCATTTTTTCTCACTTGATCACACCTTCTCTCATTCTCAGTGTGTCTTGCGTATTTCCGCTCGCTCCTTCTCATTCTGTTACTGTAATTCTCCGACACATTCATTCATACTCACTTGTATGCGCTCTCACTCATTCTCATGGACTCACTCATGCTCATTCTCACTCACTTTTGCCACACACACACACTCTCACACACAGACTTTCACCTGCGCTCTCGCACACAAAATTTGAAAGTTTTTTCCTTGCCTCAGCTGACAAAATAATTTCTGTTTCAGCTCCTGGTGCTTCACTGACCCTCGTGGCAGGCACATAGCTCCATCCTACCTTCACCCTACCCTTTCCTAACTGTATGACGAGTTGGGAAAGGGTGAGGTGATAAGCTGATTGGAGCGTAACTCTGGCACTACAATGCTTAAATATAAAGCACACAGGGCTACTTTTACCAGTGAAGCTGGTGGGGAGGCACCTAAGCATGTAGGGCCCCTGAGTTCACGGCTGGGAACAGCTCTGGACAGCTTTTCTGATGGCCTTCATGCATCTGACGAACTTCACACAGATGTCACTGCCTGCCTCAGACTGCCGCTTGATACTCTCACCCCCTCCCTCTTTTACCAGGGGGGAGGTCGGCATTTTTTATTGTAATAATAGCTTGTGTCATACAGTGCCCCATGGATGATCTGAGTTATACGGGGCCTTATGAAACGGCTGTGTCACAGGGTGCTCTGTGGTTTGGCTGGCTTTATACTAATTTATATGGATGGACTGGTGTCTTACAGTACTGCATTGATGGGCTGATGTCATACAGTGCTTTTCGGGTGGTGTAATACAGTGATCTATGCGTGGCCTGGTGCCATACACTTCCCTTTGAATAGACTGCTGTCACAGGGTGCTCCGTTCTTTGGCTGCTTTAATATAGGAGTGTCCAATATTTGCACAATTTGCTTATGTAAAACTGCAAAAATTACACAAAATGTAAAACTGACATTTAGGGCTATATTTTGGCATGAATGCTTCCTTGTGTCCATTTTGAATGCAAGAATGATTTCGCATAAAACAAACATTTGCAATGCAATAGGTCTTGCATTTGCAAGAGTTTAAGCTATGAGCATTGTAAATGACAATGCCTTTTATTTGTATGTTTTGATAATTAACATAAATAAAAGGCATTGTCATGTACAATGCCAATAGCTCAAACACTTGTAAATACAAGACCCATTCAAAGAAGAGGCCGCCATTATCGTGGGCTGCTTAGAAAGTGAAAGCGTGCATGGTGCGCTAAATGTTGCAGGAAAGCATGTCGTGCCTGCAGAAGGAGAAACTATTTAAAGAAAATAGTGCTTATAGACTAAAACAAGCATTTGCAATGCAATAGGTCTCGCATTTACACGAGTTTAAGCTATTGGCATTGTAAATCACAATGCCTTTTAGTTATGTTTTAAAAACGAAAACAAAAATAAAAGGCATTCTCATTTGCAATGTTAATAGCTCAAAGTCGCGTAAATGCGAGACCTATTGCATTGCAAATGCTTGTTGAGAGTTGATGCAGAGTGTAAGGGGATTGAATGAGCACAGCATCAGAACTACCTTCTCACTGGGCTTGGCCTATTTGAGGTGCACTGACAGATAGAGTAACTAGGTAGGACTGCTGTGGAAAACTGCAGTTTACTGAACTCGCGATCTGGAGCCACTAATGGGCAGTAACTATGACTCTATTAATTCAGTGAAAACCAGAACAAGTCAGCATTAATGTACACAGTACAAAAATACCTGTTACATCTATCGCCTTATTGCCTTATGTAAGAATATCTGTCACTGATTTCCTTTTTATTATTGGCATGCTTGGCATCTTGGCACAAAAACCATGTGGGGGTGTAGCATATGCTCAGTTTATGCAAACGAACACAGCAAAGACACTTTACTGTATACAGTGATGAATGTACGGGTCTAGCCAACTTCAGAGACTGATTTTGTGAAGTAATATCAGTTTTATTTTAATGAATGTTTCGACTGAACTACACAAGAAAAACAAATGTGAAATTCTTTGATAAGCCCACGAGAAAAGATGGTGCGACCACACATTCACTGTTGCACAGAATTTGGCTCTGAGCCTGCAGCTTCTCCCTCTGCACAGCCCTGTTAAGGACATTATCTTCTTAGATTGTTCACCCAATGCCTCTTTTTAGGTCGAGCATTTGAGACCTCTTGTATATACTTTAGTATATACTTATATGTGTATGTACTTTGTGGGCTCTGGAGATCAGCCGTAGGACTTGTCTGCTTCTGCTTAGGGACTTTTTTTTTCCGTTCAACGACCTCTATTTAACTGTCTTGATAGAAAACGTCCAGCAGAGGTCAGTAAAATACCAGAATCGCTTTCTACTGAGGGACTTTGTTTTTTAAAAAAACATTCTGCCAACTGCCTCCATTTAACTTTCTTGATAGAAAACGACCAGCAGAGGTCAGTAAAATACAAGAATCACTTTAGCATTCTCTAGATTCCAGTCCATAGAAATTGTCTTCCACAAGCACCCGTAGACAATAATATTTTTTCAAATCTTGTATTTTCAGTGATATGACCACCGAAGGCCCTGCTTTTATATTAAAAACAGAGCTTTGGACTATACCATTTCCCGCTGAAAGGCAATATTTATCTCCGTGTGTTCCCATACCTGGCGTGTCACACAGTTTGGTGCTTACTTTCCCTCCATGTTAAAAAACAGTAGATGTTTCAGCACCCAGGCTAATGTGCTGCATAGCTAAATACATATAAGGTCCCAAAGGCGAGACCGATTGTATTGCAAATGCTTGTTTGAAAAGCAATCACACACATGGTGGTCTGCTGACTCCAGCAGGCCAACGTCCGTGTGATTTTTGCGATTCCCAATGGGTCACAAACCGAGACCTACCTCATGAATATTAATGAGGTAGGTCTATTTGCGTCCCACTGGGAATCGCAAAATGTGCTAAACAGACATTTGTACATTGCTGTTTGCGATTACCAAATAGCGGATCGCAAAAATTTGGTAATTGCAAACACTTACCTTCATACATCTGGCCCTTAGTCACACAGAGATATTCCATTTGGGGGTTCTGGTGGGTCTGTGGGCTGCCTGTTCAGTGCAGGCACTGAGCACTGCATTAAACAGCAAACCCCTATCCTTGCATTCACAACTGACCTTGTGATATGACTCTTGTACTGTAATGTGATGAGGAGGGATCACCTCATATCTTCCTATCTTGGAAAAGGGGTACCCATTGCTGCAATTGCAGACGCATCCTTAAAGTGCTGCGTACCATTGTGATCTAGTAGAACACTGAAATGTTGAAAGCTCCCTTGAAGCCAATGAAGTGCCCAGGGCTAATCGTTAAAGATTATAGCATGCTGCCAGGGGCTATAACGGTTGTTAGAGGCCCTCTTCCGGAGGTCGGGGCCCTTTAACAACTGCTAATACCCGAAATAGAATTGCTACAGTGCTATTAGAGCATTCCATCCGCTGAGATTGGCATTTTCTCAAAATGACCAAGGAGAAAAGGAAAAGAAAACACTGACATGTTGCAGCAGGAGGTCTAGAAGGCCCATCAGCATGAAGACTGTGCTCACAATTGCTGCAAACGCAACGCATTATGAGAGCCCACAGTTCAGAAAAAGTATCCTTATCTGCGTCGGGCTTTGGTGAGGGTCCAGTTATACCAGAATGCCTGCAAGCACAGGGATGATCACCTCGGCTGCCATTTCCTTCATCCAGGAGGTGCAAAGGTCGCCTGGATGCACACAACTGTTGTGTTGCAACAGTGGACTTGAAGTAGGGGTGCGTGGGTGCTGCAGCACCACCACCAGAAAACTTTAAAGAAGTTCATATTGAAACTATGCAATAAAAAGGCCTCGAATGCATTTTTTTCTATGAGCAATGCCATTTGTTCAACGGCAAAACTGTAATTGTTTTGTTAACTTTGAGATCTCCGTTTACTTTCCCTTTACCGACTGCCATTTTGTAGCTTAACTTAGTAAGTGGAGGCAGGTACAGTAGGTTACCACACATCAGAATAAAAAATGTGCATGATTTCAAAAATAAACTTTCAATGTATTTCAAATACAGGTGTGCTGGGGGACTAGAAATTAAACACGAAGAGTGGGGAGCGTCAATATTTTAGTAGGGTAAAAAACCCCACAAATTAGGGTTCATTCGTTTGATGCAAAAAGTAAACATATTTCTGTTTAGTCTCTTTTTCAAATATGGCCTATTTTCATTTAAAATTGATAGAACTGCAAACCCAAAATTACTGTACTTTATACTATAAGGGAGAAGCTCAATGTATTATATTTATGTGATGTAACTTATTGGTCTTTCTTATATATTCACACTCACTTAGGGATTTAATTTAGCTGTGAAACTGCTTAGGTGATGCAGTTTTACAGCATCAGTGACACAGAAAACCGTTTCCATTACCAACAGAAAATCATTTTTGGCAAATGCAGAAAAAACATGACGTCTCATTTTTACCACCAATAATTTCCTCAGTTACCAGCACTGAATCTAAAAGTAGTGGAAACCACTTCGTTTCCACCAGATTTACTGAGTCATCTAGTTTTTGGCGCCATAGTTCAATGATGGTGTCAAGCGTGCTTCTTTTGTGATCTTGGGCACTGAACAGGTTTTCATCGTACTGTATGCTATGCTATTGTTTCTACCCATGGTATTGGTATCCCACCTGTATCAATATAAAAGCTTATTTTCAGTCAAAATGCTGTAGCACCGCAGTAGGATGGGCGCACTTCAAGTGCGCCATAGGCCCTTTTGGAATTTTCGTTTCAAAAGATCCACTTTTCATCAATATATGCAATGTCCAGGACAGTTTTTATCAGATATAATATCAATCTCATTGGCCACACTGGTGACTTTTATTGGAAAGACTTGCCTTGTGGAGGACTCACTCTGTATGCCCCACAAGCAACAAATACCGAGATGTGCAGTAACATAAATAAATGCTATTGCAGTTGTGAGTGGCTTTTGTGTCAGTACTTAAAGTAAGTTAACGAAATTACACATTTCGGAAGAATCCAATGCGGCCATAGTGCCCAGTAATTAATGAGAAGTGCAGCAGTACTGCTTCTGGTCCCCTCACCAAAGAGCTGCAGAAACTGCACTTGACCCGAGCTTGCGCAGCGCCACGGAACCCACACTGCTCATGAGTGCACTTTAAGTTTAAAGCATGTGCTTCAACATAGTGCACTCTCGCATATTGGAAGTTTACTAGTATTAAAATGGGATTGAACGGCGATGCTTTTTGTGCAACTGCAAGACGCTACGCAAACGGAGGAGTGTGCATATGTGGCAGGAATCTTGATAACTCAATATGTAAGCAGCACCACCGCTAACATGTACTAGTCAAATAAGCAAGGCAGTGGGCTAGCCAAGCGCTAGCAAATGCACCAATAGAAACTCAAAAACGTGTGTAAAACCACACCTCATTATATGATTCGGTGCCAAGAGAGACACAATATAAGCGTGCTAGGCATTTGCTAGTGTACTTTTCATGGTACAGGCGATGGTGTCCCTCCTACAAGGCTCAACCTGCCAATCACAGGCAGAAGGCATGAGATGGCCCAGGCCACCAAGCTCTGCACGATTAAAGCCAGCTTCTGAAAAAAAATGCTGTGTTAGTGTGGTCATGGCGGTATTCTAAGAAGACGGTTATTTAGCACAGTAGTAAAACATAGTATTCCAATGAAGTACAAAATTCAGGGGACATTAGTTCTACTATCTGATGGCTGTAGGTGTCTGGCAGATTGGGCTAGTTTGTTTTTCTTTCACAATAACAGCAATTTTGATTCTTTACTTCTCCTTGCACAAGATGTTCCACTGGTGTTTCCCCTTAACCAACGGAATTATGCAAATACTGTTCCCACAACTGTAGCGTGTGGAGCAAGTGGCCTCGCTCCTCTTTGAGGCACATTCTTTGTAAAAGATGAGGGACGGATGGCTTCCCATACAGCAGAGAGAGGAAATTCCTTTACCATCCCTAGTAATCACCGGCCACTTAAATGAGACAGTCAACCACATTTTTAGATGCGCCAAACTGGTGAGGTGTTTCTGTGCGCTAAATCCTAGTCATTCCACACCACCTAGGGGCCAAATCCATGGTTAGTGAAGGCTGGGACAGCTTGCGCTAATTCCTAAAGACATTCCACACCACCTAGGGGTCAAATCCGTGGCTAGTGGAGGCTGGGACACCTTGCACTAATTCCTAGTCATTCCACACCACCTAGGGGTCAAATCCATGGCTAGTGGAGGCTGGGACACCTTGCGCTAATTCCTAGTCATTCCACACCACTTAGGGGTCAAATCCATGGCTAGTGGAGGCTGGGACATCTTGCGCTAATTACTAGTCATTCCACACCACCTAGGGGTCAAATCCATGGCTAGTGGAGGCTGGGACACCTTGCGCTAATTACTAGTCATTCCACACCACCTAGGGGTCAAATCCATGGCTAGTGGAGGCTGGGACAGCTTGCGCTAATTCCTAAAGACATTCCACACCACCTAGGGGTCAAATCCGTGGCTAGTGGAGGCTGGGACACCTTGCACTAATTCCTAGTCATTCCACACCACCTAGGGGTCAAATCCATGGCTAGTGGAGGCTGGGACACCTTGCGCTAATTCCTAGTCATTCCACACCACTTAGGGGTCAAATCCATGGCTAGTGGAGGCTGGGACATCTTGCGCTAATTACTAGTCATTCCACACCACCTAGGGGTCAAATCCATGGCTAGTGGAGGCTGGGACACCTTGCGCTAATTACTAGTCATTCCACACCACCTAGGGGTCAAATCCATGGCTAGTGGAGGCTGGGACACCTCGCGCTAATTACTAGTCATTCCACACCACCTAAGGGTCAAATCCATGGCTAGTGGTGGCTGCGACACCTTGCACTAACTTCTAAGGTCATTCCACACCACCTAGAGGTCAAATCCATGGCTAGTGGAGGCTGGGACAGCTTGTGCTAATTCCTAGTCATTCCACACTACCTAGGGGTCAAATCCATGGCTAGAGGAGGCTGGCGCACCTTGTTTTTCTGGAGGTGAAAGGCTCATAGCAGTGTCATATTTGTGTTAGGTTTCCTAATGGTGTCTTTAAAACAGACAATTGCACTTGTGAAAGGCAACGAAAACCTACTCTTTCCCAATTGAAACCGAGTTTACAGTAAAGTTATTTCTAGTGTTTTAGTTACACACTGTAATTGTGGAGGGCGTGCTCTCTATACATGATTATACCTTGCATAATACATTTGCAGAATGTGCTCCAATATGTACCGCTGTACCTCCACTTCCCTCCTGGCTGGGGTTGGCTCATTCATAGCACTCTCCAACCCTTCGTTTTTTCACAGCACTTACAACTTTAGTACTGTGATGTCAATAACCAGAAACCCCAGCGCCCACACGCTGTTCCAGCACCACTGTGGGGAAACGGAATAACCGGCAATAAGAGTCAAAGAGACCGTGACAGGCGAATTAAATAATGTTAACGTCCTCAGGTTACACCCCAACGGCTGCACAAACAGCGCATGGTCAAAACAAGCTGAGACACATCTCGCCCCCGCCCCATCCCCTCCGCTGACCTTGCATGGTACGAGGTTCCTCCTGTCCTATGTTACCCAAACAACAACAAAAACTTCCCAGTCCCCACTTTAAATGAGGGAGGGGTGAGGGCTACTAACGCTTACCCTATGCGCCTAAACACTGATTAAACGTACTTAGACCTGGCGGTTATAAAATAACGTACTCGTTATTTATAGGGATTCAGCAATTATTCTGTGAAAGTCTTTTTTCCACTGCAAGATGCAGAGTAAAATCGATTGCAGCCACCCACAACAGCTTGTTGTAGTGCCACCCCAGAACCAGTTACCTTCCCCATCCAAATAGGGAAACAGGGCCCCTAACCGGACCCTTCTTATTAGCAGCAAGTTAATGTAATCTCATTGCCCTGGTATTAAAAATGAATACAAAACGTAAGTATGGTTACCCCCCTTGTACAACACGTGTCTGGCTGTGAAGAGAACAAGCACAGTCTGTCTGATGGCGTGGACCCTCCCAAGGGCACAGGTCCTAGCCTCCCCTGCAGACCCACTGCTGTCAGATCTTGGTGCGAGATTCTCTTCTCGGCTCAGGGCAGATGTGGTTCCTCTGAGTGCCGAGGACGTCTCTTCCAGGCTGTGATCGCCGTCCGGCCTGTCCCCTCTGTTCAAACAGGAGTGGAAGCGTGCTGCCTCGGGCAGGTCTCCTTGTCCCAGAGCTGCTCTTCTTGAGACGGCCCCTGGTACAACATTCTCTTGGTGGTGGTGGGGGTGGGAGGGGGAGGGGGAGGCGGGGGCTTCCCTGTAGCCGTCTGCCTGCGGGGATCCCAGGCCGATCACCTCTGGACCAGACCTGGGGCAGAGCTCTCCTTGCCGGGCCCCGGGTCTCAGTCACTGCACGGTCTCCGGCACAGTACAGGAGGCGGCCAGCTGTAGGCGGCGCACGGCTTCCTTGATGAGGTTACTGGAGAGCAGCAGCAGCTCCTGCAGCAGGCGATGCGGGTCCTCCTCGTCACCCCGATCCCTGACTGCAGCTCCACGTGTCCAGCCACGGCCGCAGAGCTGCTTCTTGCCGGGTGCCGCGGTCCCCTGCAGCGGCGCCCGGTGTTGCTGCGACTGCTTCCCGCTGGCTCAAGAGGCGCACAGTGCGTAAGGGGCGCTACGACCACGCACGCAGCCACATGCTGCTACGGCCGAACTCCCAGCCCCATAGCCGGGCTCTGGCGGCGTCGGTGGCCGGGGCGGCTGCAGGGGGCTCCCAACTGCAGGGCCTGCCCAATGCGGGCCACCAGGGCATCCACGTTTTTTAAAATTTTCAGACGGATTTGCGAACCCGGCGCGACCCCGCCCTATTTAAAAAAAAAAAAAAAAAAAAAATGCTTTTTTTGGGCCTGGGGGTCCCTGTGGGACCCCCTGAGCAGGCCTGGGGGGTGGTCAGGGTGTTTTTACCCTGCCCCCTTTTCTTGTTTTTTAATCTTTGTCTTACCTTTTTCTTTCTCCCTCGGTCCGAGGCACAAGATGGCTGACAACACTGCTCGTGTGGTTAGGCTCCGCCCAGATATCGAAAGTTTTTAAAAAATTTTTTTTAAATTTCTCAGGAACTACTGAACGAATTTACACCATTTAAAAAAAAGGTCGCTTTCTGAACCAAGCGCTACCTTTTTGCCAAATTTGGTGCAATTCCGTTCAGCAGTTCGGGCTGTAGCTTTGTCTAAAGTTTCCTATGGAAAATAACATGGGGAAAACGCGTTTTGGGACCCCCCTTTTTTCTCGGCCCCTGCTTGACGAATCACCCCGAAACTTTCAGGACAGGAGGTGACCGGAGCGCCCCACTAGTTTTTGAAAATTTCGCGAAGATTCGTCAAACGACGCCAAAGTTGTGGGGGAAACAAAAAACGCTTTTCCTATGGAAACTAGGTCCTAACCATAACTACCTACTTGCGACTGCCAGTAGGATATGGATATATATATATATATATATATATATTCACTTAAAAAACCATAGGTTTTAGGGACAGTTATAGTTAGTTGGACATTGCACTCGTACAAAACCCGTGAAATTCCCCTGTTATAGTTAGTTCAGCTAACTATAACTCGCGCCCGCAATGCACTGCTGATGACGTCACATATTACATCACTCATGACATGGTCAGTGACATCACTGATGACATCACTGATGACATCTCAAATGACATCACTGATGACATCACTGATGACATCATCCAGTGACTGTGTTTCTGTAAAGTTTAAATATGTTTAATATATATAGGGAAAGGCGTATTGAAGAATGAGTGGGTGTATAAGTGTCTGAATGGATGATTTAGTACGTGAGTGACTGACTCTACAAGTGAGTGATTAAACGTATCTTACTGAATGCATGGGTTAGTGACTAAACTGTGTGAATGTCTGTATCCGTCTGTTTGTTGGTGTGTAAGTGGATGCATGGATTTGCGAATAGCTACATGAGTGTCTATATGGGTTATTGATTGGTTCTCTGAGTATCTGTATGGCTGCCTGAGTGTTTGTGTGGGTGGGGTGTGTGTGACTCTATACATAGATGTGTGAGTGGGTGATTCACTGGGTGCATGATTTCAAGAGTGCATCTGTGATGGACTGCTTGGGTGGGTGAGTGTGTGTATGGGTGTGTTAGTGAGTGAATGTATATCTCAGTGGTACATGTGCGAGTAACTACATATGTAAAAGGCAGTATATATGTGTGTTAGAGTATTTAAATGGCTATAAGTGAGAGTGTGTTATTGTGAGAGTGGCTGTATGGATGCGTGTGTGCTTGTATCAGTTATTGTATAAGAGCGTAAGAATGTGCTAGTATTTGTATGAGTAAGTGAGCTGGTGTGTGTATAACTGAATAGGTGAGTAAATGGGTGTGTGATTAATTTTTTGCATGACTGACTAGGTGTGTGAGTACCTCTATGGATGAGTGGCGGTGTGTGAGTGTTTATATAGGTGTATGAGTGCATATGATAGTCCTGTACTGAGTGACTGTAAGTATGAGTGACTGTACAGGTGAGTGAGTGGATGTGTGTGTAGACCTAAGAATCAGTGAGTGGGTATGTAGTTTTTGGTGTTGGAGTGTTTATGGTTTTGAGAATGGCAGTCTGTAATTTAGAGTGGGTGTATCAAAAGTTATATTAGGGTGTGAGAAGATGCATGAAATTATCACATGGATGATGTCATCAGTGATGTCATTTGAGATGTCATCAGTGATGTCATCAGTGATGTCACTGACCATGTCATGAGTGATGTAATATGTGACGTCATCAGCAGTGCATTGCGGGGCGCGAGTTATAGTTAGCTGAACTAACTATAACAGGGGAATTTCACGGGTTTTGTACGAGTGCAATGTCCAACTAACTATAACTGTCCCTAAAACCTATGGTTTTTAAGTGAATTTCAAAGGTTTTTTAAATGCTAATTTCTAACTATAACGTGTCTGAAACCTATGGTTTTTTCAGTGAATTTCAAAGGTTTTTAAATGCTAATTTCTAACTATAACGTGCCTGAAACCTATGGTTTTTTCAGTGAATTTCAAAGGTTTTTAAATGCTAATTTCTAACTATAACGTGCCTGAAACCTATGGTTTTTTCAGTGAATTTCAAAGGTTTTTTAAATGCTAATTTCTAACTATAACGTGCCTGAAACCTATGGTTTTTAAGTGAATTTCAAAGGTTTTTTAAATGCTAGTTTCTAACTATGCCAACAGAGGTAGGACATGTGAAGAAAGAAGAAAAAATGCACAGAAAGAAGCAAAAGATGTGCAGAAAGAACCAACAGAGGAGCAGAAAGAGGCCTTGTTGCAAAATCATCCTGTGCCCACAACTTTTTCAGACGGGTACTGGTGGTAACTGACTCTGACTAACCAGAGCCAGTGCACGTTTGCACAGTGGTGAAGGGAGGGGGGCCTGAGGTGACATGTGTGCAAACGCCCCCGTGGCGCGTTTTAAGTTGCGGGATTAAGTCCCCTTGAATCCTGAGGGTCCCTGGGGTCCAACTAGCCCCCAGGTACCTACAGTTAGGACCACAGAGCTGAGTTGCAGAGAGGCGTTCCGAGGCCACGCACCTTTTTCACCTCTCTGCAATGCACCTCTGTTGTGCTTACTCAAGGTACCTGGTGGGCTAGTTGGCCCCCAGGATTCAAAGGAATTAACTCCCCAACTTAAAACGCACCACAGGGCGTGTTTGCGCACATGTCACCTGAGGCCCCGCCCCTCCCTTCACCACTGTGCAAACGCGCCCTGTGGCGCGTTTTAAGTTGGGGGATTAGGTCACCTTGAATCCTGAGAGTCCCTGGGGCCCAACCAGCCCACCAGGTACTTCCAGTAAGCACCACAGGCCTGCGTTGCAACGCCTGTAACATTGTGCAGTTGTGTTTAGGTAGTGAAGATGGTCGTGCTGGGGGTAGTGTTTTAGGGTTTAGGGTAGTGCAGTGGTGTTTGTGTAGTGTAGGGGTCATGCTGGGGGTAGATTTAGGGTTTAGGGTAGTGCAGTGGTGTTTGGGTAGTGTAGGGAGTCGTGCTGGGGGAGTGTTTTAGGGTTTAGGGTAGTACAGTGGTGTTTGGGTAGTGTAGGGGGTCGTGCTGGGGTTAGTGTTTTAGGGTTTAGGGTAGTGCAGTGGTGTTTGGGTAGTGTAGGGGATACTGCTGGGGGTAGTGTTTTCGGGTTTAGGGTAGTGCAATGGTGTTTGGGTAGTGTAGGGGGTACTGCTGGGGGTAGTGTTTTAGGGTTTAGGGTAGTGCAGTGGTGTTTGGGTAGCGTAGGGGTACTGCTGGGGGTAGTGTTTTATGGTTTAGGGTAGTGCAGAGGTGTTTGGGTAGTGTAGGGGTTCGTGCTGGGGAAGTTTTTAGGGTTTAGGGTAGTGCAGTGGTGTTTGTGTAGTGTAGGAGGTCGTGTTTTAGGGTTTAGGGTAGTGCAGTGGTCTTTGGGTAGTGTAGGGAGTCGTGCGGGGGTATTGTTTTAGAGTTTAGGGTAGTGCAGTGGTCTTTGGGTAGTGTAGGGGGTTGTGCGGGGGTAGTGTTTTAGGGATTAGGGTAGTGCATTGGTATTTGGGTAGTGTAGGGGGTCATGCGGGGGTAGTGTTTTAGGGTTTAGGGCAGTGCAGTGGTGTTTAGGTAGTGTAGGGGGTCGTGCTGGGGGCGTGTTTTAGGGTTTAGGGCAGTGCAGTCGTGTTCGGGTAGTGTAGGGGGTCGTGCTGGGGGAGTATTTTAGGGTTTAGGGTAGTGCAGTGGTGTTTGGGTAGTGTAGGGGGTCATGCTGGGGGTAGTGTTCTAGGGTTTAGGGCAGTGCAGTGGTGTTCGGGCAGTGTAGGGGGTCTTGCTGGGGGTGGTGTTTCAGGGTTTAGGGCAGTGCAGTGGTGTTCGGGCAGTGTAGGGGGTCGTGCAGGGGGTGGTGTTTCAGGGTTTAGGGCAGTGCAGTGGTGTTCGGGCAGTGTAGGGGGTCGTGCAGGGGTGGTGTTTCAGGGTTTAGGGCAGTGGTGTTCGGGCAGTGTAGGGGGTCATGCTGGGGGTGGTGTTTCAGGGTTTGGGGCAGTGCAGTGGTGTTCGAGCAGTAAAGGGGGTCATGCTGGGGGTGGTGTTTCAGGGTTTAGGGCAGTGGTGTTCGGGCAGTGTAGGGGGCGGTGCAGGGGGTGGTGTTTCAGGGTTTAGGGCAGTGCAGTGGTGTTCGGGCAGTGTAGGGGGTGGTGCAGGGGGTGGTGTTTCAGGGTTTAGGGCAGTGCAGTGGTGTTCGGGCAGTGTAGGGAGCGGTGCAGGGGGTGGTGTTTCAGGGTTTAGGGCAGTACAGTGGTGTTCGGGCATTGTAGGGGGTGGTGCTGGGGCTGGTGTTTCAGGGTTTAGGGCAGTGCAGTGGTGTTCGGGCAGTGTAGGGGGTCGTGCTGGGGCTGGTGTTTCAGGGTTTAGGGCAGTGCAGTGGTGTTCAGGCAGTGTAGGGGGTCGTGCTGGGGCTGGTGTGTCAGGGTTTAGGGCAGTGCAGTGGTGTTCGGGCAGTGTAGGGGGTCATGCTGGGGCTGGTGTTTCAGGGTTTAGGGCAGTGCAGTGGTGTTCGGGCAATGTACGGGGTCTTGCTGGGGCTGGTGTTTCAGAGTCTAGGGCAATGCAGTGGTGTTCAGGCAGTGTAGGTGGTCTTGCTGGGGCTGGTGTTTCAGGGTTTAGGGCAGTGCAGTGGTGTTCGGGCAGTGTAGGGGGTCGTGCTGGGGTGGTGTTTCAGGGTTCAGGGCAGTGCAGTGGTGTTCGGGCAGTGTAGGGGGTCGTGCTGGGGCTAGTGTTTCAGGGTTTAGGGCAGAGCAATGGTGCTCAGGCAGTGTAGGGGGTTGTGCTGGGGGTGATGTTTCAGGGTTTAGGGCAGTGCAGTGGTGTTAGGGCAGTGTAGGGGGTTGTGCTGGGGGTGGTGTTTCAGGGTTTAGGGCAGTGCAGTGGTGTTCCGGCAGTGTAGGGGGTCGTGCAGGGGGTGGTGTTTCAGGGTTTAGTGCAGTGGTGTTCGGGCAGTGTAGGGTGTCGTGCTGAGGGGTGGTGTTTCAGGGTTCAGTGCAGTAGTGTTTGGACAGTGTAGGGGGTCGTGCAGGGGGTGGTGTTTCAGGGTTTAGGGCAGTGCAGTGGTGTTCGGCCAGTGTAGGTAGTCTTGCTGGGGGTGGTGTTTCAGGGTTTAGGGCAGTGCAGTAGTTTTCGGGCAGTGTAGGCGGTCGTGCTGGGGCTGGTGTTTCAGGGTTTAGGGCAGTGCAGTGGTGTTCGGGCAGTGTACGGGGTCGTGCTGGGGCTGGTGTTTCAGGGTTTAGGGCAGTGCAGTGGTGTGCGGGCAGTGTATGGGGTCGTGCTGGGGCTGGTGTTTCAGGGTTTAGGGCAGTGCAGTGGTGTTCGGGCAATGTAGGGGGTCGTGCTGAGGGTGGTGTTTCAGGGTTTAGGGCAGTGCAGTGGTGTTCGGGCAGTGTAGGGGGTCGTGCTGGGGCTGGTGTTTCAGGGTTTTGGGCAGAGCAGTGGTGTTCGGGCAGTGTAGGGGGTCGTGCTGGGGGTGGTGTTTCAGGGTTTTGGGCAGAGCAGTGGTGTTCGGGCAGTGTAGGGGGTCGTGCTGGGGGTGGTGTTTCAGGGTTTAGGGCAGTGCAGTGGTGTTCGGGCAGTGTAGGGGGTCTTGCTGGGGGTGGTGTTTCAGGGTTTAGGGCAGTGCAGTGGTGTTCGGGCAGTGTAGGGGGTCTTGCTGGGGGTGGTGTTTCAGGGTTTAGGGCAGTGGTGTTCGGGCAGTGTAGGGGGTCTTGCTGGGGTGATGTTTCAGGGTTTAGGGCAGTGCAGTGGTGTTCGGGCAGTGTAGGGGGTCTTGCTGGGGGTAGTATGTCAGGGTTTAGGGCGGTGCAGTGGTGTTCGTGTAGTGTAGGGGGTCGTGCTGGAGGTGGTGTTTCAGGGTTTAGGGCAGTGCAGTAGTGTTCGGGCAGTGTAGGGGGTCATGCAGGGGGTGGTGTTTCAGGGTTTAGGGCAGTGCAGTGGTGTTCTGGCAGTGTAGGGGGTCATGCTGGGGGTGGGGTTTCAGGGTTTAGGGCAGTACAGTGGTGTTCGGACAGTGTAGGGGGTCGTGCAGGGGGTGGTGTTTCAGGGTTTAGGGCAGTGCAGTGGTGTTCGGGCAGTGTAGGGGGTCGTGCTGGGGCTGGTGTTTCAGGGTTTAGGGCAGTGCAGTGGTGTTCGGGCAGTGTAGGGGGTCTTGCTGGGGGTGGTGTTTCAGGGTTTAGGGCAGTGGTGTTCGGGCAGTGTAGGGGGCCTTGCTGGGGGTGATGTTTCAGGGTTTAGGGCAGTGCAGTGGTGTTTGGGCAGTGTAGGGGTCTTGCTGGGGGTAGTGTTTCAGGGTTTAGGGCAGTGCAGTGGTGTTCGTGCAGTATAGGGGGTCGTGCTGGGGATGGTGTTTCTGGGTTTAGGGCAGTGCAGTAGTGTTCGAGCAGTGTAGGGGGTTGTGCAGGGGGTGGTGTTTCAGGGTTTAGTGCAGTGGTGTTCGGGCAGTGTAGGGGGTCGCGCTGGGGGTGGTGTTTCAGGGTTTAGGGCAGTGCAGTGGTGTTCGGGCAGTGTAGGGGGTCATGCACGGGGTGGTGTTTCAGGGTTTAGGGCAGTGCAGTGGTGTTCGGGCAGTGTAGGGTGTTGTGCTGGGGCTGGTGTTTCAGGGTTCAGGGCAGTGCAGTGGTGTTCAGGCAGTGTAGGGGGTCGTGCTGAGGCTGGTGTTTCACGGTTTAGGGCAGTGCAGTGGTGTTCGGGCAGTGTAGGGGGTCGTGCTGGGGCTGGTGTTTCAGGGTTTAGGGCAGTGCAGTGGTGTTCGGGCAGTGTAGGCGGTTGTGCTGAGGCTGGTGTTTCAGGGTTTAGGGCAGTGCAGTGGTGTTCGGGCAGTGTAGGCGGTTGTGCTGGGGCTGGTGTTTCAGGGTTTAGGGCAGTGCAGTGGTGCTCGGGCAGTGTAGGGGGTCGTGCTGGGGGTGATGTTTCAGGGTTTAGGGTAGTGCAGTGGTGTTCGGGCAGTGTAGGGGGTCGTGCAGGGGCTGGTGTTTCAAGGGTTAGGGCAGTGCAGTGGTGTTCGGGCAGTGTAGGGGGTCGTGCTGGGACTGGTGTTTCAGGGTTTTGGGCAGAGCAGTGGTGTTCGGGCAGTGTAGGGGGTCATGCTGGGGGTAGTGTTTCAGGGTTTAGGGCAGTGCAGTGGTGTTCGGGCAGTGTAGGGGGTCATGCTGGGGGTGGTGTTTCAGAGTTTAGGTCAGTGGTGTTCGGGCAGTGTAGGGGGTCTTGCTGGGGGTGAAGTTTCAGGGTTTAGGGCAGCGCAGTGGTGTTCGGGCAGTGTAGGGGGTCTTGCTGGGGGTGGTGTTTCAGGGTTTAGGGCAGTGGTGTTCGGGCAGTGTAGGGGGTCTTGCTGGGGTGATGTTTCAGGGTTTAGGGCAGTGCAGTGGTGTTCGGGCAGTGTAGGGGGTCTTGCTGGGGGTAGTATGTCAGGGTTTAGGGCGGTGCAGTGGTGTTCGTGTAGTGTAGGGGTCGTGCTGGAGGTGGTGTTTCAGGGTTTAGGGCAGTGCAGTAGTGTTCGGGCAGTGTAGGGGGTCATGCAGGGGGTGGTGTTTCAGGGTTTAGGGCAGTGCAGTGGTGTTCTGGCAGTATAGGGGGTCATGCTGGGGGTGGGGTTTCAGGGTTTAGGGCAGTACAGTGGTGTTCGGGCAGTGTAGGGGGTCGTGCAGGGGGTGGTGTTTCAGGGTTTAGGGCAGTGCAGTGGTGTTCGGGCAGTGTAGGGGGTCGTGCTGGGGCTGGTGTTTCAGGGTTTAGGGCAGTGCAGTGGTGTTCGGGCAGTGTAGGGGGTCTTGCTGGGGGTGGTGTTTCAGGGTTTAGGGCAGTGGTGTTCGGGCAGTGTAGGGGGCCTTGCTGGGGGTGATGTTTCAGGGTTTAGGGCAGTGCAGTGGTGTTCGGGCAGTGTAGGGGGTCTTGCTGGGGGTAGTGTTTCAGGGTTTAGGGCAGTGCAGTGGTGTTCGTGCAGTATAGGGGGTCGTGCTGGGGATGGTGTTTCTGGGTTTAGGGCAGTGCAGTAGTGTTCGAGCAGTGTAGGGGGTTGTGCAGGGGGTGGTGTTTCAGGGTTTAGTGCAGTGGTGTTCGGGCAGTGTAGGGGGTCGCGCTGGGGGTGGTGTTTCAGGGTTTAGGGCAGTGCAGTGGTGTTCGGGCAGTGTAGGGGGTCATGCACGGGGTTGTGTTTCAGGGTTTAGGGCAGTGCAGTGGTGTTCGGGCAGTGTAGGGTGTTGTGCTGGGGCTGGTGTTTCAGGGTTCAGGGCAGTGCAGTGGTGTTCAGGCAGTGTAGGGGGTCGTGCTGAGGCTGGTGTTTCACGGTTTAGGGCAGTGCAGTGGTGTTCGGGCAGTGTAGGGGGTCGTGCTGGGGCTGGTGTTTCAGGGTTTAGGGCAGTGCAGTGGTGTTCGGGCAGTGTAGGCGGTTGTGCTGGGGCTGGTGTTTCAGGGTTTAGGGCAGTGCAGTGGTGTTCGGGCAGTGTAGGCGGTTGTGCTGGGGCTGGTGTTTCAGGGTTTAGGGCAGTGCAGTGGTGCTCGGGCAGTGTAGGGGGTCGTGCTGGGGGTGATGTTTCAGGGTTTAGGGTAGTGCAGTGGTGTTCGGGCAGTGTAGGGGGTCGTGCAGGGGCTGGTGTTTCAAGGGTTAGGGCAGTGCAGTGGTGTTCGGGCAGTGTAGGGGGTCGTGCTGGGACTGGTGTTTCAGGGTTTTGGGCAGAGCAGTGGTGTTCGGGCAGTGTAGGGGGTCATGCTGGGGGTAGTGTTTCAGGGTTTAGGGCAGTGCAGTGGTGTTCGGGCAGTGTAGGGGGTCATGCTGGGGGTGGTGTTTCAGAGTTTAGGTCAGTGGTGTTCGGGCAGTGTAGGGGGTCTTGCTGGGGGTGAAGTTTCAGGGTTTAGGGCAGTGCAGTGGTGTTCGGGCAGTGTAGGGGGTCTTGCTGGGGGTAGTGTTTCAGGGTTTAGGGCAGTGCAGTGGTGTTCGGGCAGTGTAGGGGGTCATGCTGGGGATGGTGTTTCAGGGTTTAGGGCAGTGCAGTGGTGTTCGGGCAGTGTAGGGGGTCGTGAAGGGGGTGGTGTTTCAGGGTTTAGGGCAGTGCAGTGGTGTTCTGGCAGTGTAGGGGGTCGTGCTAGGGGTGGTGTTTCAGGGTTTAGGGCAGTGCAGTGGTGTTCGGGCAGTGTAGGGGGTCATGCAGGGGCTGGTGTTTCAGGGTTTAGGGCAGTGCAGTGGTGTTCGGGCAGTGTAGGGGGTCGTGCTGGGGGTAGTGTTTTAGGGTTTAGGGTCGTGCAGTGGTGCTTGTGTAGTGTAGGGGGTCGTGCTGGGGGTAGTGTTTTAGGGTTTAGGGTAGTGCAGTGGTGTTTGGGTAGTGTAGGGGGTCATGTTTTAGGGGTAGTGCAGTGGTGTTTGGGTAGTGTAGGGGGTCGTGCTGGGGGTAGTGTTTTAGGGTTTAGGGTAGTGCAGTGGTGTTTGTGTAGTGTAGGGGGTCGTGCTGGGGGTAGTGTTTTAGGGTTTAGGGTAGTGCAGTGGTGCTTGTGTAGTGTAGGAGGTCGTGCTGGGGGTAGTGTTTTAGGGTTTAGGGTAGTGCAGTGGTGTTTGTGTAGTGTAGGGGGTCATGTTTTAGGGTAGTGCAGTGGTGTTTGGGTAGTGTAGGGGGTCGTGCTGGGGGTAGTGTTTTAGGGTTTAGGATAGTGCAGTGGTGCTTGTGTAGTGTAGGGGGTCGTGCTGGGGGTAGTGTTTTAGGGTTTAAGGTAGTGCAGTGGTGTTTTTGTAGTGTAGGGGGGTCATGTTTTAAGATGCAATGCTCCAATACCTGACCAGTCTGCACTACATAAAACTGCAAAAAACTAAAAATAAAAAGTGTTTTGCACACTTTTGTCATTGGGCTATATGTGGGCTACATCTGGGTAATATTTGTGCTACATTTGGGCTCTTTTTTCACTGGTGGCCATCTTGGAAGACTTCTTTGTTATGAAGTTTCCTAATTTCTTCATTTACTGCAGTCTCCTCAGTAGGAAATGCTTTCAGTTTTTTACTTTGATTCCATCAAGAAGGCATTCAGATGTCTCACATCTGCCATAAATTCAGAATGTTAGCACTCTAGTTGCTCATTAGATCACTGGAGTAAAGCTACTGCTCACCAGGGAGTTAACTGGTAGTCTGCTGCTGGTATTGAAAGTGATTGTTTCAGTCTGCATGTCAGAATTTTCTAATGAAATAGAAGAGGATTTGAGATCTCACTTAAAACATGCCCTAATTTTTCTTTCTGCAGCACTAACCATAATTTCTATTTCAAAAAGAACCCCTCATTTTGTTCCTTTTTAAATTAAATGTTTTAAGTGTTACTGGTTTATTCCAATCAAGATGGCTTCAGGTGTGCCATACTTTTGTCATAAGTAAGGCTGTTAGCGCTCTAGTTGTTCTTTAGAACACTCTGGGAAGCTGCAGTAGAACACAAAGGCATCAACTGGCAGGCTGCTCCTGTTGAAATATAACAGGAAGATATTTGAGATCACACTTGAAATATGTCCTAATTTTTCTTTCTACAGCACTAACCATAATTTCTATGACAAAATGAACCCCATCATTTTGTTCCTTTTTAAATTAAATGTTTTAAGTGTTACCAGTTTATTCCAATCAAGATGGCTTCAGGTGTGCCATACTTTTGTCATAAGTAAGGCTGTTAGCGCTCTAGTTGTTCTTTAGAACACTCTGGGAAGCTGCAGTAGAACACAAAGGCATCAACTGGCAGGCTGCTCCTGTTGAAATATAACAGGAAGATATTTGAGATCACACTTGAAACATGTCCTAATTTTTCTTTCTACAGCACTAACCATAATTTCTATGACAAAATGAACCCCATCATTTTGTTCCTTTTTAAATTAAATTGTTTAAGTGTTACCAGTTTATTCCAATCAAGATGGCTTCAGGTGTGCCATACTTTTGTCATAAGTAAGGCTGTTAGCACTCTAGTTGTTCTTTAGAACACTCTGGGAAGCTGCAGTAGAACACAAAGGAATCAACTGACAGTCTCTGCCCTTGTTGGATGTACATGTTTTACTGAGAATGTCAGACTTCATTCTCACATGAGTGAGAAAGATAATGTGAATTTACAGAAAATATGCTCTCATTTTAGCTTCTGGAGCACCTTCCAAACCTCCATGGGACAAGCATGAGAAAATAGTGTTCTCTCAAACATGATTCATGATATCCCAGCAGAAGGTTTTTCACATGGTAAAATCACCTTAGAATACACCACAATTCCTAAAATTAGTACGGTACCATCAACAAATAAATTCTAATGTAACTAAAGCCTGTTATCACCCTTTATAGTTCTCCTTTTGGTGACCCTCAAAATCTTCTATTCACTACAATGCATTTCAATGAGGTACAATCATTTATATTGGTCCCAAGATGGCTGCCAGCAATTCCAGGATGAAGTGCTGACAGCCAATCAGATCTCACGATGACATGTGTGGTTAGGCTCCGCCCAGATATATATGTGACTTTACTTTTGATTTTCTCAGGAACTACTGAACGGATTTACACCATTTAAGCAAAAGGCACGACACTGAACCAAGGGCTACCTCTTTGCCAAATTTGGTGTAATTCCGTTCAGCAGTTTGGGCTGTAGCTGCGACTAAAGGTTCCTATGGAAAAATGAATGGGAAAACGCGTTTTGGGACCCCCCTTTTTCTCGGCCCCGCTTGACGTATCACCCGAGACTTTCAGGATAGGAGCGGACCGGAGAGCCCCAACAAGTTGGAAATTTTCGCGAAGATTCGTCAACCGGCGCCAACGTTATTTCAAATAGAATGTCGCGGATTTCCTATGGATAATAGGTTTTAACTATAACTATCTACTGGCGATCGCCAGTAGATAATATATATATATATATATATATATATATATATATATATATATATATATATATATATATATATATATATATATATATAAAATTATCTACTGGCGGTCGCCAGTAGATAGTTATAGTTAGGACCTATTATCCATAGGAAATCTGCGACATTCTATTTGCAATAACGTTGGCGCCGGTTGACGATCTTCGCAAAGCTTCCAACTTGTTGGGCGCTCCGATCCGCTCCTACCCTGAAAGTCTCGGGTGATACTCAGCGGGGCCGAGAAAAAGGGGGGTCCCAAAACGCGTTTTCCCATTCATTTTTCCATAGGAACCTTTAGTCGCAGCTACAGCCCGACTGCTGAACGGAATTACCCCAAATTTGGCAAAGAGGTAGCCCTTGGTTCAGACTGGTGCCTTTGCTAAAATGGTGTAAATCCGTTCAGTAGTTCCTGAGAAATTCACAATTAAAATCACATATATATCTATGGGCGCGTCGGATCCGCGAACCCTCCCGATCACGAGCTGCATGCTAATTGGCTGTCAACACTCCAAATCAGGAAGTGTTGGCAGCCATTTTAGAAACAAGTGCGCAAAGCGCAAAAAGGGGGCAGGGTAGAAACACCCTGACCCCTAGGTCTGCTCAGGGGGTCCCACAAGGACCCCTGGGCAGAAAAAGCATT
The DNA here is from genome assembly GCA_963921515.1 of Calotriton arnoldi. Classification (NCBI taxonomy): domain Eukaryota; kingdom Metazoa; phylum Chordata; class Amphibia; order Caudata; family Salamandridae; genus Calotriton; species Calotriton arnoldi. Next base: position 409,469 of record CAWUFW010011075.1, read on the forward strand.
TTTTTTTTTTAAATCGGCGGGATGCGCTTAGGGTGCGTGGATCCGCCGAGAAAAAAAAGAAACAAGTGCGCAAAATGCACAAAGGGGGCAGGGTAGAAACACCCTAACCCCCAGGCCTGCTCAGGGGGTCCCACAAGGACCCCCTGGGCAAAAAAAAAGCAAAAAAAGCAAAAAAAAAAAAATCGGCAGGATGCGCTCAGGGAGCGCGGATCCTGCCGAAAAAAAAAAAAATCGAAGCGCGGCCTCTAAGGGCCCCCCAAGCCCGGGGACCGCCACCCCCCGGGGCTTTATCATTAATGGTGCGGGAGGGCTCTGAGCCCTCCCGCAGCCCCGGGGACCGCCACCGCCCCGGGGCTTTTTTTTTTTTTTTAACCTGTGTGGGGGGGCTCCAGCCACCTCCCCGGGGCACTAAGAAAATTGAAAATGGGGGTCCGTTTTGGACCCCCAAGCCTCGGGGACCACCACCTCCCGGGGCTTTCAAAATGTAGGGAGGGGGCCGCGCGGCCCCCTCCTGGAGCCCTTGATGGCCCTGGGGACCGCCACCCCCAGGGCCGGTTCCTGCAGTGTCCCGGGGTGCCTACCCCCGGGACACTGTAGTTTGCTATGACAGGACGGGAGCCTCGTGGCTCCCGTCCTGTCATAGCAAACTTAGTTTGCATTTTGAAAGAGAGAGCAGGAAACCTGCTCTCTCTTTCAAAATGCAAACCAATTGCTTTTCCACACGGGGAGCAGCATGTTAGCTGCTCCCCATGTGGAAAGGAATGCCGGCTCCCGTAGGACACGGGAGCCGGCGGGACTGTGGGGGTTTGGGGACCCCCACAGTCCCCAACCAGAGGCCAGGCCCCGGGGATGGGGTCCCCGGGGCCATAAGTGGCCCGGGAGGGGGCCACGCAGCCCCCTCCCCAAATAAAAAAATAAAAAAAATAAAAAAAATAAGGGCAAGGCCGGCCCCGGGGATCGGGTACCCGGGGCCTTAAATGGCCTGAGGAGGGGGCCACGCAGCCCCCTCCATATTTTTATTTAAAAAGAGGGCATGCCCCGGGGATGGGGTCCCGGGGCCAATAGAGGCCCAGGGAAGGGGGCCACGCAGCCCCCCTCCCATAAAAAAAAGAAAAACGGCATCGTGCCGGAGGCCCCGCCCCCTCCCTGCAGTACTCTGCAAACGCGCCCCTGGCGCGTTTTAAGAAGGGAAGTAATTCCCCTTGAATACTGGGGGTCCCTGGGGCCAACTAGCCCACCAGGAACCTCCAGTATGCGCCAGGGGCTGCCTTGCAGAGAGGTGTACAGAGGCCACGCCCTCTTTACACCTCTCTGCAACGCAGCTCTGTGGCGCTTAATGGAGGTAGCTGGTGGGCTAGTTGCACCCCAGGGACCCTCAGGATTCAAGGGAGTTTATCCCCGACTTAAAACGCGCCACGGGCGCGTTTGCACAGTGGTGAAGGGAGGGCGAGGCCTGAGTGACATGTGTGCAAACAGGCCCCATGGCGCGTTTTAAGATGGGGAATTAAATCCCCTTCAATCCTGAGGGTCCCTGGGGGCCAACTAGCCCAACAGGTACATCCAGAAAGCGCCACAGAGCTGCGTTGCAGAGAGGTGTAAAAATGGGTGTGGCCTCTCTACACGTCTCTGCAACGCAGCCCCTGGCGCATACTGGAGGTTCCTGGTGGGCTAGTTGGCCCCTAGGGACCCTCATGATTCAAGGGGACTTAATCCCCCAACTTAAAACGCGCCACGGGGCGCGTTTGCACAGATGTCACCTCAGGCCCCGCCCCCTCCCTTCACCATTGTGCAAATATTCCTCTAAAATATGCCGAACTACGAATTCTGATTTACTCACCTGTTATCAGGAGAGACCTCAGTGCTGCATCTTTCAGCCCAGTACTGATCCTCAAAATTAATTTTAACCGTACTTACCAGTAACTTGAATTTCCTTCCATAGGATATCATTGCCTGCTTTTTGCTGAACAAGTTTCTAAGTGTTGATTTTTGAAACATACAAATATTCCTCTAAAATCAGCCGAAATACGAATTCCGATTTACTCACCTGTTATCAGGAGAGACCTCAGTGCTGTATCTTTCAGCCCAGTACTGGTCCTGAAAAGTAATTTTAACCGTACTTACCAGTAACTTGAATTTCCTTCCATAGGCTAACATTGACTGGTTTCACTTGGAAATTCTTCTAAGTGTGGAGTTTTGGAACTTTAAAATATTCCTCTAAAATCAGCCGAAATACGAATTCCGATTTACTCACCTGTTATCAGGAGAGACCTCAGTGCTGCATCTTTTAGCCCAGCACTGACCCTGAAAAGTAATTTTAACCGTACTTACCAGTAACTTATATTTTCTTCCATAGAAATCCATTGTCTGGTTTTCAGCAGAAAAGTTTCAAAGTGTCGATTTTTACAAACTACAAATATTCCTTAAAAATCGCCTGTATGACTTAAACGCATTCTTTCAACTGTTTACAGGAGATGCACCAGTGCTGGATCCAGGATCCAACACTGAGTAAGAAAAAGTAACGACAACAGTTTTTACCTGCTAAGTGAATTTCCTTCCATAGGATAACATTGGTGATTCTATGAGAAAAAGTTTCTAAGTGTCAACTTTTAAAATACAATAATAATCCTTAAAAATCACTACTGTAACCAAAACGCTTTTACTCAACTGTTTACAGGAGATGTCCCAGGACTGAATCTAGGATCCAGTCCTGTGGTTAGAAAAGTAATCCATAAAGTAACTAATTGCATTTAACTAGAAATTCACATTGAGCTGAATGTTGCATTGTGTTTGAAAATGTGTTGCCCATTGCAACAACTGTAACTACTGTACTTAAGTCTATTGCCTATGTGCAAAGTATTTAAACTAAAGTAATTCATTCTGAGAAAGTATTTTTTGTAATGTATAATGTAATTACAATGTAATTTAAAAAATAAAATATGTAAAAAAATTGTTTCTAAAAATGTAGTAAATCAGTATGAAAAAAATAAATATAACAATTAATACATTTAAAAATTGTCATTTACAAAACCTTTGAAATTCACTGAAAAAACCGTAGGTTTCAGACATGTTATAGTTAGGAATTAGCATTTAAAAAACCTTTGAAATTCACTGAAAAAACCATAGGTTTCAGACACGTTATAGTTAGAAATTAGCATTTAAAAAACCTTTGAAATTCACTGAAAAAACCATAGGTTTCAGGCACGTTATAGTTAGAAATTAGCATTTAAAAAACCTTAGAAATTCACTGAACAAACCATAGGTTTTAGGGACAGTTATAGTTAGTTGGACATTGCACTCGTACAAAACCCGTGAAATTCTCCCGTTTTGTTAGTTCAGGTAACTATAACTCGCGCCCCCGCAATGCACTGCTGATGACGTCACATATTACATCACTCATGACATGGTCAGTGACATCACTGATGACATCACTGATGACATCTCAAATGACATCACTGATGACATCACTGATGACATCATCCATGTGAGAATTTAATGCATCTTCTCACATCCTAATATAAGTTTTGATACACCCACTCTACATTACAGACTGCCATTCTCAAAACCATACACACTCCAATACCAATAAGTACATACCCACTCACTGATTCTTAGGTCTACACACACTCATCTACTCACTCACCCGTACAGTCACTCATACTTACAGTCACTCAGTACAGGACTATCATATGCACTCATACACCTATATAAACACTCACACAACGCAACTCATCCATAGAGGTACTCACACACCTAGTCAGTCATGCAAATAATTAATCACACTCCAATTTACTCACCTATACAGTTATACACACCAGCTCACTTACTCATAAAAATACTAGCACATTCTTACGCTCCTATGCAATCACTGATGCAAGCACACACTCATCCATATAGCCACTCTCACAATCACACACTCTCACTTATAGCCATTTATATACTCCAACACACATATATACTGCCTTTCATATATGTAGTTACTCACACATGTACCACTGAGATATACATTCAATCACTAACACACCCATACACACACTCACCCACCCATACAGTCCATCACAGACGCACTCTTGAAACCATGCACCCAGTGAATCACCCACTCACACATCTATGCACAGAGTCACACACACCCCACCCACACAAACACTGAGGCACCCATACAGATACTCAGAGAACCAATCCATAACCCATATAGACACTCATTTAGCTAGTCAGAAACCCATGCAGTTGCTTACACAACAACAGACAGACGGATACTGACATTCACACAGTTTAGTCACTCACCCATGCATCCAGTAAGATACGTTTAATCACTCACTTATAGACTCAGTCACGCACCTACTAAATCATCCATTCAGGCGCTTCTACACCCACTCATTCTTCAATGCGCCTTTCCCTATATATATTAAACATATTTAAACTTTACAGAAACACACAGTCACTGGATGATGTCATCAGTGATGTCATCAGTGATGTCATTTGAGATGTCATCAGTGATGTCACTGACCATGTCATGAGTGATGTAATATGTGACGTCATCAGCAGTGCATTGCGGGGGCGCGAGTTATAGTTACCTGAACTAACTATAACGGGGGAATTTCACGGGTTTTGTACGAGTGCAATGTCCAACTAACTATAACTGTCCCTAAAACCTTATGGTTTTTTCAGTGAATTTCTAAGGTTTTTTAAATGCTAATTTCTAACTATAACGTGCCTGAAACCTATGGTTTTTTCAGTGAATATATATATACATATATATATATATACATATATATTATCTACTGGCGGTCGCCAGTAGATAGTTATAGTTAGGACCTATTTTCCATAGGAAATCCGCAACATTCTATTTGAAATAACTCTTGCGTCGGTTGACGAATCTTCGCGAAATTTTCAAACTTTGTGGCCCGCTCCGCTCCTATCCTGAAAGTCTTGGGGTGATTCGTCAAGCGGGGGCCGAGAAAAAAGGGGGGGGTCCCAAAACGTGTTTTCCCCATTCATTTTCCCATAGGAATCTTTAGCCACGGCTACAGCACGAACTGCTGAACGGAATTACACCAAATTTGGCAAAGAGGTAGTTCTTGGTTCAGAAAGAACCCTTTTTGTTAAATGGTGTAAATCCGTTCAGTAGTTCTTGAGAAAATCAAAAGTAAAAACACATATATATCTATGGCCGCGGAGGATCCGCACACCCTCCCGATGACGAGCTGTATGCTAATTGGCTGTCAACACTCCAAACCAGGACGTGTTGGCAGCCATCTTGTGCCTCGGTAGAACCGAGGCACAAGAAAAGAGAAAACAGACGCAAAAAGGGGGCAGGGTAGAAACACCCTGACCCCCTAGGCCTGCTCAGGGCAAAAAAATAAAATAATTAAAAAAAAAAAAAAATCGGCAAAAACGCGCTGGGTGCGCGGATCTAGCCGATAAAAAAAAAATCGAAGCGCGGTCTCCCGCGCTTCGATGCTATTTGGCCCCCGGGTGGCCCAAGTCCCGGGGGCATGCAGGTTTTTTTATATTTGTGTGGTGGGCCTCTAAGGCCCCCCCAAGCCCCGGGGACCGCCACCCCCCGGGGCTTTAAAAAAATAATGTTGCAGGAGGGCTCTCAGCCCTCCCGCAGCCCCGGGGACCGCCACCCCCCGGGGCTTCTTTTTTTTAAAAATAAACTAACGTGTGGGGGGGGGCTTGAGCCCCCCCTCACGCCCCGGGGACCGCGACCTCCCCGGGGCTCTAACATGTAAATTAGGGGGTCCGTTAAAGGACCCCCTAGCCCCGAGGACCACCACCTCCCGGGGCTGTGCATTGGTTGGGAGGGGGCCGCGCGGCCTCCTCCTGGAGCCCTTGATGGCCCTGGGGACCACCACCCCCAGGGCCGGCTCCTGCAGTGTCCCGGGTGCCCACCCCCAGGACACTGTAGTTTGCTATGACAGGACGGGAGCCTCCCGTCCTGTCATAGCAAACTGCTTTGGTTTTGGAAGAGAGAGCAGGAAACCTGCTCTCTCTTCCAAAACCAAAGCCGATTGCTTTCCACACGGGGAGCTGCATCTTAGCAGCTCCCCATGTGGAAAAGCAATGCCGGCTCCCGAAGGACGCGGGGAGCCGGCGGGACCGTGGGGGGATTGGGGACCCCCCCACGGTCCCCAACGGAGAGGGCCAGCCCCGGGGGATGGGGTCCCCGGGGCTAGTGGTGGCCCAGGAGGTGGGCCACGCGGCCCCCCTCTACAAATTAAATTTTTAAAAAAATAAAAAAACAACGTAAAGGCCGGCCCGGGGGATGGGGTCCCCGGGGCCTTAAATGGCCTGAGGAGGGGGGCCACGCAGCCCCCCTCCAAATATTTTAATATAAAAAAAAAAAGAGGGCATGCCCCGGGGGATGGGGTCCCCAGGGCCAATAGAGGCCCAGGGAAGGTTGGCCACGCGGCCCCCTTCCCGTTTTTTTTTAATTTAAAAAAAGAAAAAAAAAGAAAATCCTCAGGCCCCGGGGGATGGGGTCCCTGGGGCCAAAAGTGACCGAGGAAGGGGGCCACGCAGCCCCCTCCCATACAAAAAAAAAAAAAAAGACCGGCATCGTGCCGGAGGCCCCGCCCCTCCCTGCAGCAGTCTGCAAGCGCGCCCCTGGCGCGTTTTAAGAAGGGAAGTAATTCCCCTTGAATACTGGGGGTCCCTGGGGGCCAACTAGCCCACCAGGAACCTCCAGTATGCGCCAGGGGCTGCGTTGCAGAGAGGTGTACAGAGGCCACGCCCTTTTACACCTCTCTGCAACGCAGCTCTGTGGCGCTTTTGGAGGTACATGGTGGGCTAGTTGGACTCCAGGGACCCTCAGGATTCAAGGGGACTTAATCCCCCAACTTAAAATGCGCCACGGGCGCGTTTGCACAGTGGTGAAGGGAGGGGCGGGGCTTCAGGTGACATGTGTGCAAACAGGCCCCGTGGTGCGTTTTAAGATGGGGAATTAAATCCCCTTCAATCCTGAGGGTCCCTGGGGCCAACTAGCCCACCAGGTACGTCCAGAAAGCGCCACAGAGCTGCGTTGCAGAGAGGGGTAAAAAGGGGCGTGGCCTCTGAACACCTCTCTGCAACGCAGCTCTCTGGCGCATACTGGAGGTATCTGGTGGGCTAGTTGGCCCCTAGGGACCCTCGGGATTGAGGAGGAATTAATTCTCCTACTTAAAACGCGCCACAGGGCGTGTTTGCAGACATGTCACCTCAGGCCCCACCCCCTTCCTTCAACATTGTGCAAATATTCCTCTAAAATCAGCCGAACTACGAATTCCGATTTACTCACCTGTTATCAGGAGAGACCTCAGTGCTGCATCTTTGAGCCCAGTACTGATCCTGAAAAGTAATTCTAACCGTACTTACCAGTAACTTGAATTTCCTTCCATAGTAATCCATTGTCTGGTTTTCAGCAGAAAAGTTTCAAAGTGTCAATTTTTACAAACTACAAATATTCCTTAAAAATCGCCTGTATGACTTAAATGCATTCTTTCAACTGTTTACAGGAGATGCACCAGTGCTGGATCCAGGATCCACCACTGAGTAAGAAAAAGTAACGATAACACTACTTACCTGGTAAGTGAATTTCCTCCCATAGGATAACATTGGTGGGTGATTCTATGTGAAAAAGTTTCTGTCAACTTTAAAAATACAATAATATTCCTTAAAAATCACTACTTTAACCAAAACGCTTTTACTCAACTATTTACAGGAGATGTCCCAGGACTGAATCTAGGATCCAGTCCTGTGGTTCGAAAAGTAATCCATAAAGTAACTAATTGCATTTAACTAGAAATTCACATTGAGCTCAATGTTGCATTGTGTTTGAAATTGTGTTGCCCATTGCAACAACTGTAACTACTGTACTTAAAAGTCTATTGCCTATTTGCAAAGTATTTAAACTAAAGTAATTCATTCTGAGAAAGTATATTTTGTAATGTAATGTATAATGTAATTACAATGTAATTTAAAAAATAAAAAATCTAAAAATAAATAGTTTAAAAAAATGTAGTAAATCAGTATCAAAAAAATAAATATAACAATACATTTAAAAATTGTCATTTACAAAACCTTTGAAATTCACTGAAAAAAACCATAGGTTTCAGACGTTATAGTTAGGAATTAGCATTTAAAAAACTTTGAAATTCACTGAAAAAACCATATGTTTCAGGCACGTTATAGTTAGGAATTAGCATTTAAAAAACCTTACAAATTCACTGAAAAAACCATAGGTTTTAGAGACCGTTATAGTTAGTTGGACATTGCACTCGTACAAAACCCGTGAAATTCCCCGTTATAGTTAGTTCAGCTAACTATAACTCGCGCCCCACAATGCACTGCTGATGACGTCACATATTACATCACTCATGACATGGTCAGTGACATCACTGATGACATCACTGATGACATCTCAAATGACATCACTGATGACATCACTGATGACATCATCCACGTGATAATCTGATGCACCTCCTCACACCCTAATATAACCTTTGATACACCCACTCTAAATTACAGACTGCCATTCGCAAAACCATAGACACTCCAACACCAATAACTACATACCCACTCACTGATTCTTAGGTCTACACACACATCCACTTACTCACCCGTACAGTCACTCATACTTACGGTCACTCAGTACAGGACTATCATATGCACTCATACTCCTATATAGACACTCACACACTGCCACTCATCCATAGAGGTACTCACACACCTAGTCAGTCATGCAAATAATTAAACACACTGCCATTTACTCACCTATACAGTTATACACACACCAGCTCACTTACTCATACAAATACTAGCACATTCTTACGCTCTTATACAATCACTGATACAAGCACACACTCATCCATACAGTCACTCTCACAATCACACACTCTCGCTTATAGCTATTTATATACTCCAACACACATATATACTGCCTTTCACATATGTAGTTACTCACACATGTACCACTGGGACATACATTCACTCACTAACACACTCTTACACACACTTACCCACCCATACAGTCTATCACAGATGCACTCTTGAAACCATCCACCCAGTGAATCACCCACTCACACATCTATGCACAGTCACACACACCCCACCCACACAAACACTCAGGCACCCATACAGATTCTCAGACAACCAATCAATAACTCATATAGACACTCATGTAGCTATTCACAAACCCATGCAGCCACTTACACAGCAACAGACAGACAGTTACAGACATTCACCCAGTTTAGTCACTAACCCATGCATTCAGTAAGATACGTTTAATCACTCACTTATAGAGTTAGTCACGCACCTACTAAATCATCCATACAGACACTTATACACCCACTCATTCTTCAATACGCCTTTCCTTATATATATTAAACATATTTAAACTTTACAGAAACACACAGTCACTGGATGATGTCATCAGTGATGTCACTGACCATGTCATGAGTGATGTAATATGTGACGTCATCAGCAGTGCATTGCGGGGGCGCGAGTTATAGTTAGCTAAACTAACTATAACGGGGGAATTTCACGGGTTTTGTACGAGTGCAATGTCCAACTAACTATAACTGTCCCTAAAACCTATGGTTTTTTCAGTGAATATATATATATATATCCATATATATATTCACTGAAAAAACCATAGGTTTCAGGCACGTTATAGTTAGAAATTAGCATTTAAAAAACCTTTGAAATTCACTGAAAAAACCATACGTTTTAGGGACAGTTATAGTTAGTTGGACATTGCACTCGTACAAAACCCGTGAAATTCCCCGTTATAGTTAGTTCAGCTAACTATAACTCGCGCCCCGCAATGCACTGCTGATGACGTCACATATTACATCACTCATGACATGGTCAGTGACATCACTGATGACATCACTGATGACATCTCAAATGACATCACTGATGACATCATGCAGTGACTGTGTGTTTCTATAAAGTTTAAATATGTTTAATATATATGCCAAGGTGTATTGAATAATGAGTGGGTGTATAAGTGGGTGCGTGACTGACTCTATAAGTGAGTGATTAAACGTATCTTACTAAATGCATGGGTTAGTGACTAAACTGTGTGAATGTCTTTATCCGTCTGTCTGTTGGTGTGTAAGTGGCTGCATGGGTTTGTAAATAGCTATATGAGTGTCTATATGAGTTATTGATTGGTTGTCTGAGTATCTGTATGGGTGCCTGAGTGTTTGTGTGGATGGGGTGTGTGTGACTGCACATAGATGTATCAGTGGGTGATTCACTGGGTGCATGGTTTCAAGAGTGCATCTGTGATGGACTGTATGGGTGGGTGAGTGTGTGTATGGGTGTGTTAGTGAGTGAATGTATATCTCAGTGGTACATGTGTGAGTAACTACATATGTGAAAGGCAGTATATATGTGTGTTGGAGTATATAAATGGGTATAAGTGAGAGTGTGTGATTGTGAGAGTGGCTGTATGGATGAGTGTGTACTTGTATTAGTGATTGTATAAGAGCGTAAGAATGTGCTAGTATTTGTATGAGTAAGTGAGCTGGTGTGTGTATAACTGTATAGGTGAGTAAATGGCAGTGTGATTAATTATTTGCATGACTGACTAGGTGTGTGAGTACCTCTATGGATGAGTGGCGGTGTGTGAGTGTCTATGTAGGTGTATGAGTGCATATGATAGTCCTGTACTGAGTGACCGTAAGTATGAGTGACTGTACAGGTGAGTGAGTGGATGTGTGTGTAGACCTAAGAATCAATGAGTGGGTATGTAGTTATTGGTGTTGGAGTGTCTATGGTTTTGAGAATGGCAATCTGTAATTTAGAGTGAGTGTATCAAAAGTTATATTAGGGTGTGAGAAGATGCATGAAATTATCACATGGATGATGTCATCAGTGATGTCATCAGTGATGTCATTTGAGATGTCATCAGTGATGTCATCAGTGATGTCACTGACCATGTCATGAGTGATGTAATATGTGACGTCATCAGCAGTGCATTGCGGAGCGCGAGTTATAGTTAGCTGAACTAACTATAACGGGGGAATTTCACGGGTTTTGTACGAGTGCAATGTCCAACTAACTATAACTGTCCCTAAAACCTATGGTTTTTTCAGTGAATTTCAAAGGTTTTTTAAATGCAAATTTCTAACTATAACGTGTCTGAAACCTATGGTTTTTCAGTGAATTTCAAAGGTTTTTAAATGCTAATTTCTAACTATAACGTGCCTGAAACCTATGGTTTTTTCAGTGAATTTCAAAGGTTTTTAAATGCTAATTCCTAACTATAACATGTCTGAAACCTATGGTTTTTTTCAGTGAATTTCCAAGGTTTTGTAAATGACAATTTTTAAATGTATTAATTATCTTTATTTTTTTGATACTGATTTACTACATTTTTTAAACTATTTATTTTTAGATATTTTATTTTTTAAATTACATTGTAATTACATTATACATTACATTACAAAATATACTTTCTCAGAATGAATTACTTTAGTTTAAATACTTTGCAAATAGGCAATAGACTTTTAAGGACAGTAGTTACAGTTGTTGCAATGGGCAACACAATTTCAAACACAATGCAACATTGAGCTCAATGTGAATTTCTAGTTAAATGCAATTAGTTACTTTATGGATTACTTTTTCTAACCCAGGACTGGATCCTAGATTCAGTCCTGGGACATCTCCTGTAAACAGTTGAGTAAAAGCGTTTTGGTTACAGTAGTGATTTTTAAGGAATATTATTGTATTTTTAAAGTTGACACTTAGAAACTTTTTCACATAGAATCACCAATGTTATCCTATGGGAGGAAATTCACTTAGCAGGTAAGTAGTGTTATCGTTACTTTTTCTTACTCCGTGGTGGATCCTGGATCCAGCACTGGTGCACCTCCTGTAAACAGTTGAAAGAATGTGTTTAAATCATACAGGCGATTTTTAAGGAATATTTGTAGTTTGTGAAAATCGACACTTTGAAACTTTTCTGCTGAAAACCAGACAATGGATTCCTATGGAAGGAAATACAAGTTACTGGTAAGTACGGTTAGAATTACTTTTCAGGGTCAGTGCTGGGCTAAAAGATGCAGCACTGGGTTCTCTCCTGATAACAGGTGAGTAAATGGGAATTCGTACTTCGGCTGATTTTAGAGGAATATTATAAAGTTCCAAAACTCCACACTTAGAAGAATTTCCAAGTGAAACCAGTCAATGTTAGCCTATGGAAGGAAATTCAAGTTACTGGTAAGTACGGTTAGAATTACTTTTCAGGATCAGTACTGGGCTCAAAGATGCAGCACTGAGGTCTCTCCTGATAACAGGTGAGTAAATCGGAATTCGTAGTTCGGCTGATTTTAGAGGAATATTTGCACAATGGTGAAGGAAGGGGGTGGGGCCTGAGGTGACATGTCTGCAAACACGCCCTGTGGCGCGTTTTAAGTTGGAGAATTAATTCCTCCTCAATCCCGAGGGTCCCTAGGGGCCAACTAGCCCACCAGATACCTCCAGTATGCGCCAGAGAGCTGCGTTGCAGAGAGGTGTTCAGAGGCCACGCCCCTTTTTACAACACTCTGCAACGCAGCTCCGTGGCGCTTACTGGCCACGGAGGCTAGTTGGCCCCCAGGGACCCTCAGTATTGAAGAGGAATTAATTCCTAAACTTAAAACACGCCATGGGGCCTGTTTGCACACATGTCACCTGAAGCCCCGCCCCTCCCTTCACCACTGTGCAAACGCGCCCGTGGCGCGTTTTAAGTTGGGGGATTAACTCCCCTTGAATCCTGAGGGTCCCTGGAGTCCAAGTAGCCCACCATGTACCTCCAAAAAGCGCCACAGAGCTGCGTTGCAGAGAGGTGTAAATAGGGGCGTGGCCTCTGTACACCTCTCAGCAACGCAGCTCCCTGGCGCATACTGGAGGTTCCTGGTGGGCTAGTTGGCCCCCAGGCACCCCCAGTATTCAAGGGAAGTTCGTTCCCCATCTGCAAACGCGCCTGGGGGCGCGTTTGCAGACTGCTGCAGCGAGGGGGCGGGGCCTCCTGCACGATGCCGGTCTTTTTTTACTTTTTTTTTTGTATGGGAGGGGGGCTGCGTGGCCCCCCTTCCCTCGGCCACTTTTGGCCCCAGGGACCCCATCACCCGGGGCCTGAGCATTTTCTTTTTTTTAAACGGGAAGGGGGCCGCGTGGCCCCCTTCCCTGGGCCTCTATTGGCCCCGGGGACGCCATCCCCGGGGCATGCCCTCTTTTAAAAAAAAATATTTGGAGGGGGCTGCGTGGCCCCCTCCCGGGCCACTACTTGCCCCGGGGACCCCATCCCCGGGGCTGGCTCTCTCCGTTGGGGACCGTGGGGGTCCCCATTCCCCCACGGTCCCGCCGGCTCCCGCGTCCCTCGGGAGCCGGCATTGCTTTTCCACATGGGGAGCTGCTAAGATGCAGCTCCCCGTGTGGAAAAGCATTTGCTTTGAATTTTGGAAGAGAGAGCAGGTTTCCTGCTCTCTCTTACAAAATTCAAAGCAGTTCGCTATGACAGGACGGGAGCCGCGAGGCTCCCGCCCTGCCACAGCAAACTACAGTGTCCCAGGGCTAGGCACCCCGGGACACTGCAGGAGCCGGCCCTGGGGGTGGTGGTCCCCAGGGCATCAAGGGTCTCCAGGAGGGGGCCGCGCGGCCCCCTCCCAACATGTTGAAAGCCCCGGGAGGTGGTGGTCCCCGGGGCTCTGGGTCCGTAACGGACCCCCATATTTAACGATTTAGTGCCCCGGGAGGTGGCGGTCCCGGGGCGTGTGGGGGCTGGAGCCCCCCACACAACTAATTTTAATTTAAAAAAGAAGCCCCGGGGGTGGCGGTCCCGGGGCTGCGGAAGGGCTGAGAGCCCTCCCGCACCATATTGTTTAAAGCCCCGGGGGTGGCGGTCCCCGGGGCTTGGGGGCCTTAGAGGCCCTCCCATATAATTATTAATAAACCCAAGCATGCCCCGGGACTTGGCCCACCCGGGGGCCAATTAACCACGAAGCGCGGGAGCCCGCACTTCGTTTTTTTTTTTTTATCGGCAGGATCCGCGCAGTTGTTTTACTGCTTTCTTGTTCCTTGGTTCTACCGAGGAACAAGATGGCTGCCAACACTTCCTGATTTGGAGTGTTGACAGCCAATTACCATACAGCTCGTGATCGGGAGGGTACCCGGACCCTACGCGGCCATAGATATATATGTGATTTTACTTTTGATTTTCTCAGGAACTACTGAACGGATTTACACCATTTAAGCAAAAGGCACGACTCTGAACCAAGGGCTACCTTTTTGCCAAATTTGGTGTAATTCCGTTCATCAGTTCGGGCTGTAGCTGCGATGAAAGGTCCCTATGGAAAAATGAATGGGGTAAAACACGTTTTGGGACCCCCCTTTTTTCTCGGCACCCGCTTGACGAATCACCCCGAGACTTTCAAGATGGGAGCAGACAGGAGCGGGCCACAAAGTTTGAAAATTTCGCAAAGATTCGTCAACCGGCGCCAAAGTTATTTCAAATAGAATGTTGCGGATTTCCTATGGAAAATAGGTCCTAACTATAACTATCTACTGGCGACCGCCAGTAGATAATATTACAATACAATATGCTGCCAGGTTCATTAATATTAAGTACAGCTTGCAAACTAGCTTACACACCAACATCTAATATTCCCCAACCAAGTAATGACAGAAAAATATTGGATTAACTGGGCAACAAAGCGGAAAGGGCCATATTGTACAACAGCAAGCTCAATTGCTTAAGCCTTGGTCTATATGAGCATCACCAATTATTGGAGATTGACAAGTTCTTGCAACACTTATTGGAGGAAAGCCGACAAAGAGCAAAAAATGTAATACAAGAGAGCAAAAAATCTCAAACATGTCTACAATTATTTGTTGATTCAGCTGACACAGGCAGTTGTGCACATGTACAATACTGCTCAAATGTGCCAGGTTAAGAATATCTGATTTAATCCTGAGGTGGAGGCAAATATCATTAACTCACTATTCATGGTATACAACTTGCTTGGCACTTTTGTGGATGAATTTGTAGAAAACCAAACGCACAGCAAAATTGATGGGATCACTACAGGCTGAGGAGCCTTCAGGAGAGGTTTAATAAACATAAGATGAGGACTGGAATGCCCTCCTTTTTCACAACCACACTTACAAACTTCTCAAGCAGCAGATTCCACAACCAACATACAATGGTGACCATCTAGACACAACATCCATTTCAATGGAAAAAAAGGCGGGTAAAACACATTTCTTCTGAAGATCTACATTGTCACGAAAATGACTCGTTCCCTTCACCCCCAGAACACAAAACACCTCTATGGGGAAGATTTAAGGGGGTTCCTCCAAGAATGGCAGGAAATTAGCTCAAATGAGGAATTCTAAAGTAAATAAGGGAGGGTTATTGCATAGAATTGGACAGTGAACAACTAATGACTTCTCGAAAAGAACAAACTTAAAAAATAAATCACCAAGATCGGCTCCAAAAGGAAGTGCAAGAAGTTTTAATGAGTAGCAGAAGAAATCTTTGAAGTGAAGGAATTAAAGCAGGAACTCTGTCTCATACATATGCAACAAGACCTCACCTTAAGACCTATTTGGATGTTAAGTTTTAAAATCATTTGTAAAGACACACATGCTCTAGATGAATATTGCAAGTGGTCCTGCCAGTGGTGGGAGAAGGAGAAATGTTAATAAATGTAGATCATATCTCTCCTCATCTGAGACACTTGCACTGGCTCCTGAAAGAACAGCGTATCAAATTCAAAGCTCTGAAGCTGGCTTCCAGAGCTTTGCACGGTGAGGCCCCATTCTATCTGTCGAACACATTGTCGCCATACATTTAAGAGAGGGTTCTCAGATCCAACAATAGCCACCTCCTTCTGAAGGAAGTGACCCGATTAGGGCCACCCGGGTCACTCGCGACCACCTCTCAGCCTACCATACAAATGAAGAGTGTGCTTTTATGGCCCTAGCGGCCGAAATAAAGATTATTGACTGACAAATGAAGAGTCGGTCAGACAGTAGAGAATACAAACCAAAGTTATTTATTAGTATGCGCTCGAGCGGAGTCCGGTTTGACCAGCCTCCTTAGATTGCTGCAGAGGGACTGACCTTAGGCAACATGGTAAGGCTTAAAGTACATATCCAATACCCCTGAGGACAAGCCCAGACAGGAATTTTCTAGTCTGGTAGCTGGTGAACAAAGGAGGTACAGAAGGATGAGCTACAATCCTGGGACCGGTTACACATTATCTTACTTTCAAGGTTACTCTGCCTGCCCACACCGCTCTGAGCTTGTGGAAGCAGGCCTATCTAGACTGAAAGATATGCAATAATATGGACAGTCTATTCATTAGCACAGCAAACTCAACCTTGAAGAAATACACGTACAGAGGGCACATTGGCAGCTGCTTTTCAATGAGGCAGACACGAGGTGAGACAGAAGTTAGTTTCGATCATTACTCAAAATGGCGGCTAATACAAAATGGTGCCGCAAATGCTAACTTAAATCGCAAAATGCTAGGAGTGGACCGAAAGCATTTTCAGTCCAACACTTCAGATCCCAAAATTCCGGAAGTATCGCAGCGGAGGTAAATCTTACTGTTCTCAGGGCAAAATTATGGAACAGTCTCCCACCCAACTTGCGTCGGGTTGAGTCTGGCATCCTTCAATAGGCAAATAAAAACATGGTTATTTGACGCTGCCTAGCCTTTCTGTTACTTCGGTCCATCTCCCACTGTCTGCTAGTGCGCTGGACGATTATGGTGAAGCAGCTGCACGCTCTGTCAAGTGTAATTTGATTGATGTAGATAGCAAGGATGCCTACTACATTCCTGTGAACAATGAACATCAGAAACCCCTTTGGTTTGGGATGAGGTTATCCTCTACCAGCTCAAATTATTGTAATTTGAAATAGTCGCCTCCAAGGGTGTTAAAAAAATGCCTTTCACATGTCGCAGCACATTGTAGACCACTGTCGTCCTGTAAATAACGTTATGCAGTTGATTAGCTGGTAATGGGGAACTCATTCTAGTAATGTTAGGACAGCATACATCCAGTAATGAGCACATTATTTAAATTTGGTTTCACCGTTTAAATGGCAAAGTCATCCTCACACTCCTGACAGGTATTCTAAAGAGCAGAAATAGACTGAGGAAGGAAATTTTGGCATTACATAAATAAGATCACCTTTTTGGTGGTGAAGTTATTGAAAACGTTGTAAGTGAAAGTATTATGCATGACTCTAACTCCCTTTGCGAACTTGCAAGACCAACAGAAGAATGGCTTACAAGCCAATGGACAGAGCAACGCGATATTCAGAGAATTCAGTGGTTCTCTCAAGCAAATTGCAGACTGAATGAATATAGCAGACACAAAACAGCATGATGAAGACAAGGTTTTTCAGAAGTCCAAACCCCACAGTAACCATTATCACGGAAGCGCCAAACATGGGAAAAATGCCAGACCATTGGGCATAGAAGAAAGCAGTGAAACGTGTAAATGTTTTGGAACTTCCTAAATCTAAAAAGTAGTCCATACAGAGTTAACAGGGAAAGTAGTAGACATTTTTAGACAACCCCACTGCAGTGTGTATGTATATGTGTGTATATATATATACATTTATATACATAAACAGGATGTTACAAAATACATACTGTCAAAACTAGCACAGGAAATCTGGAAGTGAGGCATACAAGGGAGAATGCTAATAGTGGCAACTCATATACCACAGAACGTATTACACATTAGGGAGTGTAGCTCATTTGTGGGAGAGACCTAGCCCAATGCAAATTGGGGAACCCTTTGCCATTGTGCTTTCACTGTATTAAAGGGTGCAAGAACAAAAAAGCTCTTAGGGAGGTGCGTACGCTGATTGTGCACCGCATAAGATGTGGCGCTTCATCAATGGGCAGTCTGTGGGTGCCCCTTTAGAGGGGGACATGAAAGTATCCCTGCCTGCTCTTCAAAATGTGGCCTAGGCAGCTAGGGATGAAAGACCTGGTTCTGTTCATGGCTCCATCTTTTACTGATACACACTCATTGATGCAGAGGCAAACTTTCAGAGGTTGCACCTGAACTGGGACGAGTATGTTTTTAATCCTAATCGGTCACACACTCCCTGTCAGCGCTGTGCATACATGATTCAGGGTACACCGTGATGCAGATAGGAATAGATTTGTAATATGGCCTCAGAAGAGCAAAACACAAAGCAGATGAGTAGGCATATGCTGCACAAGTGGGAAATGAATCGGAAGGAAATAGACAGGATCTTCAAAACATGGGCTAAATTAAACCGTTTTTTTGGGGCAACAAAAGAAAATTCAAAATGCTAAAATTTCACCTCAAGTTATCTACTTCACAATTGCATCTATGCTAATGGTGTCAGGGCCAAGTTGTCTTGAGCAAAGTTCTAGGGCTATATTACTCTGTAAATAAGCCCTCTGGTTTACTCTTCGTCCATTCGTTGTTCACTGTTTTTGGATGTTTGCTCCAGGGATGCACTTATTCCTGCCAACTATCATGAAAAATGCTTTTCGAAAAATAGGGTTAAGAATAGGCCCCATTCTTCTATGGAATAATGCTTTTATCGCCTAACAGGAGTGTGGACGGTGGATGGCTCTTTTGTATGCCGGTAAGTACAAGTTGCTCTTTATAGTGACGCTTATTCTGCTAGTCTTTAACTTACCTAAGCCCCTACAAACGAACCCTCAGTCTGTACTCCTTTAGCATAAAAGGAAAGAATAGAGCATTACTGGCAAGAGCTGGCTGTGGTGCGGGGGAGAAGGGGGCGTGTGGCAGTGCATACACCGAGTTCCCCTTCCTAAAATTCTGTTTTTGCAATGCACAATGTTCAGAGGCCTGGGCATCCCATGAGTTCTGTAATAAGGAAGCGTAAGGGCTGCCATTAATTAATTAGAGATAAGGTAC
Organism: Calotriton arnoldi; assembly: GCA_963921515.1. Lineage (NCBI taxonomy): Eukaryota > Metazoa > Chordata > Amphibia > Caudata > Salamandridae > Calotriton > Calotriton arnoldi. Next base: position 428,378 of record CAWUFW010011075.1, read on the forward strand.
TTTTACTTAGTTATCTAACAAAATGCATTTGTATCTGTACAGCTTTTCACCCGATGCCTTACGCCACTGCCTCGTGAGGAATCTAGGAAGAGGAGGCAAACAGACGCTGAACATCTGGATACGTTCCTGAAGGAGTTTGGAACGCAAGAAAGTTTAAAAGAGGAGCCAGTTGAAGAAGAGTTGCAGCAAGTTCAAAAAGAGAAACAACCACTGAAGCATCAGAGCAAGCAGAAAAACCAAGAGCCACAACACCGACTTGCAGGACAGAAATTCTTACATAAGCGTAGATACCAGAAGCATCTGACAAAGATAGCGCAGAATGAGTATCACGCGCAAAGACTACGCCTTAGAAAACGTATGAAGCAGGCATTTGGAAACAAGCGGGAGGTTCAGACAAATGAAGATGAAGCTCATGTATCTAAGCATAAAAAGGAGGTTCAGATGCATGAAAAAATGTCTGATATTCAGGATAACCATGCCCTTGACATTTTGCACAAAGATCAGGTATCTGACTTTATGCACCAAGACCTGGTGCCTGGTGTTGCACAGCAGGATCAAGCATCCATTATAGAGAAAGACCAGGCAACTCAAGTTATGCATCAAGATCAGGCAACTGCTGCTATGCAGCAAGATCAGCTACCTGAAATTGAGCAACTAGGCCAGGTGCCTCAGGCTAAGCTACACGACCTGGAAGCTAAAATTTTGCAGCAAAACCAGGAACCTAACATTATACAACACAATCAGGCATTTGTACCTTTTCAGCATGACCAGGCACTAGAAGCCATGCAGCAAGATCAGGTACTTGATGTTTTACTGGAAGACCAAGCACCTGTTATAGAGAAATATCAGCTAACTGAGGCTATTCAACAACACCTAGACCCTTGTGTTGCACAGCCAGGGTATGCATCTGAAGTTCTAGAAAAAGAGAAGGCACCTGAAGCAATGGAACAAGAACAGACACATGAATTTATGAGAAAAGATCAGATATCTGGACTTGTGAAGCCATACCAGTCAGTTGAACGTTTGCTGGAAGACCAGGAAGTTCTAGACACTGAAAGGAAACTGAGATTGCAGGAAGACATTTTGCACCTTGAGAGGAAGGACGGACATTTGAAACAAGTCTTGGGGCATGTGCGTACTTGTAAGGCAAAGCAAGTTGAGGAGCAACAGTGTCAAGTACTTGAAGGACAAGAACACCAACACAAAGGAGAAGGGCATTCACTTCAGCTCAAAGACCGAGGAACTCAGCATAATGAGAAAGATAATGCAGTCCATGTTTCTCAACATGAAGTGGAAGGAGACCAACACAGACTCAAGAATATTGAGCATGAATGTCCTCGAAAAGATAGGAAATACCAGAGTACAGAGACCCAACTTGTAGCTCCAGAAGAGCAGGGAGTGGCGAAAGACCAAGAAGATCAACAGAAAGCGATGGAACATGTGCCTACTTTAAAAGCATCGGAATACCACGTCAAGGAGGATGATTTAGACATTCAAGAACAAAATAAAAAAGAGAAGGGTACTCTGCCTGTTAGTCACGTAGAAAATCAACAACTTTTACAAGAGGAATGTCATCTGATTGGGCACAGGCAGCTGGAAAAGGAACATACTTCTAAAGAATGTAAGAGACAAGCTGTTAAAGATCAAGATCATCTTGGCGAGGAGACCATTCCCTGCACGTTTATTAAGCAGAAACTTCCGCAAAAGCCAGTTGAACTGATAAGCAATGAGGGATTTCACTACATTCTCAAAGAACAAACAGACCCTAGAAATAAGCAGACTGAGCATGAACACTCAAACCAAGAAGAACTAAGGCGTGCAGAGCATGAGCAGGAAGCCCAGGAAAAGCAGGAACTTCAATGTCGGAAAGAATCAGAAGAGCAGCACAGACTAGAAGAGCAGCAGCAGGAAGAGCTGGAACGTTGGTGTAAGCGGGAAGAGCAGGAATTTCAGCTTCTGTACAAAGAGCAGGAACTGCATTGTGATGAACAAGAGAAAAAACTCCAACTCATTCACAAAGAGCAGGAACTTCTGTGTTCGCAAGAAGAGCGGGAACAGGAAGAAAATAAACATCCAGCCATTCAGAAAGAGTATGAATATCAACAGGAAGAAAAAAGCGTTAATCTCCACCAAAAGGAGCTGGGACAGCTGCGCAAGCTGGAAGAGAAGGAACATCAACTTGTGCAGACCAAACAGAAGCCTCTTGGGCCTCAGGAAAAACCGGGACGTCACCACCTTGTGAAAGAACAAGAGCTTCTACATCAGCAAGAAGAGCAGGAGCTTCAGCTCCTACAGAAAGAGCAGGAGCGCCTTCGCCAGCAGGAAGAGCAAGACCTTCAGCTCCTAAAGAAACAGCAGGAACTTCTACGTCAGCAGGAAGAGCAGGAACTTCAACTCCTTCTGGAAGAGGAAGAGCATATACGTCAGCAGCGAGAGCAGGAGCGATTACATCAGCAGGAAGAGGAGGAGCTTCAACTTCTACAGAAAGAAGAGGAGTTTCTGCGTCAGCAAGAAGAGCAGGAACTGCAGCGTCAGCAGGAAGAACAGAAATTTCAGCTCCTTCAAAAGGAGAAAGAGCTTCTACGTCAATACAAAGAGCAGGAACTTCAACTCCTGCAGGATGAACAACATTTACATCAGCTGAAAGAACAGGAGTTTCTTCATCAGCAGGAAGAGCAGGGACCCCCAGTCCTTCAGAGAGAGGAGGCTTTTCCCTCTCAGCAGGAAGAGCAGGAACTTCAAATCTCAAAGAAAGATGGGGAGATAATGAGTCAGCAGGAGGAACGGGAGCTTCCAGTCTTGAAAGAGCAACAGCCTCCGTGTCGACAGGAAGAGCAGAAAGACCCGCAGCAAGAACAGGAACTTGAACAACAGAAAAAAATGCAAGAGTTTCCATGTCCGAAAACAAAGCAAGAAGCTCAAGATTCACATCAACACCAGGGCCATGACATTGTTTGGGGCATGCAAGAAGAGCAGGCATTTGAACTCTTGCAGAAAGAGCAAGAACGACACCAACAAGAACAACAGGAGTTGGAGTGCCTCCTTAAAGAACAGGAAGATCAGGAATTGTTGCGCCAGAAAGAGGAGATGGAAATTCAGCGCCTACAGGAGGATGAGGAGCTCTTGCGTCAGCAAGTGGAGGAGGAACTTGAGCGTCGCAGGAAAGAGCAGGAGGAACTGGAGCGTTGGTGCCGGCAGGAGGAGCAGGAGTTCCATCGCAAGCAAGCAGAACAAGGAGAGCATGCTCAGTCACAAAACGAACTAGAGCGGCAGCAGGAGGAACATCACCTTGAAGGCAAAATTTTGCAGACACAAAGTGGAATAGGAACAACACCCATATATGACAGTCCAAAGGGACAACAGCAGCGCTTCTGGCAGTATACCCGCAGGCCGCAGATTCCAGTTGTCTTTGGTAGGTTCCTCTCACACCGATACCTTTTTAAAAAATTTTTTTTATTGTTCCTTCGATTGTGTATATTATGTAAAATTCTCATGAAGGGAGGTTACTTAACTGCAACCATGGGTCTCCAAAATAGGGTTCTCATTGGATTCTCAGGCTTGAACACTCCTGCCAAAATTTGTGTTTGTGCCAAACTACAGGGGCATGCAAGTCTGTGAATATAGGCCAGATAGCACCCTAGAAAATTACTGCTGCAAGTAAAGTATTGAAATATTTGATACCGATGAGATTCACATGGTTTGCATACACCTGCTATCTAGGAAATGGAGTTTAACTATACACAAAATATCCTTGGTGGTCATCGAAAGGAGGGTGTGTTTATTCAGCGCACTTTTGTGGCGTAGACTAGAATCTCACAGTAACACTTAACTTTGTATGCTTAACATTTGTTTGCCTCCAATTTCGCAGGGCCAAAAAAGTGTTTTACTATATCAAGACCTCATCTACTCTGGAAACAACCCTGGATTTAGAACAGGAAAGATAGTAATGCAGCAAGTATTTTGGTATCTAATATAATGAAATAAACTGTGGCCTCTGTTTCGATGAAGCATGAGGAATAAACCATTATGCATTAAAAGCCATGCTAATGGAAGTATGTGTGACAATACCCTCCTGATGGAGTGGGGGGGCGCAACCTTGAGTGCTATGATGATTTATCACCAAGAAACTATTCTAAGAAAATCAAGTCCCACTTTGAGGTCTCTGTCCCAGGTAGGGAAAAACATGATTTTGCTGTCATCAGTCTTGAAATCAGTGAAATTATCAACTCTGGAAACACACACCAGACGTTTTCTGAGGGACACATGGAAAGAACTGGGAAACATATCAATGAACGCTGAAAATCAGTACACTGTGAGAGACTTGTTGACATCAAGCCCCTTTGACATCCACGCATAAACCCAAACCAGAAAGGTTTTGACTTTGAAACCAACGTAGAAGTTGATAACATTTTCAACCCTTAGAGTGTGACTATAAGTTCCCACAGAACATTATTTTTTAGATGACCCTTCTTTCAAGTGGAAAGGCGGTGTTTACCTTGGAGGAAAAACTAAAGTCTTCACAGGAAAGAAAATGTAACTGATGTATAAACTTACGATGATATGGCCATCACTGATGTCTTGTCATAGTAGGTAGTTCATGTCAGAGGATATGGGGGACAAATTCATTTAGAGATCTGTCTGCACACAATCAAGAATCTTCCTTGACAGGGTTACCACCAAATTACTTCAGGGTTTTACATTAATTTGTAGAGCAGCTGACACACATGAGATAAAACCTCCTTCTAATGGAAACTTTGGAACAAGCACAAGTGGCAAATACTTTCATATTTTTGCTGTTTGACATCTGAGTTTGCAGAAGCCTCCCTCATACTAGCTGGTGGAGCTGAGACCCCATACGATTTCCATTGTTTTGGCTTTTGCATTTCACATTTAGAGTTTTCAAAGAGTTACATGTTTGAGTCATTCCATAGCATCACGCTGGTAATCCCTGGTGCATTTACAAAATTGAGGTTATAATATGCATGTATAGATTTAATACAATATGTTTAGCAGCCCACTATGTGCTCCTACTCTGCAGTCTCGACACCATCATAGCCTCATTTTTTTCTACTGCTCATTGCAGGTTATGTCGTTTTTTTTCTTTTTAACATTAAACTAAATAATACCCCTAGATACTCCCCCCCTCCCCTCCCCCCACGCCATGTGTAATAACCCCTTGCTTGGCTATAATTTGAACCCCCTCCCCAACAAGTCCATAAAGGAACGAACACCAACCCCAACTTAATATTGTGGTGAACACACAGGGTTGAAGTCGCCCGGACCCATGCTCCTCCCCAGAATGCACTAAATAATTGCTTAAACATTTACACTTCTAACCACTTCTGCCTGTCTTACTCTCGGAGGCCTCCAAGTCATCACTTGTGGGGGGGAGGCCCCCCTCACACTCGACGTTATGTTTCCAGGAGTCCTTATTCAGAGTTCTTGGGGCACATCTTCGTTGCACTTTTTCCCAGCACAGCGACAGGCCCATAGGTTAAGTAGGAACAGTCTTACCATAAGTCGGGCGTTGGGTTCTTAGACCCTCTGCAGATGTCCATAGGTTCTTGCTTGGCACTCTGTTCTCTGACCACTGTCTCTGTGTCCAGGCAGTCCAAGGTCAAGTGTAGCACACTGGATTTCACAGGGATTCCACTCACTGCTATACTTATGTGCTATTGTTCTTCATCTTCTTGGGGTGCCTCCTCAGCCGAGGTATTGTATTGTGGGGAGTTCCGTTGCGCCTCTCTTTCCCCCTTTGTTTGATGAAATGCGTCACTTGTTTTGGGTCTGTGAAATAATGGGTTTTTGTATCTGTATGTGGAGTCAGTGCACACCTATTGAAAAAGGATTCAATAATGCTAGATAACTACCAACAGGATTGCTTGCTACCCAGTGTGAGACAGCCAGCCTCTTATTGCAAATAACCTTTCTGGTGAATGTTCACCAGTATACTGGATGCACAGCATAAATGTGAGAATCAACGCTTAACAATTGTGAACAACAAACCATAAACTATAATGGGTTTTTCCATCTGCTATAACACGTAGCTTGGCGGGGTTTAACATGCTGTATTCCAGCTGGAGATCTTGCAGTTGTCGTTTGGGTGTCTGGAAGAGTCGGCGGGCATCTTGGACTTGTTGTATGAAGTCTGGGTATAGCGAGATTTCAGAGCCTTCGCATTGGAGAGATTTTAATTCACGCGCCTTGCACAGTGCAGCATCCTGATCCCTGTAATTCAAAAGGCGTGCAATTATTGGTCTTGGGTTAGCATCGGGGATCGGGCGCGGCGCCAGGGACCTGTGCGCACGTTCCACTACGAATATTGCTAAAAAAGTGTCTCTACCCAGTGTGGCACAGAGTAGGGTCTCAACGAATCTCTCCATATTGTTGATGTTGGAGGTCTCGGCTGCTCCTATAATTCAGATGTTGTTCCTCCTAGATCGGGATTCTGAATCTTCTGTTTTGAGCTGCAGCACTTGGATAAGTTTCTCTGATTTGTTTTGCGCTTGTTGCTTCGGTTGATACTGTGTCTTCCATATTAGAGACCCTTTGCTCCACTGTGTCAAGTCTTTCGGTGTGCTTGTCTAGGCGTTCTGTCATCCGATCCATTTGGAAAGTTAATGCGTCAATCTTCCCATCGATCTTGTGTAAGCTTTTCTGCATGGCAGAGAGTATTTGCTTTAGGTCAGGATCTAGTGCAGCCTCCGCGTTTTCTGGTTCTGAATTCGCCGACTGCGCTTCCGGGTCCCTCTGCCTTGGGCTCTTGCGAGAACCAAATTGCAATTTGGTTTGTACCTTATCTGCCTTGCCCATAGTTGGTTACTGTCCCGGGTGATCTTCTTGTGGTCAATTTGTGTTCACTCTACCTCTCTTCACGATTCACGCTACTGCCGGGCGGGGGTGAAACTGAGGGGATTCAGTGCCCCTGACTAACCCCTCGTGTCAGCTCCGCTCCAAACCCCTCTTGTTGGGCCCGACTGGAGCAGGTTCAAGTATGTGATGATGGGGGACATGCCTGTGTGGTGACCTTAGCAAGGTGCCAGCGATGAGTGGCACTTTCGCAGGTGAGTTAGTGCAGCCGAGGCCAGCACTGACCTGGTATCCTCCTGAGTGTTGAGTTATCACTTTGTAGGTTGAGCCCTCATTAATGGCGGCGACATGCCCTATGTTTAAAGGTGGGCCTCAGTTTCAATAATCTACCAAGTCGGGGCGTGGCAAACTACATGGCCGGGTAGCTGCGTTTTGCACGAGCTCCGCCGGCCCCGACCTAAATCCTGTAGGTATCCTGTTCCTCCTTGCCATATTAACACCTCATCATAAATCGGAAGGCATGCGTGTAATGAGTGAAGAGCTTGGTGGGGTGTTTTACGGTGATTTTCGTCTGGATTTGAGACCTTTACGGTGCGACGGTCGGCGCGCGGTCTCCCATGATGGCGGCTGCAGCGGAATAGCCGAGACTGGAAGCCGGCGCTGCGGTGCTCTCCTCGGGGGAGCAGTGTTGAGCCTTAACGACTGAGGGCCGAGGCGACTTCGATCGGCGCTGCGACGCGCCTTGATTCGCTGCTGAGGCAGCGACACCAGTGGTACGCGGCTGCCCTCTGGGATCCTAATACAGGCGCGGCGGCGCCGAATCTGAAGGAGTGGGAGCTGACAGTGGCAGGGGCTCTCCCCCGCACAGACGACAGAGAGACTCTTGCGGTTTGAGCGGCGGTCGTCGGAGCCTGCACCCCCGCGGCTGAAGACTAATAGGTGGTGCGGCAGGGGAGTGCCTGGCCCCTTGTGTCTCCCGGACTTGCGGGAGTGTGGCCTCATCGTGCTGGATCAAGCGGGGTGACGTGGGTGAGACCCTGCGAGCCTGGACTCCCCATGGGCGGCTGCTATCGACACTTGTGCTGAATGGCTGGGCCGGAGGTGCGCTCAGGTGGTGAACTGTCCTTTTGGTGAAATAACTCCTGAAAGTGCGCACGCTATTGCTTCCCTGCCAGTGCGCACAGCCATATTGGTGCTCTCCCTGACAAGGTGCGTGAGAGCTGCTGAATCCCGACTGATGGGCAAGTACTGCAAGTCAATTTGGTATCTACTACTTTGGGGTGTGCAACGCTCTCCTGTGTCGGGCTGGTGGACGCTGCACACGTGCGGACTCCGAGGACAGACGAGAGAAGTGGATGAGACCCACCCGTGTCCTGTGGAAATAAAGCCGGTGCAAGGGGCAGATCCAAGATTGATCCTGTGGGGAATCTGAGGAGCTGAAACGTGAGTTGGATTCTTATGGCCTGAGTTGTGGGGTCACCATCAGCCGACCAATTTGCACCATAGAGGCGGCGCCATCGGAGAGGAGTGTGGCGGACTATTTACTGGCCAGCCTGCCGAGAGTGATGTTAATACACCGCTGAGACTTTTTACGGCCTAGTCGGCGGAGACGCGGTGGCCCTAAGGGCTTAATAGCGGCAGGGGGTGAGAAGTGTGGGGCCACGCCACCAGGCATAGTAGTAGATGATAACGTTGGGAGAACTACAAGGCGGCAGCCTGCCAACCGCTTAGTTAAGATGGCGAAGGATAAGGAGCCTAAGACCTCCAAACAGGGGAAATTGGACCGCTTTACTAGAAGGGAGTACCAAGCGCTGGTTACCAAGGAGATACGGGCGCACCAGCTCGCAGTTCAACATCGACTATATGAGACTGGAGATAGAGCGGGTAAACTGTTGGCATGGTTGGGCAGGAAGGAACAAGAATCCAGATGGGTTATGTCTATTAGGGAATTAGGCAAGATCTACACCATGCCCCAAGACATTGCCGGGGCCTTTGCCCGATACTACACAGCGCTTTATGCAGCTCAGACACAAGTTAGCGAGGCACAAATAACCCGCTACCTTGAAGGTATTGAACTCCCTTGCCTCGCCCCAGAGGAGAGGGAGGGGCTTGACGGAGATATTACACTTGAAGAGGTAACAGAGGTTATTGGTCGACTGAAAATGGGGAAAACCCCTGGCCCTAATGGCCTCCCGGGAGAATTCTTTAAACAACATAGTGCCCTTCTGGCCCCGCATCTACTTAAGATGTTTAAAGACTCCAAAGATAATGGGGTACTCCCTGCGGACCTCAGAATGGCAACAGTGGTGGTGATACCCAAGGCGGGGAAACCTCCGGACGAATGTGGGTCGTATCGTCCCATTTCGTTGTTAAACATAGAAACCAAAATCCTGGCTACTATCCTTGCGACACGTCTCTTAAACGTCATTACCTCTTTGATTCACGATGATCAATTTGGTTTTATGCCAAAGCGAGCCACACGTTATAACTTACGAAGAGTGGCCAATTGGATTGATGCCGTTCGAAAATGGGAGGAGGAACACTTGCTCTTGTCCCTTGACGCTGAAAAGGCATTTGACACCATCCACTGGCCTTTTATGAGGCACGCTCTGGAAAAGTTTGGATTTGGTCCGGGTTTCAGGGACTGGGTGGCACTGCTGTATACTGAACCCGAGGCTAGGGTTCGGGTTAACGGAGCTTTATCAGAAGCCTGGCCGATTCAAAGAGGGACTAGACAGGGATGCCCCCTTTCCCCCCTACTTTTTGCTCTTATCCTGGAGCCCCTAGCCTGTGTCATTAGAGCCTCCCCGGGGCTGGGCGGGTTTGTAGATGAAGCCAGATAGCTAGACGAAGAACGCATATCTCTATATGCGGACAACATTTTACTATATGTAACGGACCCGAGGGAGACACTTCCTCAAATCCTACAGATTTTTGAGACCTACGGGCGTCATGCGGGATATAAAATCAATTGGTGTACGTCTACCCTATACCCAATTGGGGGGGTGGTGGAGCCCCAGACGTACCCTGGTTGTTTGCACTGGTCGACAGAGGGGTTTACATATCTTGGCCTCTATATCACTACCGATGTAGCAGCGACCCTAACGCGTAACGTCAGGAGGGTTATTCTAAATTTTCAAGAAGACGTTAAGCGATGGAGAAGACTTCCCTTAACCATTATGGGAAGGGCCGCTATGTACAAAATGATTACACTCCCCCAGCTGCTCTATGTGCTACAAAACACTTATTGCAAAATTCCGGACACAATGTTCAAACACATAGATAGCGAATTGCGCTTGCTCCTATGGGACGGGGCTTATCCACGTGTGGCACTTCAAACTCTACAGAGAAATCCATATAATGGGGGTTTGGCCCTCCCAGACATTAGGGCATACTACAGAGCGTCCCACCTCATTGTTATTAATGAATGGATTCATGCAAGGGGAGATCACTCGACATATAGGCTGGAAAGGCTACAGTTTAGAGAACGTACACACCTCCACTATATCTACGGAGGCAAGGGAAGCAGCCAATTGCTACAAGCGACCCAGAGGTCATTGGAGGCATGGAAAAGTGCTGAATGGCAAATTCAGTGGGACAGGAGGTGTACCAGGGAGACCCCGCTGTGGGAAGGGAGTAGACTAACCGAGATTGGGAAGCTGAGAGGCTTTAGGAAACGGGACTTGATAGGCATTTCCAAAATAGGGGACATCTTAGAAAAGGGTGTGTTGGCCTCTTTTGGCACGCTCCAAGCCAGGTATCAGCTCCACGACACTCGGGCATATGCATACCTCCGTCTGAAGCATGCATGGATTGCGGAGGGATTGGATGGCGAGACACTACCAGAATATGCCCCGTTATAGGGTCGACTCTTGCAGGAAGAGATTCCGGCTAAAGCCGTTTCGTTTACCTATAAAACGCTACTTAATAATATGCCTGACAAACTTGGTCCACTGCGAACTAAATGGGAAAGGACCACCGGAGTACTGGAAGATATAGACTGGGAGGCCGCTCTCATGCATCCACGGGAAGTGGCAATTAAACTTAGGCTACGCCTCATTCAGTACAAAATCCTGCACCGCACATACTTTGATAGAGTTCGACTGCATAAAATAGGGAGAGTGGAAAGTCCAGAATGCCTTAGGTGCCATGTAACAGACGGAACTTTCATACACACCCTCTGGGAATGCACAGAGATTCAAGCGTACTGGGGAAAGATTGTGGGTGAGCTCAACAAAATACTTGATGTCCAAATTGAACTGGAGCCAAGGTTTCTTCTCCTGGGTATCCCGACGGATGTCGATATCCCAAGACGTAAACTTGTATTAGCTAACTTGGGGTTAGTGGTAGCCAAACGAGATATAGCAAAGTACTGGGGGGCGCAACACATACCTACACTTAATGAATGGAGGGCAAGTCTTGATCTCTACATGGTGGCGGAACAAGTAACGTATAAGGCCTGGGGCTGCCCTCGGAAATTTAGGAAGATATGGACACCATGGATAAAATACTATGATCTGGAGGTGGAGGGGGAAGTGGAGGGAGGGGGAATGTTGTCTGGAAGGTCGAGGGAGGAACCTTGAATGATGCAATGTATGTCCCCGATGTTGGTACGCAAGAGTATTATAGGTATGGTTTGTTCTTCATATACACCCGGTTCATTCAAGCCCGTCGATAGATCCACCTACAACGGACATTATATTTGAACGATTGCCAGATGAGACAACTGTGGAAGGACAATTATTGGGCGTGGTGTATTCATGCTTTGTTAAACATGTTATCATCTTTTCAAAACAAAATAAAAATATTTATATTAAAAAAAAAAAAAAAATCTACCAAGTCCCACCGCTCAGCGGCAGTGCCAGCGTGCCAACTCCAGGTGAGGCCTACAGCACTGTCCGCCGCCAGCACAGTCCCAGCCGTCCTTAACACAGATCGCTGTCCAGCTGCTTTGTTCAGGGAACCTCCTCGGGCCTTCTTGTCGGTGGGATCGTGCCCACCACCGGGCCATGCGCTCCGCACCATGCCAGTCCCGTGCCTGCAGCCGTGGGTGAGGGGCGGCCAGCCCCACTCGTGTCGCGGGCGGCCCGCACGCTCTCCCCTCAACTCGATCGCCGCATTCAGGCAGGGAGCTGCAGCACACTGCACCCCGGTCAAGAGAGGGCAGGCCGAACCACCCCCAATCAGCGGCCCGGGCCGGCAGGCAGTTGGAGGGTCCCAGAGCTCAGGTGCGGTTCCGGTTCAGCCCCCGCCACAGGGATCCCCAAGCAGACGATCAGGGCAGCAGCTCCCGCACCAGAGCGGATGTCCGTTTCCAGGCGTGCAGCCGCTTCGCGTCCCGCTTCCTTCAACCAGGTCCACTTACGCAGATGGAATGCTCACGTATTCTTTTGTTTTTGGGCTTCGCTTTCCGCCATACGGAGGGACTGTGTACACTTCTTGCGATGTGCAATGGTTGCGGTTTATGCAGGATTTTAATGAATTGTTAGCCAGGTTGAGCAGAGCCCTGGTGTTATGCGGCCATCTTTAAGTCAAGCAAACTCCGCCCCCCTCCCCCCTGTTATGTATTTCCTTATGGTGCACACTGCATGTTGCAGCAGACATTGTGCAATCACTGCCCACTGTATTCCATGTCTTGTATAGAAGATTCCCAAATCTATACACGTTTCCTCCTGTACCGTACTTGGAGGTTACAGTGTCCTGCAAAGCCCTTAGTGCTTCCACCATTACTGTCATCCCAGTTTTCTGCTTACAGTGGATAACTCAGTTCATACCCTAGTAGGTCATGAAGATGACTAGAGGACAAGTCATACGAAGACAACAGATGGAAAGGCTTTTGGTGCCTGAAAAGTGCTCACCTGATTCACCTGTTAAGTTTGTAACTGTATGAAACATCCAAATTGATTCAGTCAATGAGTGTGTCCTGTTAGCTAAGAGTTTGAAGCAAGTGCATACTACTTGCTTTTCTTTGCACAGCATGTGAATGCCTATTGGTCCCACTTATGCTGTATTGTACTGTACTATTCAAATAATAAAATTAAATTAAATGAAAAGAAGATATATAAAGCGCATTGAATCCAAAGGTACCTAAGTGCTTGGTCAAACTGGATTCAATAATGTAAATTCGGCATCACGACTTAGGATGAAAAAAGCCATGTTTTCAAACATTGTTTAAACACAGCAAAAGCATCAAGCTTAACAATATGGGCAGGTAAGGTGTTCCATATCCTTGCCGCGGCCCTAGAAAAGAGAACGGCCGCCCAATATGCGAAACCTAGGAAATGATGACTTTCTTTCCTGATGAAAATCTGAGCTACTTGCGAGGAACATACCAATTAATAAATGCTTAGAGGGGTTTAGAACCTTCAAAATGCTGGGCTTAAAAAAAAGCAGGCATAACGCCTTGAACACAACCCGCTTTCTGACAGGGAGCCAATGTAACAATTTATACCCTTGAAGGGTTGCAAAGTGTACTGATTTGCATTGGTATCCAGGACGCCCTATTCAGAGACCAGTGCTGAGTAGGGTATTGATTGTAGTGTCCAACATAGAAGAGGTAAGTGTGGCTGAGAGATATACTCTAAGTGGGCTAAATTGGGTACAGAACTTAAGTATGAGGTTTTATGTACTAGTGTGACAATAGATATATTCACGCATGTACACCCCTCCCCAATTTAGGGTTGATTACAACAGTAGTGAAAGACATGGGAAGAGCCTGGTAAGTGGTGCTGTTGGGTAACAGGATGGGTGCAAGTTACTCTTATTCTTGCAGGAAGTGAGCTCCATATATTGGCCTTTGGATTGTTTCCTTCAGTACAAGCTTTAGTGAAGACACAGAACCGGATCCCGTCTAGAAGAGGTCTGGATTTGTGGTAGGTACAAAGGAAACTGCAAAGGAAATTTTACAGACTTGAAAGTAACACTAATTTGCAGTTTAGTGTACAATATAGATCTACATATAACCCACACAGACTCCATGTAAAGTGAAAGAGTAAGAACAGAGTTGACGTCCCGCAATAGCTTGTTCAACCGCTATACAAAGGATGCTAAGCAGGTTGAATTTTGAGATTCTGGTTGGTGCATTAGAAAGTGTTCTCAGATTTGACCTTGAATTGATGCCCACCAAGGCTATTTTTTTGTTTTTCCAAGAACATTTTGAAGACCGTTCTGGATTCACCCTAATGAGTGCAAAGTGATGCAATACATGTGAACCCATACCCAGTTGCAAAAATAGCTTGTTTTAAAGTAACCTTGCTTCTTGAGCACCACATAAACTATTATTTACCTGAAACAACAGTTCTGCAGCAGTACTTCTCCAGCAATTGACCTTTCACGGACTAAAAAGCTAATCAAAAGTAGGTAAACTCTTTGATAAGAAAAACGAAAGATAAGCTATTCAGAACGTTAGAAGCTGACTGGCAAGAAGTCATGACCCTTTTACGTCTGTTTGCAGTAATCTGTTGCATGCAGGGTTCTGGAATTAGCTTTTCTTTGATGAATCTGTGCTATTTCAGTAAAAAATGTGCTCGCCTTGAAACAATATGAGCATTCTGGTGCCCCTTCAACGGCTATCTCCTTGGTGAAGTATAGGCATCAGACTGTAATCAGTTTGAATGGATAAAATGCATATTGCATTGTCATGTGTCCTATTGGTTTTGGCTCACTTTGATCCTAGCTGTCCTGGAGCAACCGGTTCATAGGCCAGTTGGTAACGAGTGCGAACCAGTTTCATTTGGCTTCACAAGCCAGGGTGATTCCTATTTGATTGGCAAGATTCTTTTATGATGGAAGCGTGCCAGCCGTACCAAGACCCTGTTGGTCTTGGCCGGCTACGGCTGGGATTGGTTGCTTGCTGCGAGCAGCGGTACATAACTGATTGCCTTAGGTGGCGATGTTTTGAATTACTGTAAAGCAGGTAGACTGCCACTTTTAGCTGCGGGGCACGAGTTCAAAAGCTTAAGCGCTTGCCTAATGAATCTCACGTATCTGGCTGATAGCTGGGCATCAGCGCCACATCAGACATGCAGTAATGGCATTATTGCATGGTGTTATGCCCAAGTGTTGAAATATTAGCTCTAACCAGCAGCAACTTAAACTTTTTAAACCTGGGCAAATGCAGACCACATGCATCAATGATTCATTCCTAAAATTACACAATCGGCAGTTATCTTTGGGAGAACATTTAAAACACGCAAATTTGTATGCTTTTAGGGGAATTAGCCCGCATTTCAGCCTCTTAAGTTATTTTTTGAAAGCCGGTTTCATGGGACTGGGTAGCTATATGGCTTTTCCTTATTTTTATTTATTTTTAATCTTTTTTAAACCAAAAAGTAAAAAATTACACCACATTTCACATAGTTTCATGTTACATTTCCATGATGGTATTTCATATCTAACGAGTATCCACCCTTTTCCCACCCACCTCCAACCTTAGAGGGTAAACGGACACACTCGGCGGTGGGGTCAGGATGTAGTATCATGCAAGGAGGAAACACATAGTCCTCCGCGATACTCATTCCACTTGCCCCATGTTTTCTCAAATTTTTTGGGACAGCCTCTGTTCTTGTAAACCACTTTTTCAGCTACCATACTCATATCCATATATCTCTTCCAAATCCCTCAAACTCCGTGCTGTCTCCACCCCCTAGCAGCGGGCAATGTTGCGTTTGGCTATTGCCAGACCCAGCGTCATCCAGACCTGGTCCACACAGTTAAAGTCTGATTCCTCCCAGATATTAAGCAGACACCATTCAGCGTTGAGCAGAATAGCTGCCCCACATTGGGTATTCATACGATTAACAATTGCCTTGTAAGAAGCTGTATATTTCAGTGGGGGCCCATTGGTAGTCTCGCTGCAGGTCTGTGAAAGGAATTATCGTCCCCTGTACCCACAGGTCACCAACCTTGGATATCCCGATGAGGTCCCACTTATTGAAGCCCGGTAGTTTACATAAAGTGGCCAGTGCTTCTAAGTACCACAGGGGAGTGGCTCGGGTTAGTCTGCTCTTCCACCCCAGTGCTTTCAGTGCTGTGTGCCAATGAGTGTTTCATAAAAGAGTTCTGGATCAATGGTTGCAAATATACCTAGGTACCTAAAACTATCTGTTGCCACTTTGATCTCACAACCCCGGGGCAGCATGGGTGGCGGTCCGTGTAATACATAGATTTGGGATTTCACCCAGTTTGTGTACCCAGAGTAGCGGCCGAATAAGATTAGTATATGTAGTATCCTGTCTAAGGAGTATTTGGAATTTGCCACGTGGAATAATAGAACATCTGCGTAGAGAGACATTTTATCCTCCCATTCATCAGTCCAGCGGAGGCCCCCAATTAGGGCATCTCTGTGGATCCATGCGGCCAGGGGCTCCAACGTTTGGGCGAAGACGAGGGGGGAAGCTGGCATCCCTGCCGAGTGCCCAGACGCAGCGGGAAGCTCTGTGAGATTCCTCCGTTCACCACTACCCGGACTAATCCTAGAAACCTAGGGCCACAGCCCATTTTCTTGCCAATACTTCAAAGAGGTACGGCCATTCTATTGTATGGAAAGCCATGTGCACATTGAGAGAAAGAACCACCGCTTCTCCTGAAGGTAGCGTGCCCGTTGAACGCAGTACAGCGCCCCGGCATAAAGCCGGATTAATCCCAGGGGAATAAATTGCCAATGACCCGTATCAACCTTGTTGCTAGAGGTTTAGCCAAGACTGGCTTCGGCGTTAATGAGCGAGATTGGTCTATATGATGCACATTCATCTCGCAGTTTGCCCTCTTTATATATGACTACTATATTGGCTACTCGTTGATCCCTGGGGAGAATCCCTCGCTTTCTGCTCTCCCTATACATCCGTAGCATATGTGGGGCTAGCCTATGGTCATTGAGTTTGTATAGTTCTATGGGTATACCATTTGGGTGATCTCCTCCTCCGTTAGATCACCTTCTAAGAGTGTATTATCGTCGTCTGTTATGGAAGGAAGTGGTAAGTCCCCTAACAGTTCGCAGGACTCCTCTGCCATAGCGGTGATAGACTGGGAGTTAAGCTGTGAATAATAAGAGGCAAAAGCATCAGCTATCGCCAGTCTTTTGGTATGCCACCCTCCCTCACCAGATCAGATCTTTAGAACCCACCTGCTCGCCCTTTTTTCTTATCGAGCCAGGCTAAGAGTTTCCCTGCCTTGTCCCTAACCTCGTATATTCAGTGTATGGTTGCTCTGTGTCTGTTTCTGGCTTCCTCCGCTACCATGTCACGATACTCTTGCTGCTTCAATACTGGTCTGTGTTTGGTGTAAGTTTGATCCGGGCGTGGCAGTTGTTGTTCGAACTGTAAAATGCCGTTTTCTATGGCCACTAACGCAGCTCGTTTGTCCCTCTTGTGTCCTACGATTAGGGAGAGGCTCTGCCCCCTTATCACTGTTTTATATGCTTCCCAAATCATTGAAGCTGAATCTGCTGTTGCCTCATTTTCAGAAAAATATTACTCTGTGGCTTCTATTAGTCCCTCCCTTACTCTGGGAACTTTATGGTACCAGGCACTGATCTTTATGGTTGGTTGGTGTTGTCTATTCTATAAACCGCCCAAAGCGGTGAGTGGTCCTAGATGCCCCTGGCCAGATGGAGGACTTCACGAAATTCAGAGAGGTGATGGGTTAAGTTGAGCACGTAATCTATATTGGAGAGGGTGCTGGGTCCCCCGGAGTGGAAGGTATACTGTCGCGCTGTGGGGTTCAGAGAGCGCCAGACATTCACAAGGCCCATGACACTCAGGAAATCTGCCAAGAGACTACAGTTTTACGTGGCCCGCGGGGGGTTGTCATCGGTCACAAACATCACTAAGAGCCAGATTTAAGTCTCCTCTCATAAAAAGCTCTCCACCTGGGAGATTGAGAAGCATCCAGTTAAAGTCAGCCAGTGCTGTGTCGTGGAGTCTGGGTGGGATCTAGATGCTGAGGAAATTGACTGTTGCCCCTTCCCATGTGCCTGTGATAGCCACGTATCGCCCGCCTCTGAACTCCCAGATAGTGTGGACTGTGAAGGCCAATGAATTCTTGATCATTACACCTACCCACCTTGAGCCTGTCATGTCACCCTTGTGTGCCACCATTTTATACCCCCATCGAGTCATAGCTTTACATGTAGTGCCCACCAGATGTGTTTTTTGCAAGAGGATGACATTGGGGGCATGTCTCTTAATATACTGCAGTATGAGCCCCCCTCTTGATCTTGTTGCCCAGACAGTTCACATTTAAGGACATTAGGCGTAGGCGTGCCCGACGTGTGTGAGGATGTGTATAAGGCTGGGTCCGTTCAGCCTGTTGGCACGACTGGAGTCGGAGCAATTTCTGTCCGTGAGCGGTAATGTGGGGGCTTGAAATTTAGGTCTGAAGTATTTTTCAGTGGTGTATAGTGTGGTGTAAGTAGAACAGTAACTAATTCCCCATAAACTCCCCCCTCCCTGCAAAGCGGCCCGAGAACTGCCCGCCCCCCCAACATTGAAGAGTGCTTGTCATCCCAAGAAACATCTAAACAAGAATTAGCAAGGGAGAAGGCCAACACCCCTGTCAGATCCCTTAATCATATCTTACTGTCCCCAGCGATTCATTTAAGATGTGAAAGCAAATGACAGCTGTTGTCCATAAACTGTTCATTAATGAGTTCTTGTCTGCTTTTCAATATGCGATCTCTCAGCCCTGGATCTTAAGTCTCTGCATGATGAGGAGAGCTGCTCGGATTTCTCTGCGTGTCCACCAGTTGCTGTGGGTATGGAGAGGCGACGTCTCATGGCATATTTCCCGGCACCTTTCTCCAGCCCTCCCGCCATTCCCATGCTTTCTCTGCTGTGGAGAAGTACCATGTCTTGCCCTCTGCTGCAACTCTTAAATGGGCTGGAAAGATCATGGAATATTTAAGTTCACTGTCACAAACTGCTTTCTTTACCTCTAGGAAACTGCAACGCATCTTCTGCACTCTTAAGGTAAAGTCGGGTAAAAATTAGAGGGTTGCATTTTCGTAGGTAAATGGTGGGCACTGCGGGCCTTCTCAAGGATCACGTCTCAATCGTGATAGTTACAGTCTCGCTATGATTGGTCTGGGGGAGGGTACCCAAGATCCTATGGGCCTTTTCAACCCAAAAATATTTGGTGAGACCAAAAGGCTGGTGGTGTTTCAATATGATCTCTACTACAAACAAATCTGTTGCTGAAACGTCGACTCTTTCAGGGACTCCTAATATGCGAATATTATTTTGTCTTGAGCGGCCATCCTCAAGGTGGGCCCCTAAGTCTGCTGTTGCAGCTTTCAGTTTGGCTACTTGTGTTTTCAGAGGAGTTGTATCTGTTCAGAAGGTAACCATTGCGTTTTCCACTTCTTTCACCCATGCTCCCACATTGCGTACATCTGCTCTCACCGGAGTAAGTTTCATATTGAGTGTCTATTTTGGTTTCAATGGAATTGCGTACCCCAGGGATCGCCGCTAGGACATCCTGCAGTGTAAGTGTCTCCTCAGGGGAATCAGGATCCCACAGTGTAAGTGTCTCCTCGTCAGGGGGATCAGGAGCGGCCTATGATAGTGGGTCTGAAGCACTGCCTGGCGGTGACGGCTCCCTCAGGACAGCATATTAATCCAGCTTGGTTTGGTGCCCTCCCCGAAATTCCCCCCGTCATCTCCAGTTGATTCTATAGTATCTCAGTGGCTCTTAGGGTATAGATGGGACCAGAGGGGAAATCCACTGTACTCACCGCCCCTTGCCAGGGAGCATCTATCCCCATGCAGCCTGTCGGGTTTCCGGGTCAATCAATCATATCATATCTGATGGTCCTCAGCCCCTTGTAGTAGTTGTGTTGGTGATTTCGCCCAGAAATCGAGCCAGTGACCATCGGGGAGCCCGTCCCTACCATAGTTGGGCATTCCTTGTGGTCAGCACGTCGATACAGGCGCGGCAGCGGGCACCCCTTGGGGGCCAACAGTTATTCAGCTTCCCTGTGGAGTCCATGCTCACGGGTTCCAGATAGGGCTTTCAGTTAGGATTCTGTGCTCCCAATGAAATGAAATGAAATTTGTACTTGTAAAGCGCACTGTTACCCTAGGGTGTCCTGGCGCTGTACGCATACCGCTGTGGAACCCTTCCTGTCTTTTCCCTGTGAAATGTCCACTCCTGGGCACCCCCAAGGTGAAGCCAGGCATCCCAGCGCTGGTGGGGCCGTTGTGGAGATTAAGCAAGCTATTGCCCAGAGTTGCAGAGTGGGACCCATGATTAGAATAGGCACCGAGGCGAGAATTATCAGGTCCGAGGAAATTGAGCCCAAGAACCCGCCGAGGCGGGAATTGAACCCTGGTCCCAGGCCAGATCTCTGCATCAGGGTCTGCCGCTCTAACCATTGAGCCACACTTCTCCACAATGTTCACAGCTATACAATAAAATGTCCCTTAGTGTCTTTCTCATTGCAGACCCGGGGCAACTTTTATTTCCAAAGGAGTGGAGCTACGCACTTATAGTATCTCAGTTGTGTTGTAGTGTTCCTCACAGGTCTTTAATATTGCCCGCTTCACACGGGCGCCTCCTCATCGCCCCGTGGCATGCTCACACTGCAGCTCCAGGCCCCATGTTGCCCCCCCCACTACTGCTGGGCAGTAGGCTTTGCGGGCCCAGCCCCAGATACAACATACGGCGGCTGAGGGCCCCTGGGCCTCCACAGCGGCACTGACCAGCCGTCCCGGCCACAGGTCAGACACCGGACACAACTCTGCTCACACTGCAGCTCTTGGCCCCATGTTGGCCCCCCCTTGCTGGGCAGTAGGCTTTGCGAGCCCAGCCCCAGATACAACATACGGCGGCTGAGGGCCCCTGGGCCTCCACAGCGGCACTGACCAGCCGTCCCGGCCACAGGTCAGACACCGGACACAACTCCGGCACATCCTCTGGGTCTCCAGGGACAAGCCACGGGTCACTGCAAGAGCGTCTCAAGTCTCCCAGGCCCCGCCTCAGGGCTGCAGAACCCAGGAGGGCCATCACCTCTCACCGGGCCCACCACCACTGCTGCAGCTCAGTGTGTGACACAATGCGGCGCCGCTATGAGGGGGGCAGGGATCCCCGCATGTCATCACAGGTGCTGTAGGCAATTCGATTATGTAGGCAGTTTCCTCCAGGACAGTTTGTCCCCGGCTCCATCCCGGCCTCTGCATCCGGGGCGGTAGCACTTGCACCTGCCGCCGCTCCCCCCTCAGGGACTGCCTTATGCTTTCGCCCCTCTGCAACCTCCACTGGGACCGACACCAGCTCATGTGCACGCCGCTTCGTTGGCTTGCTGGGATTTTGTGGTCTACATCTTCAGCGGAATCGGGGCTGCGGCATGGCCTCCAGGCCCTCGGTTGAATATCTCCCTCCTCTCACGGGCTCTCCCACCAACGGGGAGCCAGTCAGATTCTCTGACTCCGACAGTATCTATTACGGCATCTGTTATCTGCCAGGGATGGATGATTGAACGGATTTATGGGGGATTCGTCTGACTGGGTTCGGAGCCTCTCTAGCAAGCGACCATCTTGCTCAGCTACGCCGCCCGCTTTTCCCTGTTCTTGGTAAAAAGTCACACAAAATTCAGCTTGGCCTTTCGTGATGTGTCTTCATCTCCAGATTTTATTTTAGCTAGCATTTTGGAGGTTAACTTTGGAGGCAGGTTTTGGTAAAAGATTCTTTGGGCTCCTATGAGTTCGATTGAATTACTCACATAGAATTCCCAATGAAGTTTCTTGTCTCGGATGCCGTGCCATTTCAGTTCCTTGAGGAATCCTATGGGGGCCTCCTTAAGGTCCGCATAGTAGCCCAGAAACCAAGCTTTCAGCATATATAATTGTTTGCATAGTCCTAATTACAGCCGTAGTTGGAACCGCAGCAAGGCGTCTGGAACATTCAACAGGCGCCTGTAGCATCGAGTTTGGGCTTTATCCAGCCATGAGGTGATGTGGTCTTTAAGTATCGATGAGCTGTAATTGAGAGTTGGCATGAACTTAGCATCGATTACTTAGCAGATGCCAGTAGGATCTGGTCCACGCATCTTTTTTGCCAGTTTTTTAAAGCTCATTATCATAGACAAGGCAGACTCTCATAGGCTAGTGAGCTGTGTTAAATGAGAACCACACTGGTTGAAATAAATGCCCAGGTACTTTAAGCTCCGTACTTGATCCAAAATCACGTAGTTCGTGGAACATTTGAATTTGTTGGCAGTATTGTTTCTAACTCCACATACCATGATTTTTGTTTTAGCATTGTTGACTGCTAATTTGTTTTCCTCGCAGTACGATGTGAGTGCTTCCAAAGATCTAGCCCTACAGCTGTGTGATCAAATAGTAATGTGTTGTCTGTGTACTGAAGACAATGAACGTGTGCGCCTGCAAATTTGGGAGGAAAGGCACGGGCTGAAGCTAACATATCATTTATGTCCGTCAAATAAAGGTTGAATTGAAGTGGGGCCAAAATGCATCCTTGTTTTACACCAGTGTTGGTCCAGACCTTATGGGTTGTGACTCTGTTGGCTGATATATTCTCTTTCACCCAAGTCCTGGTGTAAAGGCTCCTGATGGCTCTCAGTATGTTTTCCAGAATGCCCCAGATGGACACCTTCTGCCAGAGTCCCGATCAGACTACTTTATCAAATGCAGTGGTGAAGTCGATAGATGCTACGTACAGGGGAGTTGCATCTTTGCTGCTGGTGGTCTTGATTTAAGAGGAAAAGATGATCAAGTTATCCTCTGTACCATGGCCGAGCCTAAAACCCGGGTGAGTGGTGGGGATTAAGGCCTTCATGTTGGTCGAATCCTCTAGGTCATTGTTCAAGATTTTTTAAAAACATTTACCCTCAGTGTCGAGGAGGGCAATGAGCCTTAAGTTGGCTGGTTTGTCATGTGCGCCTTTTTTATGGATTGGTGTTGATTCTAGAGCCTCTCCAACTGTCCGGCACTTCATTCACCCAAATGCAGTTCTTGGAGAGGGCTTAGCAGGTAGGCCCATTGCGCTGGTGCTGATTTGAATATTCTGGTAGGGAAAGCCATTTGGTCCGATGTTCGTGTGATCGAGTCTTTACTGGCCAGTCTTCGCCCTATTACACTTGGTTTTCAATAAGACACCCAGCTTTGTCTGCCAGTGGCTGATCAATGCCTGGCCCTTCTTCCGCAGTGTTGTACAAGATGGAGATCTATGACCTTAGAGTTGTTTTCACTCGATGTTTTCTGAACTAATCTCCAAAATGTTGCTGATTCCCCCCCCCCCCGAGGCCTCAGAGTTCAATCTACAAGGTTTCTTCATTTTGCCAGGCGATTTCCCATTCTTTTGCTCTCTATGGCTTCCTTGCATTCCGAATCTCCTCCGCTACTAGGGGATTTCCTTTGTTGTTACAAGCTGAACTCCCAACAGCTTGTTCAGTTTTTGTTTGAGAGCTCTCAGCACCGGGATGCAGATTCTCGTTTGCGTGTTTTCTGCGGCACACCTTGTTGGTAAACTTGTCTATTAACTTTGCTAAGAACTGGGACCAGTTTACGGGCGATGGTGGCGGCTCCTGGGCCC
Organism: Calotriton arnoldi; assembly: GCA_963921515.1. Taxonomy (NCBI): domain Eukaryota; kingdom Metazoa; phylum Chordata; class Amphibia; order Caudata; family Salamandridae; genus Calotriton; species Calotriton arnoldi. Next base: position 451,736 of record CAWUFW010011075.1, read on the forward strand.
CTTATAGGGCTTCCCTCAGTGCTTCCATGTTTACAGTTGATGGCGATGTCGACCATTTTGTTCTTCGAAGCCCACTGACACCCTCCTCTATACCAATTGTTTGGATTTGTGGGAGTCTGGTAGTTACCCTGGAGAGAGAGCAAATTTTACCTCGCATGGTCGCTGGCCAGGGTGTGCTGGACTTGGAAGTTACTTGCCTGCGGAAAGTGCTGCATGGATAACCAGATAAAATTGATTAACGAGGCATACAAGCTTGTGGTGTATGTGCAGGATGAAGGTTAATCCAGGGTCTCTCTTCCCTTTAGGGTTCTGAGGCCCATCACATTGAGTGGTGGCAAGTTTTTCTCTGTTCTTGTCCTTCGTTGTTTTCCCCAGGACAATTACCAGAATGTGCGAAGCGTTGTCTTCTTGTTGCCATGTGTTCAGCTCTGCTGTTCCTAGCATAAACATATTGAAGTCTCCCGCCAGGACCCACATATCTGCATGGTGTTGTTGCCTTAGGAGTTTAATAGTTTAAGATTTCTCCGGTGGCTATTCTTTTCTTAGGCTGTTTAGGATTTATATAAATACTTCCAGTGATGTTTGGTGGTGCCTTCCTACAATGCATTATGTTTGAAGCTGTTGCTTTCACAAAGATGTATGCCCCCATACCACGAGCAAGCACTTTTGCCTCGAACTCCAAGTAATTATGTATCAGTATGGAGACTCTTCCACAGGAGTGTCCCCCTTTGATCGAAGGTTCAGCTGCTGATGAAAATTCATGGTGGTCCTGCCAAGTTGAGGTAGTCCACTGCCAAGTTTCTTGTAGACAGATTGTCCTTTTTACAGATTTCTCCCATTGTGTCAATTTCAGCCAAGCGGTTGTTTAGACCTCAGATGTTCCAAAAAACAAAGTTGCAAATCACAGTTGTGCATGTGGGCAATGGTGTTAGGAACTAGGTTTTGTTGCTTCGCGGTTTGTCGACCTTCAACGAGAGCTGGGGGCTGCTTTTGTTAGTGACGTGTTCCATTGTGATTTAAATCATCTCTTCTCCAAATTGCGTTTTTTGTGAGCCCTTGGAGCAGCAAAGGACAGTCTTGCTGGCGATGCTGATGGGTCATTTTTGCTAGAAGCCAAGGGTATTTTGGTTTTGTCACTTTGCTGATGCTAATTCCCCTTTCTGCCAAGGTCATGGAGTGGCCCTCCACATCTTGAAACTGTATTTTGGTTGCTTCCTTATGGCAATCCTTGTTCCCTGGAATAAATGCTATGTAAACCAAATCTTTGAATTTCAGGGACCCCAAGCCAGGGAGGGCCTGGAGGAGTTTAAGCAAATTACATCTGTTCAAGATGTCTTCATACCAGTGTGAGATGTATTTGGGGTGAAATATGAGATTTTGCAGCGTGAATCTTTCTGGATTCACTATGCTGTGCATTATTCCGCCATCTCGTGGTTGGGTCCGGATTCGTAGTCTTTTCTTTGTTTTTGTGTTTTTTGTGTGTTTTTTTTTGTTGTTGGCCCAGGTGGGCGGCGACGCCCCACCATTTGGTGTCTTCGGTGACGTCGTCGCGCTTCCTGCGGAAGCTCCCACCCTTGGTAGCCATCTTCAGATTCTTTTTTCCGCCGTGGGGTCTGGATCGTTGCCGAGAAGTTCCAGAAACTTTGGACGAGGAATCTCGAAAAGTCGAATATCACCACAAAGGATTGTTTCCCGAGACACCGGACGACGACACAAGTAAACCGGAGACAACAAGAAGGACGACGAGGTAGAAGGTCCACGACCGAAATCTCGACGCCTACAGAGAATGCGCTCACAGGGGGCTCCCTGAGAGCGGTTATGGACAAGACACCGTTTAAGTTTTGCCAGAACTGTCACCACAAGTACGCACAGAAGGACCAGCACCCAGTCTGTAACCTCTGCTTGCCGCTCGAACACACCAGTGAAGACTACAACGCATGTTCGGCGTTCACCCCGAAGACCCTCTGAGTAAGAGAGAGACAGAGAAGGGCGAACTACAACATGCAGGGCCAGGGACCAGCACCATCGCTCCGAGACCTGGGCCTCTCGAGCGGAGAGGAAGACATCGCAGAGGGACCGGAGGACTGCTCTGTCGTCGAGGTCCATAAGAAAACGTCGAAGGAGGTAAGGGAGTCGTCGACCCCAAGGCACCCAAGCGACGCTCGAAAGAGTGAAGCCAGAACCCCGAGCGACACTCTTAGAAGTGTAGGAAAGTCCTCAAAGGGAGCGTTGCCGCCGAAACCCTCGACGAAAGCAACAGCATCCAAGGACAAGCAACCGAGCGGATCCTTCGAGAAGGACTCCCAATCGGTGAAAGCCTCCGAAAAACAAAGGCGTCGAAGGTCACCTCCGAAAAGGAAGCCTCGACACCGAGAAAGGAAGGCCCGGCGTCATCTTCGACGACCGCGACCACAAAGAGAGGCGCTGCACCACTCGACGCCGAAAAAGCCCATGAGATGGCGAAAAAGAGAAGTCTCGAGGCAGAGATGGCGAGCATCCTGCAACGTAAAAAAGACTTCGACGAGAAGATGAAGCAATACGCTATTCCATCGAAGCCAGCGCACGAGGCACTCGAGGAGTTCGACGCCGAATACATCGAGCCCCCGAAAACACCTGAACCGCTCGAAGACCAGGACGAAGAAGACTACGACTTCGAAGCCGAAGGCGAAGAAGAGATTCAGTCTTACCGGGACTCAGAGCCCTCGGAGGCACAAGACTTGGACTGGCAAGACCTCGACGCAGAGTCACCAGAAGTGGGGGTAGACTCTTACCCCTCGAGGCCTTCGCCGCCGGACGACATCGGAGTCTACAATGGAGTCGTCCAGAAGGCTGCAAAGACATATGGGGTCGAAATGCAGGAGGAAAAGACAAAAGCAGGTTTCCTCTTCGAAACACTGCTCCCTCAACAAACAAAGAGCCAATTCCTACCCATGTTGCCCGGCGTCCTGGACCAGGGAATTCCTACCCATGTTGCCCGGCGTCCTGGATCAGAGAACCTGCAGTCTGCAAGGCGGTTACACCTAGAAGCGAAAAGAAATATAAGCATTCCACAAAAGACCCGGCGTACATCCAAGGGTCAGTGCCAGCAGACTCCATTATCGCAGCAACGGCCAGGAAAAGGGCCGGTGTGCCCACCAACACAGGCCCACCTCCAGACAAGGAGAGCAAGCGAATAGACCTCACAGGACGAAAGGTGGAGAGGAACGCAGCCGTACACTGGCGCATCGCCAACTCCAACGCCCTCATCAGCAGGCATGCATACCAGCATTGGGATGAAATGAGCCAGCTCATTACACACCTGCCAGAAGAATACCAACAAAGGGCTAATTACCTAGCGGACGAGGGCAAGGCTATCGCGAACACTTGCCTAAAGTCAGCCTTGGACGCAGCAGAGAACTCCAGCAGGCAAATGATGATAGGGGTGACTGAAAGGAGACACGCATGGCTCAGGATCTCGGGCTTCAAGCCGGAGGTACAGAGTAACATCCTTAACACACCTTTCGACGGGGAGAAACTGTTTGGAGCACCGGTCGACGACAAGTTGACGCAACTAAAAAGGACAACGAAACTGCGAGGTCCATGGGAGCACTGCAGTTCAGGGGGTTGAGAAGAGGAAACCCCTCAAGGCGGCCCAATGGTAGAGGGGCAATGCACCCACCACTTCACACCAGTCCCCCAGCAAGGATACCAGGGGAACAACCAGGGCCAAAGCCAACAGGGACAACAGCAGCAAAATTGGCAGTACCAACCCAGAGGACGGTCCTTTCAAGGGCGCGGTTACGGACTGGGACAGGCCCGAAGAGGGGGACAGCAGCCCACCTCAAAGTGACTCCACAAACAAACCAAACCCTCCCCTATTAACACCAAGGGAGAGGAGAAGTCAACAAAAGGACAAAATAAAAAACACACACAGCCAAAAAATAACCACCGAGCATACAACTCCAGTTGAGGGCAGAATAGGAAAGTTCCACACACAATGGAGGAACATTACCACGGACAAGTGGATACTGAACATCATACAGCACGGGTACTGCATAGAACTCCAAAAACACCCCCCAGGCAGAAAACCAAGACACCGGGCAATTCCCGCAAGGGAGCTCGCCCTCCTACGTCTAGAAGCAGAGGAGCTGCTACAAAAAGAGCAATAGAACCAGTTCCAATAAACGAAAGGAACAAGGGAGTATACTCAACGTACTTCCTAGTGCCAAAGGTAGACGAGACACTAAAACCAATACTGGACCTCAGATTCCTGAACAAATTCGTAAAAACTCAAAAATTCAAAATGACTTCACTTCAGGAAGTAATACCCCAAATCCAACAAGGGGATTACATGGCGACCATAGACTTGAAAGATGCATATCTGCACATACCCGTCAACCACAAACACAAACGTCTACTAAGATTCGTGATAGGCCACAATCACTACCAGTTCACAGTGCTAGCCTTCGGACTAAAGTCCGCACCAAGGGTGTTCACAAAATGCCTAGCAGCAGCTGCAGCGCACCTTCGGAGGAAGGGCATACATGTATACCCCTACCTCGACGACTGGCTTGTGAAAGCAGGATCATACAGACACTGCAAGGATCACATCAATAAAGTCATACAAACACTGTCCAGACTAGGTTTCTCAATACATTGGGAGAAATCGTCAACAAAACCACAGCAAATCAAAATATTCTTAGGGGCACAAATAGACAGCACACAGTCCAAGGTGTTCCCCAGCAACAAGAGAACTATAGCTCTCCTGAGGGAAACACGTCATTACCGCAAGGGGCAAGTTCTGACAGTGAGGAAAGTGAGCAGAACAATGGGGATGATGGCATCGTGCATCCACCTAGTCCTACATATCAGGCTGCACATGAGACCGTTCCAAGAATGGATACAGCAGCAGTGGTCACAAGCGACAGGGAGTTGGGAAGATCTAGTGGTTGTCACACACGCAGTGCAGCAAGAAATAGCGTGGTGGAAGGAAGAGAACATATTACAAGGGAAGCCATTCACACAGCCAACTCCAACAGTGACCATCACAACAGACGCCTCACAGCAGGGCTGGGGCGCGCACATGCACAGACTCCTCGTCAGGGGGCTGTGGTCACAACAAGATGCAGTGAAACACATCAACTACCTAGAACTAAAAACTGTGTTCCTAGCCTTAAAAGCCTTTCAAAAGCAGCTTTACGGACAGAGAGTGCTGATACAAACAGACAACACAACCACCATGTTCTACATCAACAAACAAGGGGGTACACAGTCAGCACCGCTATCAAACCTAGCACAGGAAATTTGGAGATGGGCCATCCCTCTAAAGATAGACCTACTGGCAATACACCTCCCAGGAATAGACAATGTAGAGGCAGACCGACTCAGCAGACAGACGTCGGCATCCCACGAATGGGAGCTCAACCAACAGGAGGTGCAGCGGCTGTTCCAAAAGTGGGGTACACCACGGATAGACCTGTTTGCAACACTCCAGAATGCAAAATGCCAACATTACGCATCCAGACAACCGGACCAAAGGTCCCTAGGGGATGCGCTATGGATAAGTTGGTCGAACGAATTTGCATACGCTTTTCCCCCGATACCACTGTTACACAAGGTACTCAGCAAATGCAGGAGCAGCAGCATGACACTCATACTGGTGGCACCTCAGTGGGCCAGACAATCATGGTTCTCACAAATAATGGAAATGGCGCAGGAACCAGCACACAGGTTCAGCAGAAGGAAAGACCTCCTGACAATGCAAGACGGAAAAGTGCTCCACCCAGAACCAGAGAGCCTCAGCCTAGCAGCATGGCTCCTGAGGACCTAGAATTCGCACACCTCAAGCTACCACCAAGCACCATGGCAGTTCTCAGAGAAGCAAGGAGACCCACTACAAGAAAATGTTACATTGCAAAGTGGAAAAGGTTCTCGCAATGGTGCATTAAAGAGGGACTGCAACGAAAGGTCACAAAAGAATCAACGGTACTACAATACTTAACGCACCTACTACACAGCGGGCTGAGTTACTCGTCACTAAGGGTTCACTTAGCAGCCATAGTGGCCTACACCAGGGGAGAAGCGGGGAAAAGCTTCTTCACCTCCCAGGTGGTCAAAAGATTCCTGGAAGGGGCTAAAAGAATAGCCCCCCCTAAAAGAATGCTGGCCCCAAGCAGGAACCTCAACACTGTGCTAACACAGTTGATGAAACCACCATTTGAGCTCATACACAAAATAACACTGCACATGCTCACACTAAAAACGGCATTCTTAGTGGCTATCACGTCACTGCGAAGGGTCAGTGAACTGCAGGCTCTTACACTACAAGAGCCCTACTTGCAAATACACAAGGACAGAATTGTCTTGAGAACAGACCCACACTTCCTGCCAAAGGTGGTGTCGCGGTTCCATATTAACCAGACAATACAGATACCAAGTTTCTTCCAGAAACCATCAACGCCCACAGAAAAGGCGCTACACACGCTGGACGCCAGAAGGGCAGTGATGCACTACATAGAAAGGACAAAGGAATGCAGGAAAACAAAACAACTCTTTGTTTCCTTCGCAAGCAGTTTCCTGGGGCGGCCAGTAACAAAAAATACCATAGCACGATGGATTGCACAAGCAATACAACTCTGCCACAAGCAGGCAGGACAAGAGTTAGAGGGAGCCGCCCAGGCTCACTCAACAAGGAAGAAAGGAGCAACGGTTGCGTTCCTAGCGAACACACCTATACAAGACATTTGCCAAGCGGCAACATGGTCTTCCGTGCACACGTTCACCAAACACTACTGTGTGGATATCCAGATGAACAAAGAGGCACAAGTAGGACAGAAGGTCTTACAGCACATTTTCAGCAACCAATGCTCATCTTCCACCCAACCACCGCAATAACAAAACCGCTACAAAGTCTATGCACAGCATAGTGAATCCAGAAAGATTCACGCTGCAAAACGAATAGTTTCTTACCTGTCGGTGTCGTTTTGCAGCTTGAAGACTTTCTGGATTCACTAGCGATCCCACCCGCCTCCGCCAGGAAGATAACATAGGAGGTTAAGGGTACAACTAGACTACATACAGAGTTTAGAGGGATCAAAAGGAAAATTGAAAGATAAAAGACAAAGACATAGACGACAAAAACTGTAAGAGGAAAAGAAAAAAGAATCCGAAGATGGCTACCAAGGGTGGGAGCTTCCGCAGGAAGCGCGAGGACGTCACCGAAGACACCAAATGGTGGGGCGTCGCCGCCCACCTGGGCCAACAAAAAAAACCAAAAAACACAAAAACAAAGAAAAGACTACGAATCCGGACCCAACCACGAGATGGCGGAATAATGCACAGCATAGTGAATCCAGGAAATGTCTTCAAGCTGCAAAACTACACCGACAGGTAAGAAACTATTCGATCACCATCAGGCTCTCTACTTCCTGCTGTTCAGAGACTTGCTCGGCAGGAGCTTGGGGAACAACCAGGATTGGCTTTCTTGGCCGATTTCCTACCCCCACAGTATTTGGAGCATGGTCAGAAATTCCTGCATACTGTTAGACGTGCTGGTGCGCCTTGGCGGTCTAGGCAGTGGGGCCAGGTGTAGTGTAGTTCCTATTTCCCTAATAGGCTATGCGCATTGGAATAATATACCCTATAGGTTTGACATAGGACTGAGGTCAGTATGTCCCTATCGAGTATATTAAACTTAATTACTTTGTGCCAGCTAGCTCAGAGGCCACTAGAAACACCTTGTAAACAAGAAGGGAGTAGTTTCTGGCAACCGCATAAACATGACAACTTTGTTTCCCTTTAGAATTGGAACACTCTCAGAATCGTGCATGCTTAGTTTCTTCAGAGTTGCACAGAAAGAATAGACTGGCGTTTCAATAAAAAGGATTTATTGAACAGTCTTGTTTCTCGTGTAAGAGATATGAGCTGTTATGATCACAAGACAATATGCGAGATAAATAATGTACAGCGTAAGCAGTAGAAAGAAATAATACTGCACTAGCATTATCTTTTAGCTATGACATATATTCATATACATAAATAACATAAGCTAAAAATGCGAATACTCATACGATGCGTCTCTAAGCTAGTTCTACCCCAGTGTACTGTACCTAACCTAGGTGTAGGACAAGGTAAGAAGTAGGTGAAGTATTCTATAGTATGGTATGCTATAGTATGGTATGCCAAGAGTCCCTCTAGGTTCTAGTCCGCTCCATACCTTGAGAATGAGAGAGGTGGGAATCTCTTTCCGGATCCTCAAACTCTAACACCCCGCGAAGGGAGTCAGAACACTGGAAGCTGGATTCTCTGCGAGCAGGGATGACAGCGTCTCTTCTCAGTGCGTCAGGCCGGGACACGGGCTCCTCTAAAGTCGAGGTCTCCTCCTAACTTGCTTGGGCAAGGGAAGGTATATTTATACCTGTTAGGAGCCTTGGAATGTTAGCATTGACATGAAGTCGGACAGAGGAAGACGTCAGGAATGAACCCTTAAGGAATAGTGGTTCATGCATAATAGATGAGTTCTTGGAGAAATCAATAATACTGTGCTAGGGGAACTCCCAAGAGCTTAAGGGTCTGGTTTCGAAGAACTCGTTGTGACGTTAGGGTGGACGGATGTCGGTGACCATGCCTGTATTTGGAGTGCACGGCTAATGCCTAAATAAGGACTGGGATTCTATGCCTATATAAGGGCAATGCGAATTGTGCCTATATAAGGACATGTTTCAGGAAAGCCTATATACGGACACCTAAAGCGGAATACAACACCCACTCCACTTTCGAATGAACGATAATACTAAATGCTAAACATTAAATTGAGTACCTCATGTTGCTAAAAACATTTCTATAAGCATATAAAAAAGTTTTAAAAGAAACTTTTGCTAAAACATGTAATGCAACAGGTACTGTACATTGTAAAGCAGTTTTTCATTCTAAGCATATATTGGAAATAAATGCAACATGAATGAATAAACAGAAATATATACATTTGACGAAATGGTTGACAAGTTTTCAAAAATCAAAGCCATTTCATAACATGGTACTTAAATGAAATTATAGTAAAATAAGGTGACAATGTGTCCCTGGAAGTATTCAAAGAAGTCCGTTTTATATGAATAGTTCTACTGTAAGCAGATTGAGTTGCCATGTATTTTAAAAAATGGAGAAAAAGAAAAAATTCAATTTTAGGAAGAGTTCCAAGTTTTGTTCTGTTTTGAAAATATGGAGGCCAAATTTCATTGCGTCCCTGGTACACTGTGAGCTGAATCAAAGTCAGTGTATGGGTCTGGTGTAAACATGAAATCATTTATTTCTGTAGACAAAAAATCATCTACCGATGTCGGTGACAGTTGGAATACCTCATTTAGAAGGTTAACTGCACAGAGATGTGAAGCATCGCCTTCAGCATAGGATGCCGTAGCAATGTCCGTGTCCGCTGTTACCTGTGTGCCTGTTGATCCATCTCGTACCTCAGCAGCAGCAGGAAGCGTCTGTGAGATCTCAATGAATGCCGTCATCAGGATTGGTAGCCTTTGGGGACAACACAGAGCATGGGCCGTTATCGGGTCCAGCAGAGTATCGATATCCGTTGGCATGACTGATGTGAGTGTTAGACAGGTGTCTAGCACGCATTCTTCACCGCAAAGCAGGCAGCATAGAACAGGTAAGATGCAATCTTGCCAGATTGGTCTAAATGACAGAAACCATGTTGTATTAAGTTCCCGTAGACTAGGTATGCCAAAAAGTTGCACTATGCACTCACGGCACTTCCGTTCTAGGAGAGCCTTCTCCACATCGCTTGGAGTGATGCCGGTGAATAGGCTTGCCATAGCGTAGTAGTAGGAATAGAAATAGGATTCCTGCAACGAGTGCTAGAATTAATGGCACACCACCAAACACCGAATGTGCGAAGTTTGGGATGATTCCGAGGACTGCCTGGAAGGGTGCGAACAGTCCTGAACAGATGGTCTTAAATACATGTACAATTCCGCTCGTATCAGACATGTTTAAGATACGTCCCATCATTTCTACGAAATGTTTAGGGCAGTTTGTACGAATTAAAGCCTGTATCTCAGCCGAAGTCCTTGCAATTTGTAAATCATAGGTTTCTTTGGCCGAGGTCAAAGGCGCGGTTTGTTGCAAAAGCATGGCTTTCATTCTGCTTAAAGTATCAAAACGTATAAAAGAAACATTCAATGAAGGCCATAGAGGCGACTCCCTGACTGTGTCTGTTTGGGGGAACAATACTTGCATACAGCAAGTAACCCTGGAGTCGACCATTACCAGATATGAGATTCCTGGCAACATGCCACAGCAACTCTGATCATTCAACATGATGTAACTCCCATTAGAAAGTTGGCCAAACGTCGGATTAATCACAGCAGCTGGTGTACCTTGCAGGTGACAGGATAAATTTGCCACAGAACCATTACAAGCCCCGTGCAAAGAAATGTCCTGGCATATGAGAGAACCGCTTAATGCCTTTTCACAGTTTGTACCGCTTAGAAACACTTCACGATCCCCACTCCAACATCTGTAGTCGTAAGGTAAATCCCAGGATGTCTTAATGGATTCCTTACCCAACCTTTCATATTTGCCTGCTTGCATTTGTTTGAGGCAATACTGAAACTGAAAAGTAGTGACAGGCAGAGTTATTTTGCCATGAATAAGCCATTCTGTAGCTGGTTTTTCTGCCACTGTGACTGGTAATTTTTCCAGTTTTTCAATGCTCAGCACTGTATACTTTGCTCCCCTTTGTGCCAGTTCAATCTGTTTATCTGTTAGATTGTATTCCAAAAACAGAGACGACGTGTTGATAAAACGCCAAGGCACATAGCCCGCACGCAAAGATTGCAGCGTCCAGCTTAGTAACATAATAGAACGTAACTGAGATTGGCCTTGTTGTAACATGGCTAAATCTTGTTCCAGTATGTCAATAGCAGAGGATACAATGTTGTCCAATGAATAAATTCTGGATGACAAAGTTGTTAACCCATTGTCGACCACAGTGTGAGATTTCTCTAAGTTAATACGATCAAGTTCACGTATTCTTTCTGCGGCCTCTGCCTGTGAAACCTTCCATATTTCATTATAAGCAGCATAAATGCCGGCATATATGAAACGTTTTTGACGCGGTTTTCTTGGTCCTAGCAAGAATTCCCTAAGGTCTGCGTCTTCTTTAAGTAAAGATAAGTGTTGTTTCACATCCTCAAGTGTAGATTTTTGTAGCCAGTCGAGGCACAATTTACCTACACTGTATGTTGTTATTACCACCGGATGTTGTCGTTGAACATATCGTGGGTCTGGCCTATGGATTGTAAAGCCCTGTGTTTTATTCAGGAATCTTTCTTGACAGATGTTTGTGTCTGTGTGCCAGAGTAACCATTTTTTCCAATCAGGATCAGTTCTTTTGTTTTGTTGTATAGTTTCTACTGTGACCGCTCCCTGTGTAATGTTATGACTTGCAGGTGTTGGTACAGAAGGTGTTTTTATGTCTTTGATCTTGGCTAAACCAAGGCAAGACGTTTGTTGCACAGTGTCATTCAAAAACATTATTTGATGTGGGATGATACATGCTCTAAACAAAGCTTCTATCCCCTGTACTTGCCAATCTTTAGAACCCCAGACAGTTTTTATGTCTATTGTGTCTTTCCAAAAGTCAAATCCTTGTCTAGACAGTTGGGTAATAAAGGCTGCAGAATAAATCTGTTTTGTATTAGTTAACATAATTTTCTGACCTGTTTTGTTTACATTCCTATAGAAAAATGTTTCTGGATCAGATGTATTGTACCCTGAAAAGTATGGAAACTTATTTGTAAACGTTTTTGAACTACCCTTTGGAGGTGTAGGACAATGTTCCCATTGGTTAAATTTAAAAACATTTCTAGGTGTTGTAGATTTATGCAAGAAATGATGACCATAGTGGTTATAACAATAAAGCTGTTCATAGTCTGATGAACCCTCTAAATATTCATTGTTAGAGAACGCAGCAGACCTTTCTAGATCAGACATCATATCATTTACAGTCTCAAAGTCCCAATCATCAGAATAGGTACTGGAGGTAATAAAATCACTTAATGAAATTTTAAATAAATGTGGAATGTGCAAACGTTCTGTGGGGCCGAATATATCGAAATCGGTCTTGTCCCAAACTATACCATCCTGTATAGGAACGGCTGTGATGTTCACTGCTGACAAGTCTCTTGTTTCACGATGGGAAGATTTGTGTGGTTTCAAAAGTAAGTTCACATTTTTACTTTCAGTGTCCATACGGATGTATCTGCCATTTATAAGCACGCTGATAGTCATAACCAAAGCTAGCCAAAGCAGAAAGAAAAATATTCCAGAAATAATCCATAGTGAAACCAGATAAGTCTCTTTCAGGAAATGAAAAAGGTCTTGTACTTGTTGCTTTAAAGTTTTTGATGCTGGCGTCGTTTCCGGTTCACTCGGATCCTCAGAAAACGTATCAAAGTTAATGAAATAGCCAGAAGCAGTTCGCTCAATTGTTGGAATTGCATCAGGATTTGTTGTAATCGCTGGAACCAGTTGATCACTTGTTACGTTGGTGTAGACAGGTGTATTTGGACGAACTGTTACTTGAGTTTCAAGAGGGATGAGTTCCATAGCGTTGTTGCTTAGTCCTTCATCTGTTACTGCTGAATTCTCGATGGTTGAGTCTTTCAGTCTGAACCTCTTGGATAGTAGCGAGAGGAGTGCGTCTGCTACGAGGTCGGAGTCCACGAGGCCTACTATTTAGTATTGGCCACATACTGTGGTTTGATGAGGTCGATGGACACAAATCTTTTCTCCTTTTTTCCAGCAAGGGGCGGCAGAAGTACTGTTCTTGTTCCGTGGACGGCTAGGACAGGTACTGGTTGTCTGTAAGAAGGTCCAAATTCTTTCTTGTCCGCAATCTTCTCTCTGACTAGATCCCCAACTTTTGGGATCCAGACAGGCCTTGCTGGGACTGCCGGTGTTTCCCCAGTGGTGGTTGGCTTCAGGAACACGTTGCTTTGTTTCGATCTTAGTTCATTTAGATCCTGTCAAACAGCCAAACGATCTTTGATATCAAAGGGTTTATTTTCCACCACTGTGCCTTTACATTCGAGATCAGGAACCCACATTCTTGTCCCAAACGGGACCTCATATGGAGTGACCCCTCCTAGAGAACTTCTTGGCAAATTATTTAATGAGCGTTGGACCCCATAAAGATGTTTGACCCACCCATCACACGAACCTAATACTCTAGCTGTTATAGACTGCTTTATGTCCCGGTTTTTCCTTTCCACAACAGAATTTCCCTCAGGATGAAACGGAGAGGAGTACCGCAATGCAACGCCCAAACTGGCCATGGCTTCTTTGTAAGCCCGAGAGCTAAACGCAGGGCCCTGGTCAGATTGTAGTGTGCCTATTGCGTATGTGCTGATAAAGACTCGCAAATCTTTTATAACAGTTCGAGCGTCAGCCGAGCGCTGAGGCCATATCCATTGGAACCTTGAGCACGAATCCACTGCGACCATTATATATTTATAGTTACCGTCCCTTTGCAAGGGACCGCAGTGGTCCAGGTAAACACAAGCTAATGGTTTGTCTGAAAGCAACAGGGGTGTCTGCGCCGGACGTTTCACTGTGGAGACTTTCATCTGTTGGCATATTTCACATTCCAAAACATAGTTCTTGGTCTGTTTCCTAATGCCAGGCCACCAATATCTTTGTTTAAGTAAAGATACTGTTGCAGAAACACCTGCATGGGCAGAGGCTATCCCTTCATGTGCTGCTAGGATCAGTCCTAATCTACGTTCCTTGTTTGGAATTACCCTATCCCCCACTCCAGTGATTCGAGCAAAAGGAACGTTGTTCGCATCAATTACATAAGAGTACTTGAGTGGAAATTTCTTTGGTAACGCTGCACCACTGCCTTTGCTTGAAGCATTGACAGCGAACAATATCTCACTGTCTATTCTCGTTTTTGAACGAGTGATCGCAGCTACGGATGCCGTCTGAACAGCCCCCTTTGCGGCTTCGTCAACCAATGAATTCCCTGCAACGTGAACGCCATCACGTTGATGAACTCAGCGTGTGTATCACGTCAGCTTTTGGTAGTTCGTTTTTAACTGAACTACTTGTTCCCAAAGCGTTTTATGCTTTATTGTGCCACCTTTTGCATCTTTGAACCCGTTTTCAAGCCAATTTCGTATATATTCATTATACGACTGAACACAGTAAAAAGAATCGCACACTATAAGTGTGGGGAATTCACGATCTGTATTTTCAAGTGCCAGTTTGAATGCTTGTAGTTCAGCTCGCTGAGCTGTACAATCTCCTAGAGATTGAGTTTTTGTGACCATAGGTCTGAAGTTACCATCTTGTATGCGACCTTTAACGATTGCGCACGCTGCACTGTAAGCTTGCTTACTCCCTGTAGCGGGTTGTGCTGATCCGTCAGTGTAAATTATAAATTCGTACTGATCGAGAGGCAGAATTTCAGTGGGCAGAGGACATTCATGTTCATATTGCAGGAACGCTTGTGTTTTTAAATCGGGATCAAAAACATATTCAACATCTGTTGCAGCAAGAGAATTAACCCATTGTATCCATCTAGGATGTAAAGCTTTTGCATTCGAAATGCACGCTTTTGTGACCGCCTCTAAGGCTGGTACTGGGGTTACGACAATAATGCGTTTCCCTTGGGCTAGAGCTCTTTTTTTTGCTACAGCGGTTTGAACTGCTGTCAGTATTTTTTCTGTTGAAGTGAAGCGCATTTCTGCTTGTGTATACAAATGTGATTTGTATGCTATTGGTACTTTTTCACCCTCATTAAATGTTAAATAGGTGAATCTGCATTGACCGAAATTATTCGGATCACTAAATTGCGTGTATTTACGCGTGTTTGTAAGTGATTTGTTGCTAACATGTTAGCTTGGAGTGAACGCAGGATTTCTGTGTTCCTGTGTCCAATGTTTTGTTGAAAAATCAGGTTTGATTAATTCGTAGAGAGGTTTAACCCTTCCTGCGTAATTTAGAATGTAAGTTCTTCCAAAATTTAGGAAACCCAAGATGGATTGTAAATTTTTCAGCGTTTTTGGTGGTTGGAGCAGCGCACACTTTTCTAAAAAGTTAGCTGCCACGCTCTTGCCTTCACTTGAAAGCTCATATCCTAGGAAAAGGACATTGAGATGGGCAATTCTCGATTTTTTAAAGTTGAATTTATAGCCCTCTGGGGCGAAGCCCAATATAATGGTACTCACCCTGTTCAAGTGCCTATCTAGGTCATCGTCTGTCAGATAGAGGTCATCGACATATGACAATGCCTCATTATCATAAATTTGTAGTAACTCTGTTACCCTCGCTGAGAATAACCCCGGGCTATTCTTGAACCCTTGTGGGAGTCTACAAAATGGACGCTGGGTCCCCATTATTGAGAAAGCTGTTAAGTACCTGCTTTCAGGTGCTATGTTTTGACAAAAGAAACCATTTGAAATGTCCAATGTGGTTTTATATTTTTTACGCACAATGTTATTCATTAATGCTGTACTATGTGCATTTTGCACTGCAAATGTTTTAGAACAAGTGTTTGTAATCCAAAACTAGACGATATGTATTGTCTGGTTTGGATACAGGAAACAAAGGATTGTTCATTGAAGAGGTGCATGTTTCAATCACCCCTTGGTATTCAAGTTGATCTAAGATCTCCCTGACCTGTTTTTTAGCTTCTTGCTTTATTGGGTACTGCCTTTGTGCAGTAGGTTCATTTTTAACTGTATTTTATGGTGAGGTGAGTCCTCATCCCATCCTACATGATTTTTGTATAATGCTGGGGCCTGGGCAACTGCCCATTTCCTGGCATAAGTATATTTTAGGTGAATTGGAATATGTTTGGAGAAGGCTGGCATAATGATGTCCTTGCTATGTGGGCACTCCCTGACAAATTGTGGTGGCCAGTCTTTTTCAGCTAGTAGTATATCATAACCCCTTGAAAGTTTCTCCCAAAAGAGTGTTTTCACTTTTCTTGGTATGTCTCCCTCCATTCGGAGTGTTATTTCATATAACTTTTGTGGAGTACTAACCCTGGTGTCTACAGTCTCAACTGTAATGTACTCATTCAAGTCCACTATCTCCAGAAGTTCCTTCAGGTTCTGGCGAGCTATTGTGACTTCTGCTGCACTGTCCAGCATTGTCTGAGCCCATTCTCCGTTCTTGAGCTGTGTTCTCAGTATTCTCGGCATGTCTGATCTTCAGACCTGCTACCTTCTTTTTTGAGAATTGAGGTTTTGATTAACTTTTATGAACGTGTTTGTCGTCTTTGGATTTCACGCGTTCTTCTTTATGTTCTGACCGTCCTCTTCTTTCCGATGTCTGTGACGATATCTGAAAGGTACGAGAGGAACGTGTATCAGTATCTTGATACCTGTCAGGTTTTCTTAAATTATCCCTATTCCTGAGGTTATACCTCCTTTCAGAGGGCTCCTTTTGAGGAGACCTACCTCGGGATTGAGAACGTGTCTCGTTTGAATTTTGTTTATTAGTTTCCCACTTCTTTTTAGAAGATGTAGGAGTTTGTTTAATAGAGTCCTTCTCAGGACTTTCAGATAGTTTTGGCTTCAATGGTTTTCCACCCAAACTATCTCTGCCTAATTCTGCATAAGATTGTTCTATTATTCTGGGTAGTTCAGTTTGATGTTCTGTTACATCAAATTCCCTTAAGCGTTGGCGGATCGCCACTGATGCTGCCTCTCCTTTAATATTAGATATTATTGTTGAGACCTGGTCGAAATTTTTCAGTAATTTCATACCTAAATTCAGAGCAGGCTCTGCCCCGTATTCGTTTTGAATTTGTTTCAGGACATCTGGTATTACTGCAATTGACGGAACACCATGTGTTTTAGTATAGATGGCAGCAAAGACTGCGCCCCAAGTGGTGCAATCTTCAAGTTGTGGTGTGATCCCCATTGGTAAACAGATTGTTAGGATTCTGTGTTTCTCATAAGGGCTAGTATTTGGAAATACTGCTTCGATTTGAGTAATTTTTGAGCTATCCAGAATGGAATTTGCTCACGTTTTGTGGGCATTTTACCCATGACTGCGTATAAAGTCTGTGGAGTAATTTTTAGTGTATTCCCCTGTTGAGGGGTTTGATTTGGAATGGTCAATGGTGGTTGGACTGTGAAAGTCCGCATGACATATTGGACTAATTGTCTGTAAATTTTTATTAACTCTTGTAGTTGAGTAAGTAGTTCCTCGTCTGACATTATTTCGATGTCAGGATGAGGTGTATAGCTCGGCTAGAATCGGCCATGTTGCTCCTGGTCTACCTAGTGGACCGAGCCTGGTAATGTTTTTGTGATGTTTTAGGGCGCCTTTAAACCAGAGATGATGCTCCTGGTATGTGAGTGGAATTTCAATATCCTCGAAAGGAATATATTCCTCTGGTGGTTCATCTTCTTTGTAGAAGTGAAACACTCTTGTGACTGGATTTGATTCTGGGAATACTATCCATGAATAGAATACCTCTGTCTGAAAGGATTCGTGTGCCTCTATCACGAAAACTGCTCTACCCCCTCTTGGTGGTAGGCCGTGTTTTATAAGTTTTAAGAGTGATGGCTCTCCTTAAATTTGGAGCGATGTCTATAACACCCTCCTCGGTTTCATTTAAACCTGTAAAGTTAAAAGCTGTTACGACTGGGTCAGCCGCAGCTACACCGTTCTCGGTGCCATTGTCCCTGTGTATGGACTTTGTTTTTGAAAAATGTAGAACAAGTTTCAAGGAAACAAAAGATAAGGTGCACACTATTTTGGAACACTGTATCCTTCAATGTTGAACAAACCAAACAGCTAATATATAGGGTTTTTGTCCTATTTAGCTTTGGCGGATATTTAACCCTACCCACTCCAGACGTCTTATGGAGTATGTGAGTAGGGGTCTCTGAGAGAAAAGCACGACTGAGTTACTCAGTATCTAGCGTTAAATTACTGCCTTACCAAACGATTGGGCACCATGTAGTGTAGTTCCTATTTCCCTAATAGGCTCTGCGCATTGGAATAATATACCCTATAGGTTTGACATAGGACTGAGGTCAGTATGTCCCTATCGAGTATATTATACTTAATTACTTTGTGCCAGCTAGCTCAGAGGCCACTAGAAACTCCTTGTAAACAAGAAGGGAGTAGTTTCTGGCAACCGCATAAACATGACAACTTTGTTTCCCTTTAGAATTGGAACACTCTCAGAATCGTGGAAACAATAGATAACAGTTTCACTCAGCTAATCGTGCATGCTTAGTTTCTTCAGAGTTACACAGAAAGAATAGACGGGCGTTTCAATAAAAGGATTTATTGAACAGTCTTGTTTCTCGTGTAAGAGATATGAGCTGTTATGATCACAAGACAATATGCGAGATATATAATGTACAGCATAAGCAGTAGAAAGAAATAATACTGCGCTAGCATTATCTTTTAGCTATGACACATATATTCATATACATAAATAACATAAGCTAAAAATGCGAGTACTCATACGATGCGTCTCTAAGCTAGTTCTACCCCAGTGTACCTAACCTAACCTAGGTGTAGGACAAGGTAAGAAGTAGGTGAAGTATTCTATAGTATGGTATGCTATAGTATGGTATGCCAAGAGTCCCTCTAGGTTCTAGTCAGCTCCATACCTTGAGAATGAGAGAGGTGGGAATCTCTTTCCGGATCCTCAAACTCTAACACCCCGCGAAGGGAGTCAGAACACTGGAAGCTGGATTCTCTGCGAGCAGGGATGACAGCGTCTCTTCTCAGTGTGTCATGCCGGGACACGGGCTCCTCTAAAGTCGAGGTCTCCTCCTAACTTGCTTGGGCAAGGGAAGGTATATTTATACCTGGTAGGTGCCTTGGAATGTTAGCATTGACGTGAAGTCGGACAGAGGAAGACGTCAGGAATGAACCCTTAAGGAATAGCGGTTCATGCATAATAGATGAGTTCTTGGAGAAATCAATAATCCTGTGCTAGGGGAACTCCCAAGAGCTTAAGGGTCTGGTTTCTAAGAACTCGTTGTGACGTTAGGGTGGACGGATGTCGGTGACCATGCCTGTATTTGGAGTGCATGGCTAATGCCTAAATAAGGACTGGGATTTTACTTGTACTTGTTGCTTTAAAGTTTTTGATGCTGGCGTCGTTTCCGGTTCACTCGGATCCTCAGAAAACGTATCAAAGTTAATGAAATAGCCAGAAGCAGTTCGCTCAATTGTTGGAATTGCATCAGGATTTGTTGTAATCGCTGGAACCAGTTGATCACTTGTTACGTTGGTGTAGACAGGTGTATTTGGACGAACTGTTACTTGAGTTTCAAGAGGGATGAGTTCCATAGCGTTGTTGCTTAGTCCTTCATCTGTTACTGCTGAATTCTCGATGGTTGAGTCTTTCAGTCTGAACCTCTTGGATAGTAGCGAGAGGAGTGCGTCTGCTACGAGGTCGGAGTCCACGAGGCCTACTATTTAGTATTGGCCACATACTGTGGTTTGATGAGGTCGATGGACACAAATCTTTTCTCCTTTTTTCCAGCAAGGGGCGGCAGAAGTACTGTTCTTGTTCCGTGGACGGCTAGGACAGGTACTGGTTGTCTGTAAGAAGGTCCAAATTCTTTCTTGTCCGCAATCTTCTCTCTGACTAGATCCCCAACTTTTGGGATCCAGACAGGCCTTGCTGGGACTGCCGGTGTTTCCCCAGTGGTGGTTGGCTTCAGGAACACGTTGCTTTGTTTCGATCTTAGTTCATTTAGATCCTGTCAAACAGCCAAACGATCTTTGATATCAAAGGGTTTATTTTCCACCACTGTGCCTTTACATTCGAGATCAGGAACCCACATTCTTGTCCCAAACGGGACCTCATATGGAGTGACCCCTCCTAGAGAACTTCTTGGCAAATTATTTAATGAGCGTTGGACCCCATAAAGATGTTTGACCCACCCATCACACGAACCTAATACTCTAGCTGTTATAGACTGCTTTATGTCCCGGTTTTTCCTTTCCACAACAGAATTTCCCTCAGGATGAAACGGAGAGGAGTACCGCAATGCAACGCCCAAACTGGCCATGGCTTCTTTGTAAGCCCGAGAGCTAAACGCAGGGCCCTGGTCAGATTGTAGTGTGCCTATTGCGTATGTGCTGATAAAGACTCGCAAATCTTTTATAACAGTTCGAGCGTCAGCCGAGCGCTGAGGCCATATCCATTGGAACCTTGAGCACGAATCCACTGCGACCATTATATATTTATAGTTACCGTCCCTTTGCAAGGGACCGCAGTGGTCCAGGTAAACACAAGCTAATGGTTTGTCTGAAAGCAACAGGGGTGTCTGCGCCGGACGTTTCACTGTGGAGACTTTCATCTGTTGGCATATTTCACATTCCAAAACATAGTTCTTGGTCTGTTTCCTAATGCCAGGCCACCAATATCTTTGTTTAAGTAAAGATACTGTTGCAGAAACACCTGCATGGGCAGAGGCTATCCCTTCATGTGCTGCTAGGATCAGTCCTAATCTACGTTCCTTGTTTGGAATTACCCTATCCCCCACTCCAGTGATTCGAGCAAAAGGAACGTTGTTCGCATCAATTACATAAGAGTACTTGAGTGGAAATTTCTTTGGTAACGCTGCACCACTGCCTTTGCTTGAAGCATTGACAGCGAACAATATCTCACTGTCTATTCTCGTTTTTGAACGAGTGATCGCAGCTACGGATGCCGTCTGAACAGCCCCCTTTGCGGCTTCGTCAACCAATGAATTCCCTGCAACGTGAACGCCATCACGTTGATGAACTCAGCGTGTGTATCACGTCAGCTTTTGGTAGTTCGTTTTTTAACTGAACTACTTGTTCCCAAAGCGTTTTATGCTTTATTGTGCCACCTTTTGCATCTTTGAACCCGTTTTCAAGCCAATTTCGTATATATTCATTATACGACTGAACACAGTAAAAGAATCGCACACTATAAGTGTGGGAATTCACGATCTGTATTTTCAAGTGCCAGTTTGAATGCTTGTAGTTCAGCTCGCTGAGCTGTACAATCTCCTAGAGATTGAGTTTTTGTGACCATAGGTCTGAAGTTACCATCTTGTATGCGACCTTTAACGATTGCGCACGCTGCACTGTAAGCTTGCTTACTCCCTGTAGCGGGTTGTGCTGATCCGTCAGTGTAAATTATAAATTCGTACTGATCGAGAGGCAGAATTTCAGTGGGCAGAGGACATTCATGTTCATATTGCAGGAACGCTTGTGTTTTTAAATCGGGATCAAAAACATATTCAACATCTGTTGCAGCAAGAGAATTAACCCATTGTATCCATCTAGGATGTAAAGCTTTGCATTCGAAATGCACGCTTTTGTGACCGCCTCTAAGGCTGGTACTGGGGTTACGACAATAATGCGTTTCCCTTGGGCTAGAGCTCTTTTTTGCTACAGCGGTTTGAACTGCTGTCAGTATTTTTTCTGTTGAAGTGAAGCGCATTTCTGCTTGTGTATACAAATGTGATTTGTATGCTATTGGTACTTTTTCACCCTCATTAAATGTTAAATAGGTGAATCTGCATTGACCCGAAATTATTCGGATCACTAAATTGCGTGTATTTACGCGTGTTTGTAAGTGATTTGTTGCTAACATGTTAGCTTGGAGTGAACGCAGGATTTCTGTGTTCCTGTGTCCAATGTTTTGTTGAAAAATCAGGTTTGATTAATTCGTAGAGAGGTTTAACCCTTCCTGCGTAATTTAGAATGTAAGTTCTTCCAAAATTTAGGAAACCCAAGATGGATTGTAAATTTTTCAGCGTTTTTGGTGGTTGGAGCAGCGCACACTTTTCTAAAAAGTTAGCTGCCACGCTCTTGCCTTCACTTGAAAGCTCATATCCTAGGAAAAGGACATTGAGATGGGCAATTCTCGATTTTTAAAGTTGAATTTATAGCCCTCTGGGGCGAAGCCCAATATAATGGTACTCACCCTGTTCAAGTGCCTATCTAGGTCATCGTCTGTCAGATAGAGGTCATCGACATATGACAATGCCTCATTATCATAAATTTGTAGTAACTCTGTTACCCTCGCTGAGAATAACCCCGGGCTATTCTTGAACCCTTGTGGGAGTCTACAAAATGGACGCTGGGTCCCCATTATTGAGAAAGCTGTTAAGTACCTGCTTTCAGGTGCTATGTTTTGACAAAAGAAACCATTTGAAATGTCCAATGTGGTTTTATATTTTTACGCACAATGTTATTCATTAATGCTGTACTATGTGCATTTTGCACTGCAAATGTTTTAGAACAAGTGTTTGTAATCCAAAACTAGACGATATGTATTGTCTGGTTTGGATACAGGAAACAAAGGATTGTTCATTGAAGAGGTGCATGTTTCAATCACTCCTTGGTATTCAAGTTGATCTAAGATCTCCCTGACCTGTTTTTTAGCTTCTTGCTTTATTGGGTACTGCCTTTGTGCAGTAGGTTCATTTTTTAACTGTATTTTATGGTGAGGTGAGTCCTCATCCCATCCTACATGATTTTTGTATAATGCTGGGGCCTGGGCAACTGCCCATTTCCTGGCATAAGTATATTTTAGGTGAATTGGAATATGTTTGGAGAAGGCTGGCATAATGAT
The DNA here is from genome assembly GCA_963921515.1 of Calotriton arnoldi. Taxonomy (NCBI): domain Eukaryota; kingdom Metazoa; phylum Chordata; class Amphibia; order Caudata; family Salamandridae; genus Calotriton; species Calotriton arnoldi. Next base: position 474,333 of record CAWUFW010011075.1, read on the forward strand.
GTCCTTGCTATGTGGGCACTCCCTGACAAATTGTGGTGGCCAGTCTTTTTCAGCTAGTAGTATATCATAACCCCTTGAAAGTTTCTCCCAAAAGAGTGTTTTCACTTTTCTTGGTATGTCTCCCTCCATTCGGAGTGTTATTTCATATAACTTTTGTGGAGTACTAACCCTGGTGTCTACAGTCTCAACTGTAATGTACTCATTCAAGTCCACTATCTCCAGAAGTTCCTTCAGGTTCTGGCGAGCTATTGTGACTTCTGCTGCACTGTCCAGCATTGTCTGAGCCCATTCTCCGTTCTTGAGCTGTGTTCTCAGTATTCTCGGCATGTCTGATCTTCAGACCTGCTACCTTCTTTTTGAGAATTGAGGTTTTGATTAACTTTATGAACGTGTTTGTCGTCTTTGGATTTCACGCGTTCTTCTTTATGTTCTGACCGTCCTCTTCTTTCCGATGTCTGTGACGATATCTGAAAGGTACGAGAGGAACGTGTATCAGTATCTTGATACCTGTCAGGTTTTCTTAAATTATCCCTATTCCTGAGGTTATACCTCCTTTCAGAGGGCTCCTTTTGAGGAGACCTACCTCGGGATTGAGAACGTGTCTCGTTTGAATTTTGTTTATTAGTTTCCCACTTCTTTTTAGAAGATGTAGGAGTTTGTTTAATAGAGTCCTTCTCAGGACTTTCAGATAGTTTTGGCTTCAATGGTTTTCCACCCAAACTATCTCTGCCTAATTCTGCATAAGATTGTTCTATTATTCTGGGTAGTTCAGTTTGATGTTCTGTTACATCAAATTCCCTTAAGCGTTGGCGGATCGCCACTGATGCTGCCTCTCCTTTAATATTAGATATTATTGTTGAGACCTGGTCGAAATTTTTCAGTAATTTCATACCTAAATTCAGAGCAGGCTCTGCCCCGTATTCGTTTTGAATTTGTTTCAGGACATCTGGTATTACTGCAATTGACGGAACACCATGTGTTTTAGTATAGATGGCAGCAAAGACTGCGCCCCAAGTGGTGCAATCTTCAAGTTGTGGTGTGATCCCCATTGGTAAACAGATTGTTAGGATTCTGTGTTTCTCATAAGGGCTAGTATTTGGAAATACTGCTTCGATTTGAGTAATTTTTGAGCTATCCAGAATGGAATTTGCTCACGTTTTGTGGGCATTTTACCCATGACTGCGTATAAAGTCTGTGGAGTAATTTTTAGTGTATTCCCCTGTTGAGGGGTTTGATTTGGAATGGTCAATGGTGGTTGGACTGTGAAAGTCCGCATGACATATTGGACTAATTGTCTGTAAATTTTTATTAACTCTTGTAGTTGAGTAAGTAGTTCCTCGTCTGACATTATTTCGATGTCAGGATGAGGTGTATAGCCGGCTAGAATCGGCCATGTTGCTCCTGGTCTACCTAGTGGACCGAGCCTGGTAATGTTTTTGTGATGTTTTAGGGCGCCTTTAAACCAGAGATGATGCTCCTGGTATGTGAGTGGAATTTCAATATCCTCGAAAGGAATATATTCCTCTGGTGGTTCATCTTCTTTGTAGAAGTGAAACACTCTTGTGACTGGATTTGATTCTGGGAATACTATCCATGAATAGAATACCTCTGTCTGAAAGGATTCGTGTGCCTCTATCACGAAAACTGCTCTACCCCTCTTGGTGGTAGGCCGTGTTTTATAAGTTTTAAGAGTGATGGCTCTCCTTAAATTTGGAGCGATGTCTATAACACCCTCCTCGGTTTCATTTAAACCTGTAAAGTTAAAAGCTGTTACGACTGGGTCAGCCGCAGCTACACCGTTCTCGGTGCCATTGTCCCTGTGTATGGACTTTGTTTTTTGAAAAATGTAGAACAAGTTTCAAGGAAACAAAAGATAAGGTGCACACTATTTTGGAACACTGTATCCTTCAATGTTGAACAAACCAAACAGCTAATATATAGGGTTTTTTGTCCTATTTAGCTTTGGCGGATATTTAACCCTACCCACTCCAGACGTCTTATGGAGTATGTGAGTAGGGGTCTCTGAGAAAAGCACGATTGAGTTACTCAGTATCTAGCGTTAAATTACTGCCTTACCAAACGATTGGGCACCATGTAGTGTAGTTCCTATTTCCCTAATAGGCTCTGCGCATTGGAATAATATACCCTATAGGTTTGACATAGGACTGAGGTCAGTATGTCCCTATCGAGTATATTAAACTTAATTACTTTGTGCCAGCTAGCTCAGAGGCCACTAGAAACTCCTTGTAAACAAGAAGGGAGTAGTTTCTGGCAACCGCATAAACATGACAACTTTGTTTCCCTTTAGAATTGGAACACTCTCAGAATCGTGGAAACAATAGATAACAGTTTCACTCAGCTAATCGTGCATGCTTAGTTTCTTCAGAGTTACACAGAAAGAATAGACGGGCGTTTCAATAAAAAGGATTTATTGAACAGTCTTGTTTCTCGTGTAAGAGATATGAGCTGTTATGATCACAAGACAATATGCGAGATATATAATGTACAGCATAAGCAGTAGAAAGAAATAATACTGCGCTAGCATTATCTTTTAGCTATGACACATATATTCATATACATAAATAACATAAGCTAAAAATGCGAGTACTCATACGATGCGTCTCTAAGCTAGTTCTACCCCAGTGTACCTAACCTAACCTAGGTGTAGGACAAGGTAAGAAGTAGGTGAAGTATTCTATAGTATGGTATGCTATAGTATGGTATGCCAAGAGTCCCTCTAGGTTCTAGTCAGCTCCATACCTTGAGAATGAGAGAGGTGGGAATCTCTTTCCGGATCCTCAAACTCTAACACCCCGCGAAGGGAGTCAGAACACTGGAAGCTGGATTCTCTGCGAGCAGGGATGACAGCGTCTCTTCTCAGTGTGTCATGCCGGGACACGGGCTCCTCTAAAGTCGAGGTCTCCTCCTAACTTGCTTGGGCAAGGGAAGGTATATTTATACCTGGTAGGTGCCTTGGAATGTTAGCATTGACGTGAAGTCGGACAGAGGAAGACGTCAGGAATGAACCCTTAAGGAATAGCGGTTCATGCATAATAGATGAGTTCTTGGAGAAATCAATAATCCTGTGCTAGGGAACTCCCAAGAGCTTAAGGGTCTGGTTTCTAAGAACTCGTTGTGACGTTAGGGTGGACGGATGTCGGTGACCATGCCTGTATTTGGAGTGCATGGCTAATGCCTAAATAAGGACTGGGATTTTATGCCTATATAAGGGCAATGCGAATTGTGCCTATATAAGGACATGTTTCAGGAAAGCCTATATACGGACACCTAAAGCGGAATACAACACAGGTCTGTCTGTCCAACCCAGACCAGTACTGAGGTCCTAGTTTTTAAAGTTGTTCGCTGGCTTTCTATTTGTTGGCAATGATTGAATGTCATTGCTAGAGGGATGTTTTCCATGCGGCCAGACTGAGTGGTGTTTCAGTCCCTGTATTCTGTGGTGGTAGAGTGGATGTATTGAGCCAGCTGGTCCATGCTGTTTTTTTCCGTGTTCTGTGCCATGTTGTTTTGTGGAGTAAATTTCTCCTCCCCATTAGTTCGATTTGCTGCTTTATTATTTTTGCTATTAGACTCCACTCCTGTGGCCGCAAACACTTGGGCCAAAAGTGTTTTTCTCTGTCTAGGCCCCAACAGTCGCCAGCCTTTTTGAAACACTTGGCGGGTGGCTAATTGCATCGTAGCCCCAGTTCAAGTTTCCTATAGAACTCGTGTTCCGTTGCTTGGGAGAGTTTGTGCATCTTCGCAAGAAGTTTGTAGTATGCTTGATGAAGTGCTGGTCCGATGGTTTCACCTTTGTAGGGTTAGTAGTTATTGGCTTGCTCCCCTGCTGCGGGATTCCAAATATAAGATAGATTTTTTTTGATCTAGTTTTGTCTGGCGTTTTTATTTCTTGTTTAACTTAAAACGTGTTCTGTTCTTTTTTGAGAGCTTAATTGAGGGTGACACACCTCTGGCTGAGTTAGATGATTCGGTGATTGAGGAGTCCGCTGTGCCCTTTTTAGAAGGGTGGCCAAGGACGGTTCTGTCAAGAGCTACATCCAGTAGGGAATTGGTGCTTGGACAGGGTAATGCCCTGTCATTAGCATCCAACTTTTCAGAGATGAATCTTGGCCTGAGCTGTTTGTTGCTTACTTTGTACTCTGTCAATAGGTCAGACATTACTTCTGGTAGAGCCGAGATTTTTCGAAGAGTAATGAGCAGTAACAAGGGTCGGGGGCTTATCCATCTTATTGCTATGCTTTAACTGTAAGAGGGTTTACATTAGCTAATAGAGTGTCGATATTTTTGACATAGTGCGCCAGAGATTGTAAAATTAGTATTTGTGTGTCTAGTTTGTCCACATGCATTATGGCTGCCTGGCTCACAGTTGTCAGCGTGCTGTCTATGATTGACCATCAGCTTCAATCGTTTGCCCCCATGATTTCCTTTGCATGTGTTAGATTGCAACAGTTTGAATCCTGGCTGGGCAATTCTGTGTGGGATTTCTTGGTTAATCTGCAGTTTTTAGACGTCGTCTCAACCTTGTGAGTAGAAGGGCTGGTGTCGCTCATGTGGGCTTCCTGTTGGAACGAACTAAGTTTGGTTACTAGGTGGAAAATCAAACGGATCCATCGCGTTGAGAAGCTCCTCATCCCTGATGTAGTGCTCCTCTAACATCACCTGGTGGACTCTATTTGTGTTAGCGGACGATGAGGATTTGAATGCTTCTAGTTTTATAGCTGTGGCTTGCTCACACTTGGACGCGCTGGAGGAGCTAATGGCAATGTCCCAATCGTTCTGGGCTTGATCGCAGTTAATGCTGTGGGGGGGGTCTTTGGTTCAGCAATTTCCTGAGAGAGTTCTTTCTTTGCTTGTTTGATCCCCTGTTGGGACAAGAATGCTAAAACTGGCATTATTATAATTTCTGGCGAAAGGGGCCAGGGAGATTTTGTAAGCTGACAGTCTACCGCCGGATTTATAACCTGGTAGATGAACATGTAATCTTTACAAGGGGAGACATCTTTTGTGTGTCTTCCCATTTTGTAATTGCGGCTAGAAAAGGCATCTGTGCAGGTTTTTAGAATCCCTTCCTGAGATGTGGGTAGACGTCGAACTTCCTCCTCAAGTTCTGGCATAAAATTTCCGCCAACAGCTTGGGAGGCATTGTCCTCTTGAACTGGGAGCCCGCCAATTGCCACAGGATTTTAGTTAGATAGAAGTTGATGAGGATTATCTTCTAATTCAGGAGGCTGTGTGAGGGAGCTGCAGCATCCAGGGTTAGGAGAATGAATCTTCTTTGCTTTGTAATATTTTCTATTCCTACAGGAGCTGATGTTGGGTTGTCCATAATTTGCTTGGGTCCTGGGGAGAATGATTTTAAAAACGATGTCTTGCTGCCCAGTTTGTGGAAGGGGCGTTCCCCCTGTTTTTTTTTTTTTTTTGCCAGAGCTGGTCTCGCCCCTGATACTCTTGTTGCTCTTGTGCGAACTTTCAAGAGTAGCGAGCTTCTTGTGCACATTTCAGGTAATCAGTTGCTGCCACACAACTTGCTAAATAGCCCTTAAGCTGGATAGGCTGTATGCTGCTAGGGTCTTGAGGACACGGGTAGATATAATTAGGACAGTAAGGAAGCGGAGGGGAAATGGAGACACCCTACACAAAAGAACGATATTCAGCCCGTCCTGATGGCAGCTTTTTCCTCCACAGTCCTCCATTGCAGGTGTTCTAATCGGGATAATCAGATTACGGAGTCAAATTGCAGGCTCTCACTATGCGTGGCTTGAAGAGAGTGCACAAAGTATCAAGAGTGGAGTCAAGAAAAAAGAAAATGATGTTCAATGATATGCGCACTGGGTCTTAGGTTTTTCAAGCTTGGAGAAGCCCTAGGTTTTACCGGCGGTGTGAGCTCACACTACTGAGTGTGAGAGGCTGAGCTGTTGAATTGATGATGGTAATATGGTTGCAGGCTTGTAAAGACTGACGAGGGCTCGGAACAGATTACTAATGACTTCGGAGGTGACTTGGGCAGTTACTAGCTTCGATGCACTAGTCAATCCGATCAAATTGGTCAGTTGTGCACACTAAGAGAAGTTTGGGCTTTGCCTAGTGCCGTCACGTCCCCCTGTAGTGCGTTGACCGCCAAGTGCCTGGGGGGAGGCAAGAGCACTCTGATCTTGCTTGATTTGCACGCGCTGTCCTTTAGTCTTTGCTCTTGGGTCCAGAAGCAGAATAAACTGAGCCTCAGGGCTGGATGATTTGGATGGCTAGTGCTGGCAGAAATTTTTGTCTGGAATAGACGAATCAAACAGGTCGAATGGCTCAACAGGCTGCTCTGCACAGAGTTGCGGGGGAGCTCCCCCCGGCCGCAAGCCGCACCCAGCATACCTGCTTCCGTGTGCACAGGAACTCAACCAGAGGCAATGGTATTAGTCCCACTGCGCTACCAGCTGCCACTCACCGTCATTGAACCCCTTTCTGTGCTTCTTTTCGCTCTGCCTCCTCCCCACCCCATGCGCAGCATGAGGGGAGGGGCAGGGGGGGGGAGCGCTGAAAATGAGGGGCCAAAACCTGGCCAAGCCCGGCCTCATGCTGAGCGGCGTGCCTCCGGGTCCCTCAGGAGTGCCGCCTCGCCAAACCGCGATATTTTACTACTGCGTCTGTGGGTAAAGATGCGATAGGGGTGCAGGAGTAGATTAGGTCGGCCTAGGCTCAGCGCGGCTCGGCAGCTCGGAGCCACCTCCTCCGCTCAACGGCGAACAGCAAATCCCCAGCCAGCCCCTCCACTCAACGTTGCGCAGGGGCGTAGCTTTGGGAGGGGGTTACATGTTGTAGGGAGACACTTCCACTGCTAGGCTTCTGTTTGAACGGCTTTATTAAGCACCAAGGCCGAGCGTGACTTCTCTCCGCGCCAGCTCAAGGCCAGCTGCCGCGAGTAGAACATCAGGCTCTTTCCAGTAACCATAGAAACATAAGAACACAAGGAAAGGTAAAACTTCATTGCATGACAACGCATACATTATCAAAGCACAAGATTACAACATATCTTCCACCAAACAAGTAATTATGTGATACATTCAAAAATCAAACACAATTTACATCACAAAGTCTTTAAAGTACATTGGAGGACCCTTAATTCTTTGTCCTCTCCCGTATACCTCATTGCGAGGTAACACTTGTGATTGTGAAACAGAAGGTGAAGCCACAACAGGTGACAGATGTTCTGGCTGTAATAACACAGTCTCCCCCCTCTAACCTGTAAAAGAAGCCCCAAGTTCTCCGTTTTGACTTCTCACTTCCTCCCATGGAAAATGGTCATACTCACTATCACCGTGGTTCCTCACACTTTCTTTTGAGTCAAACTTTGCCACCCTCCTTAAATTCCATTTCTGACCATTTTTGAGAACCACATAGTGCTTAAAGACTTGACGCACTTGAAATGGTCCCCGAAATTTGTTCAACCCTCTGACAATCCTACCAGATCTAATCTTCACCCAATCACCAGGCATTATCGTGACACCACCACTCATGTCCTGAAAAGCAGTCACATCATTTCTCTTTTCTCCTCCCACACTTTTAGACTCCACATCCCCTTTCATCAGATTCATCATCCAAAACGGAGTCAACCTTGTTTTCGGCTCCCTTCCTCGCATCAACTTTAATGGAGAAATATTCACAGCATTGTTCTCTGTTCGATACGCCCATACCAAATCCGACACCGTCCTTTCAACACTCAAACCCTTCACCATGGCCAACTGGATGGCCCCTTTAACCACCCTGTTCGCCCTTTCCACTATGCCATTTGCCTGAGGATTGTATAGAGCATTGCGAGAATGCTGTACCCCACACGCTCCCAAAAACTCTCATTTCCCGAGAAACTAACTGTGTCCCATTGTCTGTGATAAGACACATATGATAACCTTCCTCCATAAAAATTTCTGAAAGAGCATCAATTGTTGAAGATGTGCTTATCTCTGCCATGAACTTGACCACCAACCATCTGGAATGCACATCTAGCGTCACAAAAGCAATTTTTTTCCCGTGCTTTAGGCGCTCAAATGGACCAATACAATCCCCACAAACCGTGTGCCATGTCTGTCCAGGATCATGAATAGTCCCAAAATCACTCTGAGAGCCAACCTTCAACCTCTTCTCAATTTCGATGCACACAGTACACCTCTCCACCCATTGAACAACCTCCTCATCCATTCCTGGCCACCAGAATTCTGCTCTTATTCTCTTCTTCGTCATTGTTTGCCCCAAATGTCCTTCGTGAGCAATAGCAAACAATTTCCTATGAACTCCAATGGGAGGAACAATTTTCTCTCCCCGGACCTATACACCATTCCCAACAACGGACAACTCATCCAACACCTTGGCATAAGGTCTCAATGATAAAGGCAAGGTACTCTTGCTACATGCCCCCTTAATCACTAGTTCAGAGACCCCTTTTAACACATCATCCTGTGTCATTGCAACCTTCCACTCCTGCTCACCTACTGCCCCCAAAGACCACTGAACAACATCCCTGACACAGGCCACCGCCCCCTCACTATCACACTTCTTAACTGCATCTCTGTCCACACTCTCCCATTCCAAAGGTAACCGAGAAAGGCAGTCTGCCTGTACATTCCTCCACCCAGAAATAAACTCCAGAGCGTAATTGTACTCCTGCAATCTCGCAGCCAGTCTTGCCAGCCTTGCCGAACCCTTGCCTGCACCACCTGGTGAAAGAATTTTCATTAAAGGTTTGTGATACGTTCTCAAAATCACCTGACTGCCCCATATGTACATTCTAAAATGTTCCATGCAGCTGCCAGCGCCTCCCTTTCAGTCACCGAATATTGACGTTCGGTGGGCGTCAAAGTACACGATGCAAATGCCACTGTTCTCTCTCCAGCTGTCTTATCTGGCTCAAAACAACAGCTCCCACCCCACAAGCACTTGCATCAACTGTGATTATTGATTTGCATCGTATGTCAAATGGAACCAAAATCTCCCCCTCACATATGTCCTTTTTGATGTTGCTAAAACATTTTTCTTGAACAGGTGACCAACAAAACTTCTTGCCCTCCCTCAGCAAGATCTTCATGTCCTCCGTTTTAGCAGCAAAGTTCTTTACAAATTTTGCATAGAACTCAATCAGTCCCAAGAAAGATCTCAGTTGGTCTCTGTCCTGAGGTGAGGGTGCCAATCTAATAGCCCCCAACAAATCTTCCTTAGGTCTGATTCCTTTAGCTGACAACGTATGTTCCAAATACTCAACTTCCTCTGCAACAAAAACACATTTCTCTCTCCTTAATGTTAGTCCCGCCTCTAGAATTCTGCCCAGAACCTGTTACAATGCCAAATTGTGAATCTCCTCAGTGTCACCATAGACAAGAATGTCATCTTGGAAATATGACATTCGTCATGCCCTTTAGCACTTCGGACATCACCCTCTGAAAGACACTTGCCCCTGAACATAGTACAAACGGCATGCGTGTAAATTGAAATGTGCCTTCCATCGTAATGAATGCTGTCAAGGGTTTTGAAACATTCTGTAATTTGATCTGATGGTAAGCGTGTTTTAGATCTAACTTTGAGAAGAACTTTGCGCCCTTAACAGTCGAGACCAACTCATTTATATTGATAAGGGGAAAATTATCAGCAATGACACTCTGATTGAGACTTCTTAAGTCAATGCAGAACCTAAGCTTACCATCAGCTTTTCGTGTAATGACCACTGGTGAAATCCAACTAGACACCTCCACAGGTTCAATCACCCCACTCCAACATTTCATCAAGTAATTTCTTCACATCCTCTCTAATTATTAGGGTACTCTTCTCACTTTATGCTGTATTGGCACAACATTTTCTTTGACCTCGATCTTATGTAAATAACCCTTCAATTGACCCATTTCTTTCCGAAACACCCCTTCCGCACCCATAACAATATCTTGTAACTTCATATTCTTCACAACCATGACCTGATTGTGGATTAATCACAATATGCAGATCATACTGATGTACCCACCCTAGTATCGGTGGGCCAGATTCCGCCACATACACTTTCCCAGTTATATTTCTTCCTCCAAAATTGATTTTGGAGTCCATGTACCCCAAAATTTCGATAGTCTCTCCCTGGTATCCACCTGGACTTATGTCCTTTGGCATCAAAACTACATTTGGCCACTCCTTATAAAACATACACTTTGGAATGATTGTGTAGAGTGACCCCGAATCTACCATTAAAGAAACACATTTCCCATTTATCTTAAAATCTGCTTTCGGTCTGTTCTTACGGTTTGGACACTCTTCATCACCTTCGAAGTACAAAATTTGGTTAGTAACCACACACGCACTCTCAGGATGTGTTTGTTCTGAAATTGTTGACACTCTGCCTCTCCCTCCACCACGACACATGTGAGCAAAGTGCCCCTTGCGCCCGCACTTCCTGCAATCCTTCCCTATTGCAAAACAATTTTTAGCATCAGAAGTGTGATTAGGTCTACCACACCTCCCACATATCCTACTATTTACTCTGTTTCCTTGAAACACTTTGTCTTACTACCAGTAGGCACACTTCTCCCAATTGCACCAATATCTTGCTTTGGGGAATCCACCTCCGTGGCGGAGGTGGATTCCCCAAAGCAAGATATCCACTCTTGTCTCCTCCTTCTCCATCTCTCTCATACAATACTCTGACTCCTCAACTATCTTTGCTATGGCTTCCTTAAGTGTGGGATTTTTTGCTGCCTATAGCCTCTCTTGCATCTTGCGACTCTTGCACTGCACTATTAATTGGTTTTGTACCATTTCCTCAGCCATCTGGCCGAATTGACACCTCATAGACAATTCTCTCAATCTGGTGACAAATTCATCTACCGACTCACCAGTACGCTGAGGCTGTGTATAAAATGTGTGCCTTCTCATTACTACATTTCTTCCTTCACAAACCTGATCTCTAATTTCTTTCTGGCCTCCTCATATACATCTAAATCCTGATGACCCTCTAATGCTGGTAGATATCTGAATATATGTTGCTCTTCTTGTCCCAAGGCATTCAGTAACATAGCTCTTTTCCTATTAGGACGGAAAGCTTGACCATCTAATGCCTCTAAATAATTCTCAAAGACATCCATCCACTCTTCAAACTCAATTGGTGGATCCCCTGGTTGCGACAAAAACGGAGGTGGTGGTGCTACTGCAGTAGTAGTCGTCCTATTTAAATTTTTTAAAACCGCAAATTCACACAAACCCCAAAATGTCTCAGTTCCCAAGATATGCTGTTCTTTTCAACCTTTAACCTTTCAATTATACACTAGAAATCTCAATGAAAATATTATGTAATCTTCTTTGTCTTGAGATGCAATTCACAGCTTCTCTCACGTTGTTTTACTTCTCCTAAGGTATTCTCCGTTAAAATGTCAGATCGAGCTGTAATGGCACCTAGCCGTCTCCAGGGGCTGCTCTTCACTCACACCAATTAGGGCTCTGTTACGCACAGCGTGTCATGCGCATATCCGTGCGATCGTGGAAACAGCTAGGATGTGTGCCTTCGATCTCCTCGTAGGCTAACTCTTTTAATTTTCATGTACTTTTGTCTCCTGTCAATAAAAGTTATTTTTCTTTTGTTGTGCCCAGTTCGCTACGCGGCCGCAGACGTCTACGCTTCGATCCACACCTCAACGCGACATTTCCTGTTGTGCGGCTGCGTTTTCTGTTACACTACGTATTTGCCTGCGCTTGCAGTGCCTGTTGGTGCTCTCATTCCCTTTGCATCGGACTTTACCTCCTCATGTACGCATCGTGAGCAGCGCGGCTGCGGTATCCATACAATTCTATCTGCGCACAGTGACGGTTGCTCTCAGACTACGCTCGTCCATTAGGCATGAGCACTCGCCCGCATAAAATAGTATTGAGCTGTATTATTTCTGAATGCGTCTGCGAGCGCTTTCCTTTCCTCACGCTTGCTACATCACACTCTCCTACTGTGCTGAATCGCTGCTGTAATTTTATGCTCTTTTGTCTCCCTCGGCTGCAACGCTGGTTTTCTGCATCTCGTAAAGTCTTCCTCCGCACATCATAACACAGTTTGTACTATTCACTTTCCGTCTCGCTGTTCTTTTAATTTATTTTTAACACAGCGCTTTCCCTTATCGCTTGTCTACGCTTGTTTTGACTCACCCTATCTCCATTGACAGTCTCCCATAACTTATGAGTAAGTTACCTCTGTTGCTCTTCGCTTTCCTTTATGGGTTTGCTGTCCTGATTCACTCCACAAGAACATTGAGTTCACGCTCCGACCTCGTCTTCAAGCTGGCTAGTCGTCGGCAAAATTATGTTGTAGGGAGACACTACCACTGCTAGGCTTCTGTTTGAATGGCTTTATTAATCACCAAGGTCGAGCGTGACTTCTCTCCGCGCCAGCTCAAGGCCAACTGCCACGAGTAGAACGTCAGGCTCTTTCCAGTAACCATAGAAACATAAGAACACAAGGAAAGGTAAAACTTCATTGCATGACAACGCATCCATTATCAAAGCACAAGATTACAACATTACACTACCTTAATAAATGTATTCTGTAATAAATAGTTGGAAGCAGGTGTTTTTAGTCGGGTATGATGTGTCTGACTGATTTCACCTATGAATTTTCATGCGCACACAGACTAAACACACACGCTCTCGAAATTCCTTAAAAATGTTGGTTATTTTTCAAAATATTTTGTTTATAGTACCACTAACAATCCACACTGCTCTCCCTTTCCTCTACCCCTACACCCTCCCTTCGCGTCCTGCTTCTCAGATGTATGTTTTAAAAACAAATGCCAGCGTGATTGTTGAGAAATCTGAAGCTCGGGGTGTTTGTTTTCGGATGGAGTTATTTAGTTAGGTCAGCTGCTATCAGCAGACCAAAGTAAGCCTAGCTTTCGTTTTCCATACCTCCTCCATTTATTATATCACTAGATAAATGGGTTTCTGTATAAATAGCAGTCTGATTTTAACTTTTAAATATCAGTTATGTTTTCCTAGAAACGAATGTCTCTTATCTCTCACTTTAATCTCCTCTCTTCCTCTGAGAAAGACGCTCCTCACTTGGCGGCGGATTTGCCCTCTTTAATTTCTCGCCTCCGCAATGACGAAACCTACTTCCGATGTGTCCTTATTTGCTTTGCGGAATGCCACTATAGCGTTTGTGAGGCGGGACTTCCTCTGTGACGTCTGACAGAAAAGGAAGAGTGGCAACAGGGCTGACTGGATTGACGACAAGATTGTTGAAAAACTGTCAATGTCATCTCACTGGCCACGGGAGTGGAATGGTACATGACTGCCCCCCCCCCCCACCCCCTCTGATTATAGAATTTGGAAATTCGTTTTCAAAATTTGGTTCATATGTAAATTGGATATAGTGCTAAATCCCGATGGAGTGGTAAGTGAGCATCTCACAGACCTAACCATGAGCCTTTGGTACGGCGCCTGAGAGAATTGCCTCATGAAATACTAATTGACGTTAGCTGGTAAGATAGCGGAGTGAGTTGAGAGCCTGGATAAAATTGGTACAGTTCGATTTGGGTAACAGCAACCCACAATATAAAGTGCCAAGATATAGTTATCCCAGTTGTGTGCATTATAAAAAGTAAGTGGACACGCCAGGGTGTGCCGGTTTTGAGCAGAGTCTCTGACTGTCAGCGGCTAGGTTAGGTCTACGAACTGTACATGTTTGCTCCATTGAGCCCAGCGTAACGTTGTCGTTTTGGGAGTCTGCCTCGTGCGCCCCCTGTGGTCATACTGCACTTTAGGACCAAAATACTTCGTGCTTTAATGGTGGTTTTAGATAACGGAGGCCGCAGACCAGCGGCCCACAAATCTCAGTAAAATGCAGATTAGTGAAAGCATGTCGTTTGCCAAACTGGTTCTCATTGATGGAGCTCCATATACATAAATATGTAAAAAAAAAAAAAAACACGATTTGACCAACCCGAAATACTTTAGTGTACTGTGTAGTTTCTTAAGAAATGTAGGTCGTTCAGTTTTTTTTCCAAGTGCACATTGAAAATTTATCGAACTTATCTGCAATGTGGCTATTTATTACTATTTGGGAACAGATAGCAGGGAGAGTCTGGAAAAGCTGGAAGAAACTACATTTTCCTTTAATTTGCTTTGGATTGAGTTTTTAAGTGGGGCAACATTAAAATACATATAGCTGAAACAATCGTGTCTCTCTCCAGTACTGCCAAATCAGAAGCGTTGGCATTAACCCCTTAGATATAATTAAAGACAGGTATCTTTATGATTTTGTATAAGTCATCCGTATGGGTAGGTACCAAGTTAAATCTTGTATTGTTTAAATGCCCCACCAGTGGTAGCTTCCTTAATGCAGTACAGTACCAGCTTCTTATAATTTCTTTTTCCCCTCTACTGGATGACTGTCTCGTTCATATGGGTGAGAAAGGTGGTTAGACTCGATGACCATTAAAGTCTTTGACTCTCCTGGTTTGCTAGCAGACTGCTAACTTCGCGCCAGTTAGAATGGTGTTTTTGTTGAAATACGTTTGTCAAAGTAGGATCATAACTTGCATGCATTCCATATCTCTACTGGGAGTAGTTGTGTGAGCATTAGAATGGCATTGCTTTATATTTTGGCCTCAAACTGAAAGTGTATTCACTATATTCAGTGTTATAAACCTGGGAACGTAGACATTCGTCATTAAAATGTTACCGCTAGCGGCAAGTCCAATTAGTGGCCATTTTGGAGGTATGACGGATTCAATTAAATGAAGAAGTATAATCGTCTGGATAGAGAAAAAAAATATATATCTTTTTAATTAATGGGATCTTTCAAATTATATCAAGTAAATTTGGGAGAGCTTGTAGAACCTGTGGTATCGATGGCTTTTCTGTTTCCTTACCATTTTTTGTTAAACACATCAACACCCGTTCAACGTGCTGTGGATATTTTTGATGATATTTTCACTCATTCAGGAAAAGAGAGCACAATGAAGCGGAAAGGAAAGCTGATCATGGACAGCGTGACACAGTTGGACGGCTGGACCATACGGGCCCAGCTGAGCAACTACTCTGACTTGGTCACCACTCTGGATCTGGCTCCATCAACCAAGAAAGGCATGAAGTGGCGGGAAACAGGCGTGGTCCAGAAGCTGCTCTCACTGCCAGCCCAGCCCCTCTGGAATCAACGGTTGTTAAAGGTAGGACATGCACCTTTCAGGGTAGCAGAGTGTGGGAGATTTGAGATGCGAAATATGCTGTTACTGTTTGTTGCGCTGCTGTAGAAGCAACCACTTCTGAAGTTAAACCATAGTAGATCATGGGGCTTTCTGGTACCCATACAGGTGGGAAAAGAGAGCTTGCAAAGGGTCTGCTGGCATTGCAGTTCTATAACCACCAGTTGCTGATGCTGCAGCAAGCAGTTTGGAGCAGAAGAATGGTTAGTCGTGGAAGAGGGTAGGTGGTTCAGTTTGAGGCAGATGGTGCTATCCTTCTGAGGTTACAACAGAGTTTGCGGTTGTAAAGCTTAACAGGTGTGGCTGTGCAGGGGATGCTCTCAATACCAGTCTAGCCACTATAGAAAGAGCAAATGCGTTGGTACTTTGTAAAGGAGCTCAGAGAGGGAGAGAGAAGGGTGGTAATGCAGCTGTTTTAGTTGCTGGACCAGCTGCTAAGGATGCAACAACTGCCAAGTTTTAAAAACTGTAGTGGAATGCTCAGAGAGAGGGACAGACTGCTGAACTTCTTGTCCGGGGTATCACATTTTGTCCCTTTGTTGGACGGAGTAGTAGATGGTAGTTATGTGACCTGATAAGTGACCTGTGGATCCCCAAACACCATCTCTTTATGTGCACTGCATGCTCTTGGGATAGAAAGCTCAGTTTGGAGTTGGGAAGTGAGATACATAAGCAAGACGCCTTCTCCAGTGTTTCAGGATTAAAAATCCTCATTCTTTGGTGTTTCTTGATGCCGTTGTCTGATGATAGAGTATAGTATGTTGTTAACAGTAAAGCATGATTTTCTGTACAGCAGGGGTAGAGTAAGAAAGATATTTCTGCACCACGAAGGATCATGAAGTAGAGTAAGAAAGATATTTCTGCACCACAAGGGATCATGAAGGAGTACCAATGAACACGGAACCAGTCTCTCCTCTGTAATAAATGAGAAAGGCCTGCAGTAAAGGCTATTTGAGCAATAAGGGCAACATATGGCTGTTGGTGAAGCTTTGCTTGAAGCAGACTCATTGGTGTTTCATCAAGGTGCACCAGATGAAACCAGACTCTAGGCTGATGAGATGAATTGGGATTATGAATGTGAGGCTGAACACCACACCAATGTCTCATTGCCCTCGATAGTACTCGGTGTGAAAATATAGTCTCAGTCCCTGTAATCAGTTGGAAGTAAATAGTATCACAACTAGGGACATTGTCAAAAATAGTCCATGTACACTATTCAGACTTGCTCCTTAACCACTCTCTTGATCCCAGATCAGTCACTGGTCTGCTCGCAGGCAAATTCTTAGTCAACAGCCCACAGGCATAGCTTCCAAGTTTCCCAGGCTCATGCTCAATGAGCTGCTCCAGCCCAGATTTTTCATTTGGAATCTGGAACGTGTAGTCCTGTTTTATAGTGGAATAAACCAGACTACAAATCCCAGAATTCATAGAAAAAAACCTAGACTGGGACAGCTCATCACTTGTGTGCCTGGGAAATTTGGCAGGTCTGCACAGGGTTTCCCGATTTGAGGTGAAAAGTGGTTGAATGAGTTTACAATTGAATTCAGCACCTGTTGGGAGCATAAATGATTCTTTGACCAGCAGGTACTGGTTATGCGTGCTGGACTTGAAAGAAGGATCAGTCATTGTGTCGTTCGGTTTCCACTTTTCAGTAGGAACTGTTCTTTTGTTGGACAATATAAACGTTGGGATGGTGCCAGACTCATTCCATGCACTCCCTCAAAATATGTTGGCCTATTGACCTGCCAGCGCACAGTGCCACCGTAAGTACCCCAAAACCTGGCAAGTTAACAAATGGTTTGGGCAACCTCAGAACATGACAAACCTGACTCCCCTAGGAATTTTGGTGACAGATCTAGAACCTTTTCGCTCAGTCACTCGTGCTCACTCAGAGTTATATGAGAAATACACAAAGAGGCGTTTTCAATATTTATTGAACCATCATGATTCTTGTATAAAAGAAATGAGCTGCAATGACTAATAGAAGTAGATAAGTGATCAGCAATATAAGGACAGTGGAAAGAATGAATAATTCCACCATCGTGCTAGCATAGAAGTGCTGGGTATAGTGTGCTCCTACTGTGCGCTCCCTAACCTAGTTGCCTAGGCCGGATGTTCTGCCAAGAATCCCCCACAGGATGATCTAAATCCCCAGTACCTGAAGCAAGGTATGTAGGTCCCCATCTTGGTCACAAATTGGACATCCCTCCCCGCAGAGGGTATATAGGGCTGAGACTCTGACAAAAGCGATGACATCACAATGAAAGCAGAGTGCTTCTCTCATTTGAGTACGGAAATATTGTGTATTTATAACAACAGCATCCATGCTTCCATGTGAAGACTTCAGCCAAGCTGACATTGTTTATTGTCACTGTGATAGCTCCGCCGCCTTATGGACGAATAATAAACAACATTTGCACAATGTGTGTTCAGGCCTTTTACTAAATGTTCAAGGTGTTGTGATAGTATACTCACAAATTGGAATTGTAAGCAATTTGGTTTCTGAGAAACTAATACTGCACTGTCACGCAAGCAAATGTGGGTCAAAAGTCATTGTGTGGAAAAAGAAGGCAACTTTAGAAACTCATACATGTAAAATGGCAGTGTTTCTTCCTGGGCCTAACCTAGCCATGTGACACCCGCTCCTAGGACATAAGCAGACTAAAGCGATCTAATAGTAAGAAAGCTAACCATAGCAATGCTACAGCATGTGTTTATATGGAAGGTTCTAAAATAAGTTTGGAAACTAAAGCATACAGAAAGCCATTATTAAAAATATAAAAGCAAATAAAAACCAAATTTAACAATCTTACGATGTTGAAAACAGGCACTCTACTATGCACAACTGCTCTCTTTGCCGCAGCACTCTACACCACTCCATGCCACTCTACTCTGCAACACTACACTCTATGCCACTCTATTCTACTGTGCAAACTATGCCACTGTACTCTACTGTTCACCACTCCACTTTGAAACAATTTGCTCTATGCCACTGCAATCTGCACCACTCCACTCAACTCCACTACAGTTTGTGCTGCTCCCCTCTTCACGACTTTACTCAAAACAAATGCACTCTACGCCAGTCTCCTCTGCACCACTACACTCTGCACCACTATAATCTACTCTGCAACACTATACGCCATTGTACTCTACGTCCCTACACTCTACGCCATTCTGTCACTGCACTCCACACTAATGCACTCTACGACAGTCTACTTTGAAACACTTCACTGTCTGCCACTCTACACCACTCTTTGCCGGTGCACTCTATACCACTCTACTATACGCCAATGTGCTCTACGCCACTAATCTGCCACTACACTCTGCCCTGCACCATTCCACGCCACTTCACTCTACTCTGAAACAATCTACTCTACGCCACTGCACTCTGTTGTGCCACTCTACACCACTACACTCTTTTCTAACCACTGCACTCAACACCAGTGCAATTCAACACCACTTTACTCAAAACCAGTGCACTCTACACCTCTGAACTCTACGCCATTTTCTTGCAACATTGTGCTACTTCACTCTATTCTACACCACCGTACTCCGCACCAGTCTACTCTGCACCACTGCACTCTACGCCATTGTACGCTGTGCCACTCTATACCATTGTACTCTACGTCACTGCACTCAGTACCACTCTATACTACTCTGCGCCACTCCACTATCAGCCACTCTACCCTAAGCCACTCTACATCAATGCACTCTGCGCCACTACACTCTGCATCACTCCACAACATTTTGCACCACTGCACTCTATGCGACACCTCTGCGCTCTACCCTGCACCACTCCACTCTACACCATTCCACTCTGCGCTGCACCATTCCACTCTGCGCTGCACCATTCCACTCTGCGCTGCACCATTCCACTCTGCGCTGCACCATTCCACTCTGCGCTGCACCATTCCACTCTGCGCTGCACCATTCCACTCTGCGCCGCACCATTCCAATCTATGCCGCACCATTCCACTCTACGCTGCACCACTCCACTCTACCCTGCACCACTCCACTCTACCCTGCACCACTCCATTCTACCCTGCACCACTCCATTCTGTGCCACTGCACTCTGCGTCAATGCGTTCTACACCATTTTACTCAAAACCAATGCACTCTATGCCTTTTCACTTCACAGAAATCTACTGTGCACCACTGTACTTTACGCCACTTCATTCTAGGCCACTGTACTCCAGTCTATGACACTACACTCTACAACACTACCCTCTACCATTCTACTCCACTCTGCTCCACTCTACAACACTCTACTTCACTCTTTGCCACTCTGCAAATGCCGGAAGTTGCAGGAGGGAGACCAATGACAGCAGAGGCAAGCTAAGCTCACCAAGGCCCAAGGGCTTCTGGTGCAGGGGTGCCTTTCGACGTCTGAGTCTTCTTGCCGGAGCCGTTCGTGGTCAGGTGGAGCCTCTGGATTCAGGCTGCAGGTGTCGTTGTGGAGTCCAGGAGGGGTCAGCTAACGCTGGACTTGAGGTTAGGATCGCTGGGGGACCTGTTATGCATCGGTGGTCCACCTGGACACGGGCCGGAGGCGTCAGGTGCAGAGTGGGCAGGACTCGCGGAACCCCAAGGACCAGAGTCCTTTGTGTTGGATTTTTGGGGACAAAACCGCTGTCCTCTGGAGTTCTGGTCTGCTTCAAAGTTCAGGCAGTCATCCTCTGGTTTCTGGAAGTCGCTGGCTGCAGGACAGGCATCGTCTTCTTGCAGGTTCTTGGAAGCTGGAGGCAGGCCGGTAGAGCTGGGGACAAGTCAGTAGTCCTCTTTAGGCTTCTCTGCACAGCATCTTCTTAGGTAACTAGTTTCAGGTTTGGGGAAGCCACCTAAAAACTAAATTTAGGTGGTGGTTTAGGGGAGTTGCAGGTAGGGCCACTGGGCACCTAACCTAGGGGGACTACGCCCGCTATTATGCCACCCTCCTGTGGGAGGGGGCATAGACCTAGCCCTGATTGGAGGAATCCCTTCATCTTCAAGATGGAGGGGAATGAAAAGTGTGCTCAACTTCGCCCCCTCTACCTAAGGGGTGGAGTTGGCAAAGGTGGGCACACCTCCTAGCCTTTTTAAGTTTTCCTGCTGGTTTTCCCGCTCAAAGTTGGGGTGTAAACCGGGGGCTGCCACCTGCTGCTAGCAGCAGAGGCTGGGGGTTGCATTACAATAGCGGCAGGCCTTTGAATCTTCCCCTTCAAGCACTGGGCCCATCCTGGGGGAGGAGGTGTGACACCTCTACCCAGGATGCGCATTGTTTCTGGTCCCAGAGAGCAGAGGCTCTTCACCCAGGGGTCCAGAAACATGTCTGTGTGTGGTAGGCTGCCTAAAGCCAGTCGGTGACCACACCAGGATCAGTAAGTTTTCAGAGGGCACCTCTGAATTGCCCTCTGAGTACACTTACAGTT
Source organism: Calotriton arnoldi (assembly GCA_963921515.1). Lineage (NCBI taxonomy): Eukaryota > Metazoa > Chordata > Amphibia > Caudata > Salamandridae > Calotriton > Calotriton arnoldi. The sequence goes on from CAWUFW010011075.1 coordinate 494,962, forward strand.
CCAGTCTTCAGGACCAAAGGTCAGCAAAGGGTCATGTGAGTACCAAAACTGCACCACCAGCGGCACAGGGGCGGCTGGTTGCAGAGGTCGAAATCGGAGTTCGGCCCAATGCGTTTCAATGGAGGCTGGGGGTGCTTGGAGCCACACTGCTTGCAGGTAAATCGGTTCAGGGGCCAAGCTTTGGTGGTTAGAGCAAGTACAGGGGGGCCACAAAGCAGCACCAAACATACACCACCAGCAGCACATGGTGCAAATTCGACTTAGGGCGCCCAATGCTCTTCAATGGAGACTTTGATGTCAACAAACAGGCTGCAGGCGTCGAACCTGAGGTTGCAGGAGGGAGAACAGTGACAGCCGAGGTAAGTAGGGATGGAGGGTGCCCCCTGAACAACTTACCAACCCTGGTGTGGTCCCTGACTTGCTTTAGACAGACTGCCAAACACAGACTTGTTTCTGGACCCCTCGGTAGAGGCTTCTTGCACTCTGTGACCAGAAACAATGCACATCCTGGGCAGAGGTGTCACACCTTCTCCCCCAAGATGGTCCAGTGCTCGAAGGGAAAGCTTCAAAGGCCTGCTGCCTTTGTAATGGCACCCCCAGCTTTTGCTGCTAGCAGCATATGGCCGCCCCCGGTTTACACCCCCACTTTGGGTGGAAAACCGGCAGGAAAACCTAGAAGAATAGGTGTGCCCACCTATGCCAACTCCACCCCTAAGGTGGGGAAAGCGAGGTAAAGCACATCTTTCAGTCCCCACCATCTTGAAGATGAGGAGACCCCTCCTATCAGGGCTTGGTCTATGCCCCCTCCCACAGGAGGGTGGCTTTAATTGAGGGTGTAGTCACCCCAGGTAAGGTGCCCATTCACCCTGCCTGCTACTCCCCTAAGACCCCCCAAAAGTTAGTATTTAGGTGGCTCCCCCAGACCTGAAAACTAGATTCCTGCAACCTACGAAGGACAAAAGAATCCGTGCAACAAAGCCTGAAGAGGACTACTGACTTGGCCCCCAGCCCTACCGGCCTGTCTCCAGCTTTAAAGACCCTGCAAAAAGACGGTGCCTGTCCTGTGGCCAGCGACATCCAGAACCCCTTGGAAGACTGCTTGCTGATCAACAAAGACCTGATCTCCTGAGGACAGCAGTCCTGTCCAGAAGAATCCAACTACAAGGACTCCAGATCCAGCTGGAACCGCGACTCCTGCCCACTCTGCACCCGACACCCACGGCCCAAGTCTGAGTGGCTCACCTGAACAGTGAAGTCTCCCCAGCGATCTTGACCTAGAGTCCAGCGTTGGCTGACCCCGCCTGGACCCCTCAACAACGTCTGAAGCCTGAATCCAGAGGCTCCCCCTGACTGCGACAGGCTCCGGTAAGAAGACTCTGATGCCGAAAGACGCACCCTGCACCCGAAGCCCCTGCGCCTTGGTGAAATTAATCGACGGTGCCCCTATGACCCCCTACATCTCTACCTACCTCTGCTGTAGTTGGTCTCCCTCCTGCAACCTGTTTGTCGAAAACAGAATTCTCACTGAGAAGCATTTTGCGGCCGTTGCCGAATTTTCACCCTGCACCCGACTGCCCCTGTGCTGCTGGTGCTGTATGTTTGGTGCTGCTTTGTGGCTGCCCCCATGCTTGACCCAACCCCCAAAGCTTGGATCCTGCAACTGATTTACTTACCTGCAAGCAGTGTGACTTCGAGCCCCACCAGTCTCCATTGAAACGCATTTGGGCGAACTTCAATTTTGACCTCTGCACCCGGCTGCCCCTGTGCCGCTGGTGTTGCAGTTTTGGTCCTCACCTGACCCTTGCTGACCTTTGGTCCCCAAGTGTCGAATTTTGAAAGTGAAAAGTATTTATATTTAAAAACGTACTTACCTTATTGCGAAGATCTTGGTCTTAAAATAAAGTACGAACAAAGCCTATTTTTCTAAAATTGGTGTGGATCTCCTTTTTGAGTCGTGTGACCACTATTGGTCAATGTTGTGCAATTAATATCTTACTCTCCTCTGTGTTCGGCCTAAGGCAGATCACACACATTACCACTAATAGAGCACTTTGGGTTTTACATTGAGCCCTGTACACTTTTGGGGAACTCCTGAACTCTGGGCACGGTAAAACCACCTAGCGGCATACCATATTCAGAGCTAGCTTCCTACAACTACTGTCGGGTACAACTCAACAGTTGGAGAAGCAAAACTCTCTCCTGGCTAGGGGACATAGCAGCCCTCGAAATGTCCTTGCTTCCTTAAGGTATTGTATATCTTTTAAACACTACCACTCCATATTATGAAAGATTGTATAGAGGATCTTCAGCATAAATATATTAATTTTGTGTGGCTAAATTATAAAAAGTGTGGCTCAGTCAAATACAAGAAATGCTGGCCATCAAACTGGGAGTTATAAGGGGACGTAATCTTCTTAACTATTACCTGCGGCACACCTTGGTGTCTTCCTTAACTGGCAAAGAAGGATACAGAGAAACGTTGGTGCATTATTGACTCTACCCTAGGTGGCAATTACCTTTATGGGGTCCCATGGACAGTGACGTAACGAAACGTGAGGGGGGCACCCTGCAAAGTATATGGAGGGGCCCCCTCCGACCACACTGAGGAGCTCTCAGACCAGGGTACTGTGTTGAGGGCCCCCCCCCCCCTTGGAGGGAGGCCCTTCCCTGCACTGAGGGTGCCTTTGTTACGCCACTGCCCATGGCTACCAAAACCTGAAAAGAAGGTTGCCTTCACCGCTTTGACACTGAATGTCTGGGATACAATAGGTGTACGGAGAGGCCTTTCCCTGTTCACACCCTTAGATTGTTCCACCTGGGTGGGACAGAAGGAAATCCTGAACTGGTGGGAAGGAGGATGTATAGCATTAAAGGATATGTTTGAAGGGAGGTGGGTGCAAATAAAACCTGTTGACTATCTCAGAGATGAATATAGGCTCCAAGAAACTTAACACATTTCGGTATTTTTCAGGTGCAACTTTGGGTCCTCCAGTCATATGTAAAAAAAAAGGCGGCAATGAGAGACCTCACCACATTTGAAAAGTACCTTCTCTACCACAATAGTGAGAGGAGAGTGATCTCTAGGCTATACAAGCTACTAAATAAATTGCAGCCAGGCAAGAGACTTTCTCATGTGCATGGGAATGAGAACTTCCTAGCCAGCTAGATGATGACCTGTGTGAACATAACCAGTGGGGCCACTACAGTAGCCTCATTGGTGGTAGACAAACTCTGTTGAAAATACTAAATTGAACACCATGGGGCACCCAAAAGGTGCTCACTGCTGGGGGTAGTTTGGAGGCCTGGGCTCACACTCACCCATATGCCTTGATCTTGCCCAAAGATCTAGTCCTTCAGGCAGTCTGTTCTTAAAATAATGGAGGAGGTGACTGGTGTCCATTCGGCACATTGTACTGAGGTCGTCCTGCTTGGATCTCCTTCTGAGGAAATCTACTCCTTGCATGGAATAAAAACCAAAAATATCTCCGACCTACACCCATGGGCAAAGCAATGTATACTGTCACTGTGGGGAGCTGTGCAGTTACTCGAAGTCGGCCTGGAGGACACTGGCAATGGGAAAAAAATTAAAGGAAGGAATGGGAATTAAGGAAACAGGAGGGATGCTTTTGACCTGCTTGTCTAGAGACTTTCAAGAACTGTAGTGTCCGAGACTGCTGAGAGCCTTACACATTCTGGAAGAGTCTCAATTAAACCTATACTATGTGACGAAGAAGCACACTGGATACTGAAAAAGAAAAGACTTCCATTTGAATGTATTTGAAATTGTAATCAATACATCACCTTGTAGTTTTTTGTAGTGAATTAATTGTACTAGGATAATTCTGTGACTTGTGTGGCCTCAATTGTCCTTTTCTAAATTACCCTTAACAACACATTTTTTAAATCCCCTGGCAGCTGTTTCCTCCTTGCCTTACACCCCTGCTACTGGAGGAACTTAGGCAAAGAAGGGAAAGCAGGAAGGGGGAGAAGCTGGAGAAGTTTCTGGAGGACCTGGAGGAGTCGGAAGTGCCCACGAAAAAGAGGCTGCGGCAGCAAAAGGAGGAAGAGAGGCTGCTGAAAAAGTTAAAGAAGCTCAGCCAGGCTACTTCAGGTATGTACCAGCCACATTCTGATTCTGTTTTCCATCATGAGAAGAGTACATGGGGAAAGGGTAGAAAGAGCAGTATGCACACAATTTTCAGAGAGCATTAAAAGTAAACTTGTAGAAAGTTTAGAGTTTAAACCTTTATTAATTGTAGGAAGCGAAAAATGTGGATATGATTCAGAACGGAATTCATAAAGGGAACAAACGCAGTGCAAGAGACTTTTTAAGCAGCAGTATGCTGCATAGCACAAGAAGCCTTGCTATGAGTTTGATCAGAGAATCTCTTGAGTAGCTAAGAAAATAATTTCCCCCAGGAATGTTACGGAAACAAAATGAGAAATGAAATGACAATGAGCTAGCAGACGCAAGGAATGTTGTTTAGTAATCTCAATATGCTGGGTGTTTAGATAGAAACACATGGATTATGAAATTCTCTATTTCTAAAACCTGAGTGGCATAGAAAGTATTGGTCTGAATGAGGTTCAGAAGAGAGACGCGCACTCCTTTTATTTGTAAGTCATGTGATTCAAAATTGGTTGGTAAATGTTATGCACAGAAAGTTACAGGCAAGCAGGGTGGTCTGTAGAGGTATATCCCACAAGCAATGCAATAGCTAGTAGCGTCATTTATGGTACTGAAAATGAGAACATGGCTTGGTCACTGGAGAGACAGCTGGACCCAGGTTAATGCTGGTCCATTTGTTTGATGGCAACTGAATGGGAGAAATATCAGTCTGAGAAACCGACTGAGACATCTTACTTGTTTTCACAGTCAGTTGTAAAGATGTCCTACAACCATTAGCATGAACTTTACTTGATGAAGAGACCATTTCCAGAAATAGTAATTAGGTTTTAGCTAAAAGTATTACTGGGATCTTGAAACCTAAACATGAGACGTGATATTTTTTGTGAAGATAGTGGGGTATTACATCCTTACAATCAGCACGAGTTGACAGTCCACTTTTTTTAAAGATGAGCAGGGGGAAAGAAAAGAGGCATTTTAAGGGTATTGCGTTATACTTTTTTCAGTTTTAAAAAAAAGACATTTAGTAAAAGTGGTAAAGAAGAATGCAACAAAGTGGAACTCCAAGAGTGTCACAAATTATTTGGAAAAATGTGTGGACTGAAAGTGTACAATAAATAGCTGAAAGGGAAGTTTGGTAAACGAACTTAGAGAGACAGAAAGGTGTGGGAAAGGCAGCAATGAATATTTGTTCTATGATTTTGTTGTAGATGCACATTTTATGTATTATTCAGTGATGTAGTGGTTGGGTGAGAAATATTCATAGTAAATAATAAAGTTTTGGCTCATTTGGTTTGATAGTTGTCACCCCTTGAGGAACACAGAACCACGCCTTCATTTTCTATTCATCCAGAGACTTCCTGAATATATTTTGGAGAAAAAGGAACCCACTGAACAGGAGGGCAGGAATGAGGAACACAATCAGTTTTTCTTTTAACAGAACATGTCAATAAATAATCTTGAACTCTTCTTTCCGAAGATTTCTGACTAGCAACATAAGAGAGTGGGGGAGTCTTACGTTGCCTAATGAGACAAGAGTGGCACTAGGTTGTGTGATTTAGTTGACAAATAATAAGTGCTAGAGGATAGTTGCAGAATTTGGAGTCTGGAAAGCTAGTTTATTGGCATAAAAGTTGCTAAATGAGAGGGACCGGAGAGGAGAGTGGAGATCCCAAACAGCTTCCAAGAAAAAATACAACTTGCAGAACTTCTCAGGTGGATTGTAAGTTTTCGCCACTTGAAACTATGTCATACTGAAAACGCAAGCTGTAAGAGGCAAGGAGACAAGACTGAATATTGTACCTAGTGTACATAAGAAGGACACTGAGGAAAAGAGTATGCAAGAGCCAGCAGAACCTTTGGGTGAGCAAACAGTCTAAAAAAATATACATTATGACTATCCAAAATGTGACCAGGCCCAATATCCTACAAGACCATTACAGGCTGATGATGGATGTATCATGGGGTTTTGTATAGGACAGTAGGCTCTTAAGGTGTCCAAATGGAGAAGGAGCTTGAGAAGTTCTGTTGAGTTAATAAAAGAAGCCAATTTTATCTAAGGCGGTCTCAGGATTCTGGAGTGTAAGGCAATATTTAAGACACTTGCTTGTATCTAAGACTACCACAGAACTCTAGGGCCCTCAAGTGAAGGACTAACTTCCAATCCAGTGGATTAAGTGTTGGATCAAATAAAGAAGGATAATAAGATCACAAAGGTAATGGGTGCCTTACAAATAGGGAAACTTAACAGGAGAGCTGTAGTTCCTCAGACGTCCACAAAGAAGACAAGTAAACCCAAAACAGTTCTCCGTGTAATAGAAAACAGGCTTGTCATGGGTACCCATGTCCATACTTTGACACAAGTCTTTCATGTCAGAGGCAAAGTAAGAAGACCGAGTCTGAAAGGCACTGCTGCCTTTAACAAAGTGAGAAGTACTTTGTCTGACCCACAGCCAACAAGTATATAGCCAAAGAGCACAAAAATTAAAAGGTCAAATTGCTTTATTATTGGGGAGAGTGTAGAGCCTGCCTGATCCTTAGCAGAGCAATATAAGAAGTCCGTCACACAGAGAGAAATCAAGGAAATTACTTGATATGTTTCCTGCTTCCAAAAGAAGATAAACCCTGAAGGTCCATACTAGACTTCACACTTTGGAACCACTCTGTCAGAGCACTAAAGTCCAACATTGCAAAATGCCATATTAGTGCTGAAGTATGTAGTCTACCTGGTAACAATATATTTTAAGGATGCATATTTACATATTCCCAGGTACCCTAAACGTAGCAAGTGCCTCATTGGCTTTTCAAAATTACACCTGTTGGCATGAAGTCAGCCCCAAGAGTATTCACAATCTGTCTGGCTGTGTTTGCAGCTCATCCGAGCCGGAATCCAAACATTTACACCTATATCTGTTTGATTGTCTGGTACAGAGGATTTAATTTCAGCGATGCCACAACTGAGTAAAACGAGTAATTCAGATGCTTTTCCTATTGGGATTCACACACCAAATAACAAAGTGATCTCTGACACTATTCAAGCAAAAGATTGTTTTGAGAGTGGAGATGGACATGGTGAGAACAATTTGCATTCCCATCCTCACAGCAAATTACTTTAACGAAAATGCCTGTCACTGACACTGAAAATAGTGGATAAATTACAAGGAATGATGGTATCATGTAAACAGCCCTGGGCACTTCTGTGCATCAGACCAATTTTGGAATGGCTTGCGAACCAGTGAATTAAGTCATTTGGAGACAACGTGACTCTAGTGTTTGTCACTTTCATAATGGTAAAAGCTTCCAAATGATAGACATAGAAGACAAGAACATGACATTGGCTAGACCTTCCACAGATCATTCCCACCTGTAAATGTTAGCAAAAATGACTCCACATGGGTTATAGTTTAAGAAACAAAGGGTCCATAAGAAAATAAATAAGAAGCAAAACTCTGGAAGAAAAATAATATCCAGGAATTATCCAATTGAATGTATAGCAAACATTTTATTCCAAAATTAAACAATAAAATATAGAAGATCAACCTCGCTGGGGTAATCCTCATCAAGTGTTAAAAACACAAAACAGTCGGGCAAAGAACATTAGGTGACCATCAATAATGTACACAATAAAAGGTCACTTATTCGTGGATCAGAACACTGCTTAACCCAAAAGTCATATATACATATTTAGAGGGTCAGAGAATTTTTGGGTCGATGACGTTTCGATCCATAATTAATGCAGGATCATCATCAGAACAACATAAGTACATGCCTTATCACATAAATTATATGCCAAAATTATAAATTAGTTAACACCTGTAGCGGGAAGGAAAGAAAATGGAAAAAATTGAGAAAATTAAGATATCAATCAGATCTGAGGAACATGTTTTTCAAGAGCATGTGGAAATACTCAAGCGTGATCCACACAGTCATGCTTATTATGGTACTGTGAGCAGTGCTTTAAATGGGCCGGTACTCACCGGTACTGAGTACCGGCACTTCTTAGATTTATCACTCTGAGTACCGGCACTTCTCTTATGCCGAGGAGAGTACCGGTACTCATGAAAAGGTAGGCTTATTGACTGTGAGTGCTGGTGAGCCGGAGTGGAAGGTGTCTCTGGCTGCCAAGGCGCCTCTTCTGTATCCCCGATCTGAGCCCCAGCTGAGCTATTCAGCAGGGCTCATTTGAATAATTGCCGTGTGCTCACCATCACGCTGTGTTTGACAGAGCAGGGTCTGTTCACGGCGTTCAGGCCCTGTGCTGTCAATCACAGTCACACTATCCTGTGCATTTGTGCAAACAGGAATCATGGCAGTCCCCTGGCAGTGGCAATGAGTCTACGGCCAGTCCGGCCCTGGTGGCAATTAAAAAAGCCATGGTAGGTGAAGAGTATAACATGGCTCTCATCATACCCAAGTCTTTTGTGTGCCTGCTTATGTTTGTGTGTTTGCCTGCATTCGTATGCCTGTTTTTTGTAAGAAAAAGTGAGAGAAAGAGAGAGAGAATCAAAACACTCTCAGGAGGTATTTTAAAGAAAATGGTTGGCACTTTGTGTGTACATGTCTGCTCGACGACAAAGATTCATAAATAGCATAGTAGGGAGGGTTGGTGGGTGTGTGAGTGAGTGGATAGATGAGTGAACAAGGGTGGATGTATAGATGGATGGATGAGTGAAAGCATGGATGGCTGGGTGAAAGGGGGTGGATGATTGGATAAAAGGGCGGATGATGGGTGGATAAGTGAAAGATTGGATGGATGAATGAAAGGGAGGGAGGGAGGATGGATGAAAGAGTGGATGATGGATGAGTGAAAGGAGGGATTGAGTGAAAGGGAGGATGGAATAAAGGAGTGAAAGGGTTGATGGATAGATGAGCGAAAGGATTAATGAATGAGCAAAAGGGTGAATAAAGAGATGGATGAGTGAAAGGATGAATGGATAGGTTTGGAGATGGGTGGATGGATAGGTTTGGATATGAAGGGTGGACAGACAGAATGGTGAAAACTGAATGATGGATGAAAGACTGAATAGACGACAGAATGTAAAGGTTAAATGGTGGACATCAGCAGGTAAATGGTAGGATGAAAGAATGAATGGATAGATCTATGGAAGAGACGAGAGCTATCTTCTGGGGAGGGTCATGATGATTTGCTTCATTTACATTGTGCCATAAGAGCTTTGGTTCGAAGTGGGGGTATTTTCAGTGGGTGAGTGAGTGGATGGATGAGTGAGCAAGGGTGGATGTATAGATGGATAGATGAGTGAAAGCATGGATTGCTGGGTGGATGATTGGATAAAAGGGCAGATGATGGGTGGTGGATATGTGAAAGATTGGATGGATGGATGAATAAAAGGGAGGGAGGATGGATGAAAGGGTGGATGATGGATGAGTGAAAGGAGGGATTCAGTGAAAGGGTGGATGGAATGAAAGAGTGGATGGAATAAAGGAGTGAAAGGGTTGATGGATAGATGAGCGAAGGGATTGATGAATGAGCGAAAGGGTGGATAAAGAGATGGATGAGTGAAAGGATGAATGGATAGGTTTTGAGTTGGATGGATGGATAGGTTTGGATATGAAGGGTGGACAGACGGAATGGTGAAAAACTAAATGATGGATGAAAGACTGAATAGACGACAGAATGTAAAGGTTAAATGGTGGACATCAGCAGGTAAATTGTAGGATGAAAGAATGAATGGATAGATCTATGGAAGAGACGAGAGCTATCTTCTGGGGAGGGTCATGATGATTTGCTTCATTTGCTTTGTGTCATAAGAGCTTTGGTTCGAAGTGGGGGTATTTTCAGTTTCTTCCTACTCACGTGCTGAAAAATATATACTATTGTGCCAAACAACAGCAATTAACAGTATGGCATTAAGAAGGTGCAATTATTGCAAACAAAAAGGAAATGTTAACATATTATAGCATTTCTCTTTCATTTTGTGTAATGAGTTAACTTGCTTTGTTTATATAAACACATTTCTCGTGATTTGGTATGTGCTGCAACTAATATAGAAGTCGTTAAGTATCATCATGTCTTGCCTTTAGCCCCGCCCCTAGCCCCGCCCCCTCACTACACATCTAGCTCATTTTAATGAGTACCTGCACTTATTTATTCCCATTTAAAGCACTGACTGTGAGTAAGACTAAATCAGCGAAATAGTCCATAATTATAGTAAAAAACCATGCAGATGCGATTGGTGTGGGCGGAGAGCTATCAATAATTATCGTATGTCGGGGAAGAACATTTTATGATTAGCAGAGTCCCCGGAATTTGGGCACGTCAAAACTGAAAATGCATTGTGTAAAACAGCCATAATCGTTATAACGAGAGGGGGGCGATTCTCTAGACCAACCAAATTGTTAGCCTGACGGAACACCTCGGGAATCCTTGAAAATACAGTGAAATCTTCAATAAGTCAAGGTCGACAATGCAAAGGAAAACCATGCTGCATGCAAGCAGTGGGTTGGGACAAAAGGCCTGTACCTTCAGGAGACACAAGTATTCACAAATAATTAGGAAGACGTTCGTACTTATCACAGCGTAACTCGATCAATAATTGCATAGAGTTCATAGTCAAGTAGATAATTTAGGAAAAATTATCATTCTGAAAATGCAAACGAGAGGAGTGAGGGATGGTTAATACCAAGGATGAGCTCATGGGAGTGAGTGTAAGTAAGTAAGTAAATGTATTAACCGTTCAATTATTTAAAATATTTACAGTAAATAAGCTTAAAATGGGAGTGAGTGGAAGGAATTGCTATTACCCGAGGAGATCCAAGGCAATATCCAAATATGAAGGAGATATGGAAATTTTCAAATTACAGCATTCTGTTAATGCCAACCAACAAGGAACTACAAAGTGGGAACAAGAATAGAGGGAGGGTGGGGGATTAAGAACCACTAAAACAGCAATACACACTGACAGTGTTTGTGAAGTCCAAATGTGACATACTGCCACTATCCTGTGACACACAGTCAGGCAGAACCTGACTGCAAAAGGGTGGTGAGCGGGAGTGCATGCGTAGTAGGTATGTAGCTCCAAAAATTAAGGAAGGACTAATGTCGGAGGTATGATAAATTGCAGAGAATGAGTTGGCCATATTGGAACGGTACGTATTTATGAAAGGAATACCCTGTCCCGTGTGAGGGCACGATAGGTGCAGATCAAGGGAAACTGGAGTAGGAGAGTAAGAGGGACAGTGCAGCCCAAAAGGGGAATAAAATATATACATAGTCTCTGAGAGAAATACATTGAACCTGGGAAAAAGTTGTATATAACCTAAGGAAAACGACATATTGCACTTGTCATAGTATATAGTGTAACGTTTTACACGTGTGAAACTTTTTTTTTTCTGTTACAGAGTTCATACTTGAAAAAGGAGTAGAGGTCTAAAACCAAAATTGTTATTCATTCTGTTTGATTATTCGGTCCATAAGAAGACGTACTTAGTACCTGGAAGAAGGGTACATATAACCTGAGGGAAAGGACGTATTGCATTAATCATAATATGTAGCGTGACATAGCACACATATTAAAATAATTATTTCTCTTACAGGGGATCCTCATCAATAGTCATAATCACTGAATATTCCCGCCCATGCGCGGGGACCCCGGAATACAATAAAATAAATACATATATATATTCACTGAAAAAACCATAGGTTTTAGGGACAGTTATAGTTAGTTGGACATTTCACTCGTACAAAACCATAGAAATTCCCCCGTTATAGTTAGTTCAGCTAACTATAACTCGCGCCCGCAATGCACTGCTGATGACGTCACATATTACATCACTCATGACATGGTCAGTGACATCACTCATGACATCACTCATGACATCATCCAGTGACTGTGTGTTTCTGTAAAGTTTAAATATGTTTAATATATATAGGGAAAGGCGTATTGAAGAATGAGTGGGTGTATAAGTGTCTGAATGGATGATTTAGTACGTGAGTGACTGACTCTACAAGTGAGTGATTAAATGTATCTTACTGAATGCATGGGTTAGTGACTAAACTGTGTGAATGTCTGTATCCGTCTGTTGGTTTGTAAGCGGCTGCATGGCTTTCTGAATAGCTACATGAGTGTCTACATGGGTTATTGATTGATTGTCTGAGTATCTGTATGGGTGCCTGAGTGTTTGTGTGGGTGGGGTGTGTGTGACTCTGTGCATAGATGTGTGAGTTGGTGATTCACTGGGTGCATGGTTTCAAGAGTGCATCTGTGATGGACTGTATGGGTGGGTGAGTGTGTGTATGGGTGTGTTAGTGATTGAATGTATATCTCAGTGGTACATGTGTGAGTAACTACATATGTGAAAGGCAGTATATATGTGTTTTGGAGTATATAAATGGCTATAAGTGAGAGTGTGTGATTGTGAGAGTGGCTGTATGGATGAGTGTGTACTTGTATCAGTGATTGTATAAGAGTGTAAGAATGTGCTAGTATTTGTATGAGTAAGTGAGCTGGTGTGTGTATAACTGTATAGGTGAGTAAATGGGTGTGTGATTAAGTTTTTTGCATGACTGACTAGGTGTGTGAGTACCTCTATGGATGAGTGGCGGTGTGTGAGTGTTTATATAGGTGTATGAGTGCATATGATAGTCCTGTACTGAGTGACTAAGTATGAGTGACTGTACGGGTGAGTGAGTGGATGTGTGTGTAGACCTAAGAATCAGTGAGTGGGTATGTAGTTTTTGGTATTGGAGTGTCTATGGTTTTGAGAATGGCAGTCTGTAATTTAGAGTGGGTGTATCAAAAGTTATATTAGGGTGTGAGAAGATGCATGAAATTATCACATGGATGATGTCATCAGTGATGTCATTTGAGATGTCATCAGTGATGTCATCAGTGATGTCACTGACCATGTCATGAGTGATGTAATATGTGACGTCATCAGCAGTGCATTGCGGGGGCGCGAGTTATAGTTAGCTGAACTAACTATAACGGGGGAATTTCTATGGTTTTGTACGAGTGAAATGTCCAACTAACTATAACTGTCCCTAAAACCTATGGTTTTTTTCAGTGAATTTCAAAGGATTTTTAAATGCTAATTTCTAACTATAACGTGTCTGAAACCTATGGTTTTTTCAGTGAATTTCAAAGGTTTTTTAAATGCTAATTTCTAACTATAACGTGCCTGAAACCTATGATTTTTAAGTGAATTTCAAAGGTTTTTTTAAATGCTAGTTTCTAACTATGCCTACAGAGGTAGGACATGTGAAGAAAGAAGAAAAACGCACAGAAAGAAGCAAAAGATGTGCAGAAAGAACCAACAGAGGAGCAGAAAGAGGCCTTGTTGCAAAATCATCCTGTGCCCACAACTTTTTCAGACGGGTACTGGTGGTAACTGACTCTGACTAACCAGAGCCAGTGCTATGCTAAAAGACACTTAGAATACAGTGAAAACACCTACATACACTAGGGAACACTATGCGTTGGGGTACCCCTGTGATTAGCATGACCTCCTCTGCAAGTCCCTAGTACATAATGGGGCAGGGGATTAAAACTACCTCTTAAAACACGCTACAGGGCGCGTTTGCACAGTGGTGAAGGGAGGGGGGCCTGAGGTGACATGTGTGCAAACGCACCCCGTGGCGCGTTTTAAGTTGCGGGATTAAGTCCCTTGAATTCTGAGGGTCCCTGGGGCCCAACTAGCCCCCAGGTACCTACAGTTTGGACCACAGAGCTGAGTTGCAGAGAGGCGTTCCGAGGCCACGCACCTTTTTCACCTCTCTGCAACGCAACTCTGTTGTGCTTACTGAAGGTACCTGGTGGGCTAGTTGGCCCCCAGGGTCCCTCAGGATTCAAAGGGAATTAATTCCCCAACTTAAAACGCACCACAGGGCGTGTTTGCGCACATGTCACCTGAGGCCCCGCCCCCTCCCTTCACCACTGTGCAAACGCGCCCCGTGTTGCGTTTTAAGTTGGGGGATTAGGTCACCTTGAATCCTGAGGGTCCCTGGGGCCCAACTAGCCCACTAGGTACTTCCAGTAAGCACCACAGACCTGCGTTGCAACGCCTGTAACAAATTGTGCAGTTGTGTTTAGGTAGTGAAGAGGGTCGTGCTGGGGGTAGTGTTTTAGGGTTTAGGGTAGTGCAGTGGTGTTTGTGTAGTGTAGGGGGTCATGCTGGGGGTAGATTTAGGGTTTAGGGTAGTGCAGTGGTGTTTGGGTAGTGTAGGGAGTCGTGCTGGGGGAGTGTTTTAGGGTTTAGGGTAGTGCAGTGGTGTTTGGGTAGTGTACGGGGTCGTGCTGGGGGTAGTGTTTTAGGGTTTAGGGTAGTGCAGTGGTGTTTGGGTAGTGTAGGGGGTCGTGCTGGGGGTAGTGATTTAGGGTAGTGCAGTGGTGTTTGGGTAGTGTAGGGGGTACTGCTGGGGGTAGTGTTTTAGGGTTTAGGTTAGTGCAGTGGTGTTTGGGTAGTGTAGGGGTACTGCTGGGGGTAGTGTTTTAGGGTTTAGGGTAGTGCAGTGGTTGTGTAGTGTAGGGGGTAGTATTTTAGGGTTTAGGGTAGTGCAGTGGTGTTTGTGTAGTGTAGGGGGGAGGGTTTTAGGGTTTAGGGTAGTGCAGTGGTGTTTGGGTAGTGTAGGGGGTCGTGCTGGGGGTAGTGTTTTAGGGTTTAGGGTAGTGCAGTGGTGTTTGGGTAGTGATTTAGGGTAGTGCAGTGGTGTTTGGGTAGTGTAGGGGGTACTGCTGGGGGTAGTGTTTTAGGGTTTAGGTTAGTGCAGTGGTGTTTGGGTAGTGTAGGGGTACTGCTGGGGGTAGTGTTTTAGGGTTTAGGGTAGTGCAGTGGTGTTTGTGTAGTGTAGGGGGTAGTGTTTTAGGGTTTAGCGTAGTGCAGTGGTGTTTGTGTAGTGTAGGAGGTCGTGTTTTAGGGTTTAGGGTAGTGCAGTGGTCTTTGGGTAGTGTAGGGAGTCATGCGGGGGTAGTGTTTTAGGGTTTAGGGTAGTGTAGGGGGTCATGCGGGGGTAGTGTTTTAGGGTTTAGTGCAGTGGTGTTTGGGTAGTGTAGAGGGTCGTGCTGGGGGGAGTGTTTTAGGGTTTAGGGCAGTGCAGTGGTGTTCGGGTAGTGTAGGGGGTTGTGCTGGGGGAGTGTTTTAGGGTTTAGGGCAGTGCAGTGGTGTTCGGGTAGTGTATGGGGTCGTGCTGGGGGAGTGTTTGAGGGTTTAGGGCAGTGCAGTCGTGTTCGGGTAGTGTAGGGGGTTGTGCTGGGGGTAGTATTTTAGGGTTTAGGGTAGTGCAGTGGTGTTCGGGTAGTGTAGGGGGTCGTGCTGGGGGTAGTGTTCTAGGGTTTAGGGCAGTGCAGTGGTGTTCGGGCAGTGTAGGGGGTCGTGCTGGGGGTGGTGTTTCAGGGTTTAGGGCAGTGCAGTGGTGTTCGGGCAGTGTAGGGGGTGGTGTTTCAGGGTTTAGGGCAGTGGTGTTCGGGCAGTGTAGGGGGTCGTGCTGGGGGGTGGTGTTTCAGGGTTTGGGGCAGTGCAGTGGTGTTCGAGCAGTAAAAGGGGTCGTGCTGGGAGTGGTGTTTCAGGGTTTAGGGCAGTGCAGTGGTGTTCGGGCAGTGTAGGGGGCGGTGCAGGGGTGGTGTTTCAGGGTTTAGGGCAGTGCAGTGGTGTTCGGGCAGTGTAGGGGGTCGTGCTGGGGCTGGTGTTTCAGGGTTTAGGGCAGTACAGTGGTGTTCGGGCAGTGTAGGGGGTCGTGCTGGGGCTGGTGTTTCAGGGTTTAGGGCAGTGCAGTGGTGTTCGGGCAGTGTAGGTGGTCGTGCTGGGGCTGGTGTTTCAGGGTTTAGGGCAGTGCAGTGGTGTTCGGGCAGTGTAGGGGGTCGTGCTGGGGGTGGTGTTTCAGGGTTTAGGGCAGTGCAGTGGTGTTTGGGCAGTGTAGGGGGTGATGCTGGGGCTAGTGTTTCAGGATTTAGAGCAGAGCAATGGTGTTCAGGCAGTGTAGGGGGTCTTGCTGGGGTTGATGTTTCAGGGTTTAGGGCAGTGCAGTGGTGTTCGGGCAGTGTAGGGGGTCGTGCTGGGGGTGGTGTTTCAGGGTTTAGGGCAGTGCAGTGGTGTTCCGGCAGTGTAGGAGGTCGTGCATGGGGTGGTGTTTCAGGGTTTAGGGCAGTGCAGTGGTGTTCGAGCAGTGTAGGGGGTCGTGCTGGGGGTGGTGTTTCAGGGTTTAGGGCAGTGCAGTGGTGTTCGGGCAGTGTAGGGTGTCGTGCTGAGGGGTGGTGTTTCAGGGTTTAGGGCAGTGCAGTGGTGTTCGAGCAGTGTAGGGGGTCGTGCAGGGGGTGGTATTTCAGGGTTTAGGGCAGTGCAGTGGTGTTTGGGCAGTGTAGGGGGTCGTGCAGGGGGTGGTGTTTCAGGGTTTAGGGCAGTGCAGTGGTGTTCGGCCAGTGTAGGTGGTCTTGCTGGGGGTGGTGTTTCAGGCTTTAGTGCAGTGGTGTTCGGGCAGTGTAGGGGGTCTTGCTGGGGGTGGTGTTTCAGGGTTTAGGGCAGTGCAGTGGTGTTCGGGCAGTGTAGGGGTCTTGCTGGGGCTGGTGTTTCAGGGTTTAGGGCAGTGCAGTGGTTTTCGGGCAGTGTAGGGAGTCGTGCTGGGGGAGTGTTTTAGGGTTTAGGGTAGTGCAGTGGTGTTTGGGTAGTGTAGGGGGTCGTGCTGGGGGTAGTGTTTTAGGGTTTAGGGTAGTGCAGTGGTGTTTGGGTAGTGTAGGGGGTCGTGCTGGGGGTAGTGATTTAGGGTAGTGCAGTGGTGTTTGGGTAGTGTAGGGGTACTGCTGGGGGTAGTGTTTTAGGGTTTAGGGTAGTGCAGTGGTGTTTGTGTAGTGTAGGGGGTAGTGTTTTAGGGTTTAGGGTAGTGCAGTGGTGTTTGTGTAGTGTAGGGGGGAGGGTTTTAGGGTTTAGGGTAGTGCAGTGGTGTTTGGGTAGTGTAGGGGGTCGTGCTGGGGGTAGTGTTTTAGGGTTTAGGGTAATGCAGTGGTGTTTGGGTAGTGTAGGGGGTACTGCTGGGGGTAGTGTTTTAGGGTTTAGGTTAGTGCAGTGGTGTTTGGGTAGTGTAGGGGTACTGCTGGGGGTAGTGTTTTAGGGTTTAGGGTAGTGCAGTGGTGTTTGTGTAGTGTAGGGGGTAGTGTTTTAGGGTTTAGGGTAGTGCAGTGGTGTTTGTGTAGTGTAGGAGGTCGTGTTTTAGGGTTTAGGGTAGTGCAGTGGTCTTTGGGTAGTGTAGGGAGTCATGCGGGGGTAGTGTTTTAGGGTTTAGGGTAGTGTAGGGGTCATGCGGAGGGTAGTGTTTTAGGGATTAGGGTAGTGCATTGGTGTTTGGGTAGTGTAGGGGGTCATGCGGGGGGTAGTTTTTAGGGTTTAGGGCAGTGCAGTGGTGTTTGGGTAGTGTAGAGGGTCGTGCTGGGGGAGTGTTTTAGGGTTTAGGGCAGTGCAGTGGTATTCGGGTAGTGTAGGGGGTCGTGCTGGGGGAGTGTTTGAGGGTTTAGGGCAGTGCAGTCGTGTTCGGGTAGTGTAGGGGGTTGTGCTGGGGGTAGTATTTTAGGGTTTAGGGTAGTGCAGTGGTGTTCGGGTAGTGTAGGGGTAGTGTTTTAGGGTTTAGGGTAGTGCAGTGGTGTTTGTGTAGTGTAGGGGGAGGGTTTGAGGGTTTAGGGCAGTGCAGTCGTGTTCGGGTAGTGTAGGGGGTTGTGCTGGGGGTAGTATTTTAGGGTTTAGGGTAGTGCAGTGGTGTTCGGGTAGTGTAGGGGGTCGTGCTGGGGGTAGTGTTCTAGGGTTTAGGGCAGTGCAGTGGTGTTCGGGCAGTGTAGGGGGTCGTGCTGGGGGTGGTGTTTCAGGGTGTAGGGCAGTGCAGTGGTGTTCGGGCAGTGTAGGGGGTGGTGTTTCAGGGTTTAGGGCAGTGCAGTGGTGTTTGGGCAGTGTAGGGGGTCGTGCTGGGGGTGGTGTTTCAGGGTTTAGGGCAGTGCAGTGGTGTTCGGGCAGTGTAGGGGTCGTGCTGGGGCTGGTGTTTCAGGGTTTAGGGCAGTGCAGTGGTGTTCGGGCAGTGTAGGGGGTTGTGCTGTGGCTGGTGTTTCAGGGTTTAGGGCAGTGCAGTGGTGTTCGGGCAGTGTAGGTGGTCATGCTGGGGCTGGTGTTTCAGGGTTTAGGGCAGTGCAGTGGTGTTCGGGCAGTGTAGGGGGTCATGCTGGGGCTGGTGTTTCAGGGTGTAGGGCAGTGCAGTGGTTTTTTGGCAGTGTAGGGGGTCTTGCTGGGGCTGGTGTTTCAGAGTCTAGGGCAGTGCAGTGGTGTTCGGGCAGTGTAGGGGGTCTTGCTGGGGCTGGTGTTTCAGGGTTTAGGGCAGTGCAGTGGTGTTCGGGCAGTGTAGGGGGTCATGTTGGGGGTGGTGTTTCAGGGTTTAGGGCAGTGCAGAGGTGTTTGGGCAGTGTAGGGGGTCATGCTGGGGCTAGTGTTTCAGGATTTAGGGCAGAGCAATGGTGTTCAGGCAGTGTAGGGGGTCTTGCTGGGGTTGATGTTTCAGGGTATAGGGCAGTGCAGTGGTGTTCGGGCAGTGTAGGGGGTCGTGCTGGGGGTGGTGTTTCAGGGTTTAGGGCAGTGCAGTGGTGTTCCGGCAGTGTAGGAGGTCGTGCAGGGGGTGGTGTTTCAGGGTTTAGGGCAGTGCAGTGGTGTTTGGGCAGTGTAGGGGGTCGTGCTGGGGGTGGTGTTTCAGGGTTTAGGGCAGTGCAGTGGTGTTCGGGCAGTGTAGGGTGTCGTGCTGAGGGGTGGTGTTTCAGGGTTTAGGGCAGTGCAGTGGTGTTCGGGCAGTGTAGGGGGTCGTGCAGGGGGTGGTATTTCAGGGTTTAGGGCAGTGCAGTGGTGTTTGGGCAGTGTAGGGGGTCGTGCAGGGGGTGGTGTTTCAGGGTTTAGGGCAGTGCAGTGGTGTTCGGCCAGTGTAGGTGGTCTTGCTGGGGGTGGTGTTTCAGGCTTTAGTGCAGTGGTGTTCAGGCAGTGTAGGGGGTCTTGCTGGGGGTGGTGTTTCAGGGTTTAGGGCACTGCAGTGGTGTTCGGGCAGTGTAGGGGGGTCTTGCTGGGGCTGGTGTTTCAGGGTTTAGGGCAGTGCAGTGGTTTTCGGGCAGTGTAGGCGGTCGTGCTGGGGCTGGTGTTTCAGGGTTTAGGGCAGTGCAGTGGTGTTTGGGCAGTGTACGGGGTTGTGCTGGGGCTGGTGTTTCAGGGTTTAGGGCAGTGCAGTGGTGTTCGGGCAGTGTAGGGGGTCGTGCTGGGGGTGGTGTTTCAGGGTTTAGGGCAGTGCAGTGGTGTTCGGGCAGTGTAGGGGGTCATGCTGGGGGTGGTGTTTCAGGGTTTAGGGCAGTGCAGTGGTGTACGGGCAGTGTAGGGGGTCTTGCTGGGGGTGGTGTTTCAGGGTTTAGGGCAGTGCAGTGGTGTTCGGGCAGTGTAGGGGGTCTTGCTGGGGGTAGTGTTTTGGGGTTTAGGGCAGTGCAGTGGTGTTCGTGCAGTGTAGGGGGTCGTGCTGGGGGTGGTGTTTCAGGGTTTAGGGCAGTGCAGTAGTGTTCGGGCAGTGTAGGGGATCGTGCAGGGGGTGGTGTTTCAGGGTTTAGGGCAGTGCAGTGGTGTTCGGGCAGTGTAGGGGTCGTGCTGAAGTGGTGTTTCAGGGTTTAGGGCAGTGCAGTGGTGTTCGGGCAATGTAGGGGGTCGTGCAGGGGGTGGTGTTTCAGGGTTTAGGGCAGTGCAGTGGTGTTCGGGCAGTGTAGGGGTCGTGCTGGGGCTGGTGTTTCAGGGTTTAGGGCAGTGCAGTGGTGTTCGGGCAGTGTAGGGGGTCTTGCTGGGCGTGGTGTTTCAGGGTTTAGGGCAGTGGTGTTCGGGCAGTGTAGGGGGTCTTGCTGGGGGTGGTGTTTCAGGGTTTAGGGCAGTGCAGTGGTGTTCGGGCAGTGTAGGGGGTCGTGCTGGGGGTAGTGTTTCAGGGTTTAGGGCAGTGCAGTGGTGTTCGTGCAGTGTAGGGGGTCGTGCTGGGTATGGTGTTTCAGGGTTTAGGGCAGTGCAGTGGTGTTCGGGCAGTGTAGGAGGTCTTGCTGGGGGTAGTGTTTCAGGGTTTAGGGCAGTGCAGTGGTGTTCGGGCAGTGTAGGGGGTCGTGCTGGCGGTGGTGTTTCAGGGTTTAGGGCAGTGCAGTGGTGTTCGGGCAGTGTAGGGGGTCGTGCTGGGGGTGGTGTTTCAGGGTTTAGGGCAGTGGTGTTCGGGCAGTGTAGGGGGTCTTGCTGGGGGTGATGTTTCAGGGTTTAGGGCAGTGCAGTGGTGTTTGGGCAGTGTAGGAGGTCTTGCTGAGGGTAGTGTTTTAGGGTTTAAGGTAGTGCAGTGGTGCTTGTGTAGTGTAAGGGGTCGTGCTGGGGGTAGTTTTAGGGTTTAGGGTAGTGCAGTGGTGTTTGTGAAGTGTAGGGGGTCATGTTTTAGGGTAGTGCAGTGGTGTTTGGGTAGTGTAGGGGGTCGTGCTGGGGGTAGTGTTTTAGGATTTAGGTTAGTGCAGTGGTGTGGGGGTAGTGTTTTAGGGTTTAGGGTAGTGCAGTGGTGTTTGTGTAGTGTAGGGGGTCAGTCTGGGGGTAGTGTTTTAGGGTTTAGGATAGTGCAGTGGTGCTTGTGTAGTGTAGGGGGTCGTGCTGGGTAGTGTTTTAGGGTTTAGGGTAGTGCAGTGGTGTTTTTGTAGTGTAGGGGGTCATGTTTTAAGATGCAACGCTCCAATACCTGACCAGTCTGCACTACATAAAACTGCAAAAAACCTTAAAAATAAAGTGTTTTGCACACTTTTGTCATTGGGCTATATGTGGGCTACATCTGGGTAATATTTGTGCTACATTTGGGCTCTTTTTTCACTGGTGGCCATCTTGGAAGACTTCTTTGTTATGAAGTTTCCTAATTTCCTCATTTACTGCAGTCTCCTCAGTAGGAAATGCTTTCAGTTTTTACTTTGATTCCATCAAGAAGGCATTCAGATGTGTCACACATTTGCCATAAATTCAGAATGTTATTACTCTAGTTGTTCATTAGATCACTGTAGTAAAGCTACTGCTCACCAAGGAGTTAACTGGAAGTCTACTGCTGGTATTGAAAGTGATTGTTTCAGTCTGCATGTCAGAATTTTCTAATGAAATAGAAGAGGATTTGAGATCTCACTTAAAACATGCACTAAATTTTCTTTTGCAGCACTAACCATAATTTCTATGGCAAAATGAACCCCCTCATTTTGTTCCTTTTTAAATTAAATGTTTTAAGTGTTACCAGTTTATTCCAATTAAGATGGCTTCAGGTGTGCTATACTTTTGTCATAAGTAAGGCTGTTAGCACTCTAGTTGTTCTTTAGAACACTCTGGGAAGCTGCAGTAGAACACAAAGGCATCAACTGACAGGCTGCTCCTGTTGAAATATAACAGGAAGATATTTGAGATCTCACTTAAAACATGTCCTAATTTTTCTTTCTACAGCACTAACCATAATGTCTATGGCAAAATGAACCCCCTCATTTTGTTCCTTTTTAAATTAAATGTTTTAAGTGTTACCAGTTTATTCCAATTAAGATGGCTTCAGGTGTGCTATACTTTTGTCATAAGTAAGACTGTTAGCGCTCTAGTTGTTCTTTAGAACACTCTGTGAAGCTGCAGTAGAACACAAAGGCATCAATGACAGGCTGCTCCTGTTGAAATATAACAGGAAGATATTTGAGATCACACTTGAAACATGTCCTAATTTTTCTTTCTACAGCACTAACCATAATTTCTATGACAAAATGAACCCCATCATTTTGTTCCTTTTTAAATTAAATGTTTTAAGTGTTTTTACTTTTGATTTTCTCAGCAACTACTGAACGGATTTACACCATTTAACAAAAAGGGTTCTTTCTGAACCAAGAACTACCTCTTTGCCAAATTTGGTGTAATTCCGTTCAGCAGTTCAGGCTGTAGCCGTAGTCTAAAGTTTCCTATGGGAAAATGAATGGGGAAAACACGTTTGGGACCCCCTTTTTCTCGGCCCCCGCTTGACGAATCACCCTGAGACTTTCAGGGTAGGAGCGGACCGGAGCGGGCCATAAAGTTTGAAAATTTCGCGAAGATTCGTCAACCGACGCAAGAGTTATTTCAAATAGAATGTTACGGATTTCCTATGGAAAATAGGTCCTAACTATAACTATCTACTGGCGACCGCCAGTAGATAATATATATTATCTACTGGCGGTCGCCAGTAGATAGTTATAGTTAGGACCTTTATCCATAGGAAATCCGCAACATTCTATTTGAAATAACTCTGCGCCGGTTGACGAATC
Organism: Calotriton arnoldi; assembly: GCA_963921515.1. NCBI lineage: Eukaryota > Metazoa > Chordata > Amphibia > Caudata > Salamandridae > Calotriton > Calotriton arnoldi. The sequence continues at coordinate 517,354 of CAWUFW010011075.1, forward strand.
TTCCGAAAGCTTCCAACTTGTTGGGGCGCTCCGCTCCTACCCTGAAAGTCTCGGGTTGATTCGTCAAGCGGGGGCCGAGAAAAAAAGGGGGTCCCAAAACGCGTTTTCTCCATGTTAATTCCCATAGGAAATTTTAGCCACGGCTACAGCAAAAACTGCTGAACGGAATTACACCAAATTTGGCAAAAAGGTAGTGCTTGGTTCAGAAAGCACCCTTTTAAAAAATGGTGTAAATCCGTTTAGTAGTTGCTGAGAAAATCCAAAATAAAAGTTTCGATATTTAGAGGCACGGAGGATCCGCGCACCCTCCCGACCACGAGCTGCATGCTAATTGGCTGTCAACACTCCAAATCAGGAAGTGTTGGCAGCCATCTTGTTCCTCGGTAGAACAAGAAAGCTTACGGTGCGCGGATCCTGCCGATAAAAAAAAAAAAATGAAGCGTGGGCTCCCGCGCTTCTTTGGTAATTGGCCCCCGGTGGGCCAAGTCCCGGGGGCATGGGAGGGTTAAGTTTTATGATGTGGGGGGCCTCTAAGGCCCCCAAGCCCTGAGGACCGCCACCCCCGGGGCTTTAATAAAAATGATGCGGGAGGGCTCTCGGCCCTCCCGCAGCCCCGGGGACCGCCACCCCCGGGGCTTCTTTTATTTTTTTAAATAACCTATGTGGGGGCTTGAGCCCCCACACGCCTCGGGGACCGCCACCTCCCCGGGGCTGTGCAATTCAAGGGAGGGGGCCGCGCGGCCCCCTCCTGGAGCCCTTGATGGCCCTGGGGACCGCCACCCCCAGGGCCGGCTCCTGCAGTTTCCTGGGGTGCCTACCCCGGGACACTGTAGTTTGCTATGACAGGACGGGAGCCTCGCGGCTCCCGTCCTGTCATAGCAAACTGCTTTGGATATTGGAGCGAGAGCAGGAAACCTGCTCTCGCTTCCAATATCCAAGCAATAGCTTTCCACATGGGGAGCTGCATCTTAGCAGCTCCCCATGTGGAAAAGCAATGCCGGCTCCCAAGGGACGCGGGGAGCCGGCGGGACTGTGGGGGGATTGGGGACCCCCTTAGTCCCCAACGGAGAGTGCCAGTCCCGGGGATGGGGTCCCCGGGCAAGTAGTGGCTCGGGAGGGAGGCCACGCGGCCCCCTTCCCCAAAATAAAAACAAAGGCCGGCCCCTGGGGATGGGGTCCCCAGGGCCATAGGTGGCCTGAGGAGGGGGCAACGCAGCCCCCTCCAAAACAATAAAAATAAAAAAAAAGGCCATGCCCCGGGGATGGGGTCCCCGGGGCCGATTAAGGCCTCGGGAGGGGGCCACGCGGCCCCCTTCCAAATTGTTTTTTTTTTTTTTTAAATAAATAGGGGCAGGCCCTGGGGGATGGGGTCCCCAGGACCAATAAATTAGAAAAGAAGGGGGGCCACACAGCCCCCTTCTTAAAAAAAAAAAAAAAGAAAAACACCGGCATCGTGTTGGAGGCCACGCCCTTCTTTCACCACTCTGCAAACGCGCCCCTGGCGCGTTTGCAGATGGGGAACGATTCCCCTTGAATACTGGGGGTCCCTGAGGGCCAACTAGCCCACCAGGAACCTCCAGTATGCGCCAGGGGCTGCGTTGCAGAGAGGTGTTCTGAGGCCACGCCCCTTTTTACACCTCTCTGCAACGCAGCTCTGTGGCGCATAATGGAGGGAGCTGGTGGGCTAGTTGCACCCCAGGGACCCTCAGGATTGAAGGGGAGTTAATCCCCCGACTTAAAACGCGCCACGGGGCGCGTTTGCACAGTGATGCAGGGAGGGGGCGGGGCTTGAGATGACGTGTGCAAACAGGCCCCGTGGCGTGTTTTAAGATGGGGAATTAAATCCCCTTCAATCCTGAGGGTCCCTGGGGGACAACTAGCCCACCAGGTACGTCCAGAAAGCACCACAGAGCTGCGTTGCAGAGAGGTGCAAAAGGGGCGTGGTCTCTGAACACCTCTCTGCAACGCAGCTCTCTGGCGCATACTGGAGGTACCTGGTGGGCTAGTTGGCCCCTAGGGACCCTCGGGATTGAGGAGGAATTAATTCTCCAACTTAAAACGCGCCACAGGGCGTGTTTGCAGACATGTCACCTCAGGCCCCACCCCTTCCTTCACCATTGTGCAAATATTCCTCTAAAATCAGCCGAACTACGAATTCCGATTTACTCACCTGTTATCAGGAGAGAACCCAGTGCTGCATCTTTTAGCCCAGCACTGACCCTGAAAAGTAATTCTAACCGTACTTACCAGTAACTTGAATTTCCTTCCATAGGCTAACATTGACTGGTTTCACTTGGAAATTCTTCTAAGTATGGAGTTTTGGAACTTTATAATATTCCTCTAAAATCAGCCGAACTACGAATTCTGATTTACTCACCTGTTATCAAGAGAGAACCCAGTGCTGCATCTTTTAGCCCAGCACTGACCCTGAAAAGTAATTCTAACCGTACTTACCAGTAACTTGTATTTCCTTCCATAGGAATCCATTGTCTGGTTTTCAGCAGAAAAGTTTCAAAGTGTCGATTTTCACAAACTACAAATATTCCTTAAAAATCGCCTGTATGACTTAAATGCATTCTTTCAACTGTTTACAGGAGATGCACCAGTGCTGGATCCAGGATCCACCACTGAGTAAGAAAAAGTAACAATAACACTACTTACCTGCTAAGTGAATTTCCTGCCATAGGATAACATTGGTGATTCTATGTGAAAAAGTTTCTAAGTGTCAACTTTCAAAATACAATAATATTCCTTAAAAATCAGTACTGTAACCAAAATGCTTTTACTCAACTGTTTACAGGAGATGTCCCAGGACTGAATCTAGGATCCAGTCCTGTGGTTAGAAAAGTAATCCATAAAGTAACTAATTGCATTTAACTAGAAATTCACATTGAGCTCAATGTTGCATTGTGTTTGAAATTGTGTTGCCCATTGCAACAACTGTAACTACTGTACTTAAAAGTCTATTGCCTATTTGCAAAGAATTTAAACTAAAGTAATTCATTCTGAGAAAGTATATTTTGTAATGTATAATGTAATTGCAATGTAATTTAAAAAATAAATAGTTTAAAAAAATGTAGTAAATCAGTATCAAAAAAATAAAGATAACAATTAATACATTTAAAAATTGTCATTTACAAAACCTTGGAAATTCACTGAAAAAAACCATAGGTTTCAGGCACGTTATAGTTAGAAATTAGCATTTAAAAAACCTTTGAAATTCACTGAAAAAAACATAGGTTTCAGGCACGTTATAGTTAGAAATTAGCATTTAAAAACCTTTGAAATTCACTGAAAAAACCATAGGTTTCAGGCACGTTATAGTTAGAAATTAGCATTAAAAAAACCTTTGAAAATCACTGAAAAAACCATAGGTTTCAGACACGTTATAGTTAGAAATTAGCATTTAAAAAACCTTTGAAATTCACTGAAAAAACCATAGGTTTCAGGCACGTTATAGTTAGAAATTAGCATTTAAAAACCTTTGAAATTCACTGAAAAAACCATAGGTTTTAGGGACAGTTATAGTTAGTTGGACATTGCACTCGTACAAAACCCGTGAAATTCCCCCGTTATAGTTAGTTCAGCTAACTATAACTCGCGCCCCCGCAATGCACTGCTGATGACGTCACATATTACATCACTCATGACATGGTCAGTGACATCACTGATGACATCACTGATGACAACACTGATGACATCTCAAATGACATCACTGATGACATCATCCATGTGATAATTTCATGCATCTTCTCACACCCTAATATAACTTTTGATACACCCACTGTAAATTACAGACTCCCATTCTCAAAACCATAGACACTCCAACACCAATAACTACATACCCACTCACTGATTCTTAGGTCTACACACACATCCACTCACTCACCCGTACAGTCACTCATACAGTCACTCAGTACAGGACTATCATATGCACTCATACACCTACATAGACACTCACACACCGCCACTCATCCATAGAGGTACTCACACACCTAGTCAGTCATGCAAATAATTAATCACACTGCCATTTACTCACCTATACAGTTATACACACACCAGCTCACTTACTCATACAAATACTAGCACATTCTTACACTCTTATACAATCACTGATACAAGTACACACTCATCCATACAGCCACTCTCACAATCACACACTCTCACTTATAGCCATTTATATACTCCAACACACATATATACTGCCTTTCACATATGTAGTTACTCACACATGTACCACTGAGCTATACATTCACTCACTAACACACCCATACACACACTCCCCACCCATACAGTCCATCACAGATGCACTCTTGAAACCATGCACCCAGTGAATCACCCACTGATACATCTATGTGCAGTCACACACACCCCATCCACACAAACACTCAGGCACCCATACAGATACTCAGACAACCAATCAATAACTCATAGACACTCATGTAGCTATTTACAAACCCATGCAGCCACTTACACTCCAACAGACAGACGGATACAGACATTCACCCAGTTTAGTCACTAACCCATGCATTCAGTAAGATACGTTTAATCACTCACTTATAGAGTTAGTCACGCACCTACTAAATCATCCATCCAGACACTTATACACCCACTCATTATTCAATACACCTTGGCATATATATTAAACATATTTAAACTTTATAGAAACACAGTCACTAGATGATGTCATCAGTGATGTCATCAGTGATGTCATTTGAGATGTCATCAGTGATGTCACTGACCATGTCATGAGTGATGTAATATGTGACGTCATCAGCAGTGCATTGCGGGGGCGCGAGTTATAGTTAGCTGAACTAACTATAACGGAGGAATTTCACGGGTTTTGTACGAGTGCAATGTCCAACTAACTATAACTGTCCCTAAAACCTATGGTTTTTTCAGTGAATATATATATATATATATATATATATATTATCTACTGGCGGTCGCCAGTAGATAGTTATAGTTAAAACCTATTATCCATAGGAAATCCGCGACATTCTATTTGAAATAACGTTGGCGCCGGTTGGCGAATCTTCGCGAAAGTTTCCAACTTGTTGGGGCGCTCCGGTCCGCTCCTATCCTGAAAGTTTCGGGGTGATACGTCAAGCGGGGGCCGAGAAAAAGGGGGGTCCCAAAACGTGTTTTCCCCATTCATTTTTCCATAGGAAACTTTAGACACGGCTACAGCCCGAACTGCTGAACGGAATTACACCAAATTTGGCAAAGAGGTACTTCTTGGTTCAGAAAGAACCCTTTTTGTTAAATGATGTAAATCCGTTCAGTAATTCCTGAGAAAATCAAAAGTAAAGTCACATATATATCTGGGCGGAGCCTAACCACACATGTCATCGTGAGATCTGATTGGCTGTCAGCACTTCATCCTGGAATTGCTGGCAGCCATCTTGGGACCAATATAAATGATAGTACCTCATTGAAATGCTTTGTAGTGAATAGAAGATTTTGAGGGTCACCAAAAGGAGAACTATAAAGGGTGATAACAGGCTTTAGTTACATTAGAATTTATTTGTTGATGGTACCATACTAATTTTAGGAATTGTGGTGTTTTCTAAGGTGATTTTACCATGTGAAAAACCTTCTGCTGGGATATCATGAATCATGTTTGAGAGAACACTATTTTTTCATGCTTGTCCCATGGAGGGTTGGAAGGTGATCCAGAAGCTAAAATGAGAGCATATTTTCTGTAAATTCACATTATCTTTCTCACTCATGTGAGAATGCAGTCTGACATTCTCAGTAAAACATGTACATCCAACAAGGGCAGAGACTGTCAGTTGATTCCTTTGTGTTCTACTGCAGCTTCCCAGAGTGTTCTAAAGAACAACTAGAGTGCTAACAGCCTTACTTATGACAAAAGTATGGCACACCTGAAGCCATCTTGATTGGAATAAACTGGTAACACTTAAAACATTTAATTTAAAAAGGAACAAAATGATGGGGTTCATTTTGTCATAGAAATTATGGTTAGTGCTGCAGAAAGAAAAATTAGGGCATGTTTTAAGTGAGATCTCAAATCCTCTTCTATTTCATTAGAAAATTCTGACATGCAGACTGAAACAATCACTTTCAATACCAGCAGCAGACTACCAGTTAACTCCCTGGTGAGCAGTAGCTTTACTCCAGTGATCTAATGAGCAACTAGAGTGCTAACATTCTGAATTTATGGCAGATGTGAGACACATCTGAATGCCTTCTTGATGGAATCAAAGTAAAAAACTGAAAGCATTTCCTACTGAGGAGACTGCAGTAAATGAAGAAATTAGGAAACTTCATAACAAAGAAGTCTTCCAAGATGGCCACCAGTGAAAAAAGAGCCCAAATGTAGCACAAATATTACCCAGATGTAGCCCACATATAGCCCAATGAGAAAAGTGTGCAAAACACTTTTTATTTTTAGTTTTTTTGCAGTTTTATGTAGTGCAGACTGGTCAGGTATTGGAGCATTGCATCTTAAAACATGACCCCCTACACTACAAAAACACCACTGCACTACCTTAAACCCTAAAACACTACCCCCAGCACGACCCCTACACTACACAAGCACCACTGCACTATCCTAAACCCTAAAACACTACCCCCAGCACGACCCCTACACTACCCAAACACCACTGCACTAACCTAAATCCTAAAACACTACCACCAGCACGACCCCTACACTAACCAAACACCACTGCACTACCCTAAAACATGACCCCTACACTACACAAACACCACTGCACTACCCTAAACCCTAAAACACTACCCCCAGCACGACCCCCTACACTACACAAGCACTACTGCACTACCCTAAACCCTAAAACACTACCCCCAGCACAACCCCTACACTACACAAACACCACTGCACTACCCTATACCCTAAAACACTACCCCCAGCACGACTCCCATACACTACCCAAACACCACTGCACTAACCTAAATCCTAAAACACTACCCCAGCATGACCCCTACACTACCCAAACACCACTGCACTACCCTAAAACATGACCCCTACACTACACAAACACCACTGCACTACCCTAAACCCTAAAACACTACCCCAGCACGACCCCTACACTACACAAGCACCACTGCACTGCCCTAAACCCTGAAACACCAGCCCCTGCATGACCCCTACACTGCCCGAACACCACTGCACTGCCCTCAACCCTGAAACACCACCCCTAGCACAACCCCCTACACTGCCCGAACACCACTGCACTGCCCTAAACCCTGAAACACCACCCCTTCACGACCCCTACACTGCCCGAACACCACTGCACTGCCCTAAACCCTGAAACACCACCCCCAGCATGACCCCCTACACTGCCCGAACACCACTGCACTGCCCTAAACCCTGAAACACCAGCCTCAGCACGACCCCCTACACTGCCTGAACACCACTGCACTGCCCTGAACCCTGAAACACCAGCCCCAGCACAACACCCTACACTGCCCGAACACCACTGCACTGCCCTAAACCCTGAAACACCACCCCTTCACGACCCCCTACACTGCCCGAACACCACTGCACTGCCCTAAACCCTGAAACACCACCCCCAGCGCGACCCCCTACACTGCCCGAACACCACTGCACTGCCCTAAACCCTGAAACACCACCCCCTGCACAACCCCTACACTGTTCGAACACTACTGCACTGCCCTAAACCCAGAAACACCATCCCCAGCACGACCCCCTACACTGCCCGAACACCACTGCACTGCCCTAAACCCTGAAACATCACCCCCAGCAAGACCGCCTACACTGCCTGAACACCACTGACCTAAACCCTGAAACACCACCCCCAGCACAACCCCCTACAGTGCCCGAACACCACTGTACTGCCCAAAACCCTGAAACACCAGCCCCTGCACGACCCCTACACTGCCCGAACACCACTGCACTACCCTAAACCCTGAAACATCACCCCCAGCACGACCCCCTACACTGCCCGAGCACCACTGCACTGCCCTAAACCCTGAAACACCAGCCTCAGCACGACCCCTACACTGCCCGAACACCACTGCACTGCCCTAAACCCTGAAACACCAGCCCCAGCACGACAGCCTACACTGCCCGAACACCACTGCACTGCCCTAAACCCTGAGACACCAGCCCCAGCACGACCCCCTACACTGCCCGAACACCACTGCACTGCCCTAAACCGTGAAACACCAGCCTCAGCACGACCCCCTACACTGCCTGAACACCACTGCACTGCCCTGAACCCTGAAACACCATCCCCAGCACAACACCCTACACTGCCCGAACACCACTGCACTGCCCTAAACCCTGAAACACCACCCCGTGCATGACCCCCTACACTGCCCGAACACCACTGCACTGCCCTAAACCCTGAAACACCACCCCCAGCGCGACTCCCTACACTGCCCGAACACCACTGCACTGCCCTAAACCCTGAAATACCACCCCCTGCACAACCCCTACACTGCTCGAACACTACTGCACTGCCCTAAACCCAGAAACACCATCCCCAGCACAACCCCTACACTGCCCGAAAACCACTGCACTGCCCAAAACCCTGAAACATCACCCCCAGCAAGACCCCCTACACTGCCCAAACACCACTGCACTGCCCTAAACCCTGAAACATCACCCCAGCAAGACCCCCTACACTGCCCGAACACCACTGCACTGCCCGAAACCCTGAAACATCACCCCCAGCAAGACCCCTACACTGCCCGAACACCACTGCCCTAAACCCTGAAACACCACCCCCAGCAAGACCCCCTACACTGCCCGAACACCACTGCACTGCCCTAAACCCTGAAACACCACCCCCAGCACGACCCCCTACACTGCCCGAACACCACTACTCTGCCCAAAACCCTGAAACACCAGCCCCAGCACGACCCCCTACACTGCCCGAACACCACTGCACTGCCCTAAACCCTGAAACACCAGCCCCAGCACGACTCCCTACACTGCCCGAACACCACTGCACTGCCCTAAACCCTGAAACACCACCCCCAGCACAACCCCGTACACTGCCCGCACACCACTGCACTGCCCTAAACCCTGAAACACCAGCCCCAGCACAACCCCGTACACTGCCCGAACACCACTGCACTGCCCTAAACCCTGAAACACCAGCCCCAGCACGACCGCCTACACTGCCCGAAAACTACTGCACTGCCCTAAACCCTGAAACACCACCCCCAGCAAGACTACCTACACTGGCCGAACACCACTGCACTGCCCTAAACTCTGAAACACCACCCCTGCACGACCCCCTACTCTGCCCAAACACTACTGCACTGCCCTAAACCCTGAAACACCACCCCTCAGCACGACACCCTACACTGCCCGAACACCACGGCACTGCCCTAAACCCTGAAACACCACCCCAGCACTACCCCCTACACTGCCCGAACACCACTGCACTAAACCCTGAAACACCACCCCTGCACGACCCCCTACACTGCCGGAACACCACTGCACTGCCCTAAACCCTGAAACACCACCCCCAGCATGACCCCCTACACTGCCCGAACACCACTGCACTGCCCTAAACCCTGAAACACCACCCCCAGCACGACCCCCTACACTGCCCGAACACCACTGCACTGCCCTAAACCCTAGAACACTACCCCCAGCATGACCCCCTACACTACCCGAACACCACTGCACTACCTTAAACCCTAAAATACTCTCCCAGCACGACCCCCTACACTACCCGAACACGACTGCACTGCCCTAAACCCTAAAACACTCCCCCAGCACGACCCCCTACACTACCTAAACACCACTGCACTACCCTAAACCCTAAAACACTACCCCCGCATGACCCCCTACACTACCCAAATACCAATGCACTACCCTAATCCCTAAAACACTACCCCGCACAACCCCTACACTACCCAAAGACCACTGCACTACCCTAAACTCTAAATCAATACCCCCCGCACGACTCCCTACACTACCCAAAGACCACTGCACTACCCTAAACCCTAAAACACGACCTCCTACACTACACAAACACCACTGCACTACCCTAAACCATAAAACACTACACCCAGCAGTACCCCCTACTCTACCCAAACACGACTGCACTACCCTAAACCCTAAAACACTACCCCCAGCAGTACCCCCTACATTACCCAAACACCATTGCACTACCCTAAACCCTAAAACACTACCCCCAGCAGTATCCCCTACACTACCCAAACACCACTGCACTACCCTAAACCCTAAAACACTAACCCCAGCACGACCCCCTACACTACCCAAACACCACTGTACTACCCTAAACCCTAAAATACTCCCCGCATCACAACTCCCTACACTACCCAAACACCACTGCACTACCCTAAACCCTAAATCTACCCCCAGCATGACCCCCTACACTACACAAACACCACTGCACTACCCTAAACCCTAAAACACTACCCCCAGCACGACCCTCTTCACTACCTAAACACAACTGCACAATTTGTTACAGGCGTTGCAACGCAGGCCTGTGGTGCTTACTGGAAGTACCTGGTGGGCTAGTTGGGCCCCAGGGACCCTCAGGATTCAAGGTGACCTAATCCCCCAACTTAAAACGCGCCACGGGGCGCGTTTGCACAGTGGTGAAGGGAGGGGCGGGGCCTCAGGTGACATGTGCGCAAACACGCCCTGTGGTGCGTTTTAAGTTGGGGAGTTAATTCCCTTTGAATCCTGGGGGCCAACTAGCCCACCAGGTACCTTCAGTAAGCACAACAGATTTGTGTTGCAGAGAGGTGAAAAAAGGTGCGTGGCCTCGGAACGCCTCTCTGCAACTCAGCTCTGTGGTCCTAACTGTAGGTACCTGGGGGCTAGTTGGGCCCCAGGGACCCTCAGGATTCAAGGGGACTTAATCCCGCAACTTAAAACGTGCCACGGGACGCGTTTGCACACATGTCACCTCAGGCCCCCCCTCCCTTCACCACTGTGCAAACGCGCACTGGCTCTGGTTAGTCAGTCAGTTACCACGAGTACCCGTCTGAAAAAGTTGTGGGCACAGGATGATTTTTCAACAAGGCCTCTTTCTGCTCCTCTGTTGGTTCTTTCTGCACATCTTTTGCTTCTTTCTGTGCGTTTTTTCTTCTTTCTTCACATGTCCTACCTCTGTTGGCATAGTTAGAAACTAGCATTTAAAAAACCTTTGAAATTCACTTAAAAACCATAGGTTTTAGGGACAGTTATAGTTAGTTGGACATTTCACTCGTACAAAACCATAGAAATTCCCTGTTATAGTTAGTTCAGCTAACTATAACTCGCGCCCCGCAATGCACTGCTAATGACGTCACATATTACATCACTCATGACATGGTCAGTGACATCACTGATGACATCACTGATGACATCTCAAATGACATCACTGATGACATCATCCATGTGATAATTTCATGCATCTTCTCACACCCTAATATAACTTTTGATACACCCACTCTAAATTACAGACTGCCATTCTCAAAACCATAGACACTCCAACACCAAAAACTACATTCCCACTCACTGATTCTTAGGTCTACACACACATCCACTCACTCACCTGTACAGTCACTCATACTTACAGTCACTCAGTACAGGACTTTCATATGCACTCATACACCTATATAAACACTCACACACCGCCACTCATCCATAGAGGTACTCACACACCTAGTCAGTCATGCAAAAAATTAATCACACACCCATTTACTCACCTATACAGTTATACACACACCAGCTCACTTACTCATACAAATACTAGCACATTCTTACGCTCTTATACAATAACTGATACAAGCACACACGCATCCATACAGCCACTCTCACAATAACACACTCTCACTTATAGCCATTTAAATACTCTAACACACATATATACTGCCTTTTACATATGTAGTTACTCGCACATGTACCACTGAGATATACATTCACTCACTAACACACCCATACACACACTCACCCACCCAAGCAGTCCATGACAGATGCACTCTTGAAATCATGCACCCAGTGAATCACCCACTCACACATCTATGTATAGAGTCACACACACCCCACCCACACAAACACTCAGGCAGCCATACAGATACTCAGAGAACCAATCAATAACCCATATAGACACTCATGTAGCTATTCGCAAATCCATGCATCCACTTACACACCAACAAACAGACGGATACAGACATTCACACAGTTTAGTCACTAACCCATGCATTCCGTAAGATACGTTTAATCACTCACTTGTAGTCAGTCACTCACGTACTAAATCATCCATTCAGACACTTATACACCCACTCATTCTTCAATACGCCTTTCCCTATATATATTAAACATATTTAAACTTTACAGAAACACAGTCACTGGATGATGTCATCAGTGATGTCATCAGTGATGTCATTTGAGATGTCATCAGTGATGTCATCAGCGATGTCACTGACCATGTCATGAGTGATGTAATATGTGACGTCATCAGCAGTGCATTGCGGGGGCGCGAGTTATAGTTAGCTGAACTAACTGTAACAGGGGAATTTCTATGGTTTTGTACGAGTGAAATGTCCAACTAACTATAACTGTCCCTAAAACCTATGGTTTTTTCAGTGATTATATATATATATTATCTACTGGCGGTCGCCAGTAGATAGTTATAGTTAGGACCTATTATCCATAGGAAATCCGCAACATTCTATTTGCAATAACGTTGGCGCCGGTTGACGAATCTTCGCGAAAGCTTCCAACTTGTTGGGGCGCTCCGGTCCGCTCCTACCCTGAAAGTCTCGGGGTGATACGTCAAGTGGGGGCCAAGAAAAAAGGGGGGTCCCAAAACGTGTTTTCCCCATTCATTTTCCCATAGGAAACTTTAGACACGGCTACAGCCTGAACTGCTGAACGGAATTACACCAAATTTGGCAAAGAGGTAGTTCTTGGTTCAGAAAGAACCCTTTTTGTTAAATGGTCTAAATCCGTTCAGTAGTTGCTGAGAAAATCAAAAGTAAAAGTACATATATATCTATGGGCACGGAGGATCCGCGCACCCTCCCGATCACGAGCTGCATGCTAATTGGCTGTCAACACTCCAAATCAGGAAGTGTTGGCAGCCATTTTGTCCCTCGGTAGAACCGAGGGACAGAAACAAGTGCGCAAAGCGCAAAAAGGGGGCAGGGTAGAAACACCCTGACCCCCTAGGTCTGCTCAGGGGGTCCCACAAGGACCCCCTGGGCAGAAAAAAGCTTTTTTTTAAAAAACAAATCGGCGGATCCCGCTGAGAAAAAAAAAAGAAACAAGTGCGCAAAACGCACAAAGGGGGCAGGGTAGAAACACCCTAACCCCTAGGCCTGCTCAGGTGGTCCCACAAGGACCCCTGGGCAAAAAAAGCATTTTTTAAAAATTTTAAAAACGGCATCGCGAGGGAGGCCACGCCCTCTTTGACAGCACTCTGCAAACGTGCCCTCTGGCGCGTTTGCAGAGGGGAATGAATTCCCTTGAATACTGGGGTCCCTAGGGCCAACTAGCCCACCAGGAACCTCCAGTATGCTAGGGGCTGCGTTGCAGAGAGGTGTACAGAGGCCACGCCCCTTTTACACCTCTCTGCAACGCAGCTCTGTGGCGCTTTTGGATATACCTGTTGGGCTAGTTGGCCCCCAGGGACCCTCAGGATTCAAGGGGAGTTAATCCCCGACTTAAAACGCGCCACGGGGCGCGTTTGCACAGTGGTGAAGGGAGGGGCGGGGTTTCAGGTGACATGTGTGCAAACAGGCCCCGTGGCGTGTTTTAAGATGGGGGATTAAGTCCCCTTGAATCCTGAGGGTCACTGGAGTCCAACTAGCCCACCATGTACTTCCAAAAGCGCCACAGAGCTGCCTTGCAGAGAGGTGTAAAAGGGGTGTGGCCTCTGTACATGTCTCTGCAACGCAGCCCCCTGGCGCATACTGGAGGTTCCTGGTGGGCTAGTTGGCCCCCAGGGACCCTCATGATTAAAGGGGACTTAATTCCCCAACTTAAAACGCCCAACGGGGCGCATTTGCACAGATGTCACCTCAGGCCCCGCCCCCTCCCTTCACCATTGTGCAAATATTCCTCTAAAATCAGCCGAAATACGAATTCTGATTTACTCACCTGTTATCAGGAGAGACCTCAGTGCTGCATCTTTCAGTCCAGTACTGATCCTGAAAAGTAATTTTAACCGTACTTACCAGTAACTTGAATTTCCTTCCATAGGATATCATTGCCTGCTTTTTGCTGAAAAGGTTTCTAAGTGTCGATTTTTGAAACATACAAATATTCCTCTAAAATCAGCCGAAATACGAATTCCGATTTACTCACCTGTTATCAGGAGAGAACCCAGTGCTGCATCTTTAGCCCAGCACTGACCCTGAAAAGTAATTTTAACCGTACTTACCAGTAACTTGTATTTCCTTCCATAGGAATCCATTGTCTGGTTTTCAGCAGAAAAGTTTCAAAGTGTCGATTTTCACAAACTACAAATATTCCTTAAAAATCGCCTGTATGACTTAAACGCATTCTTTCAACTGTTTACAGGAGATGCACCAGTGCTGGATCCAGGATCCACCACTGAGTGAGAAAAAGTCACGATAACACTACTTACCTGCTAAGTGAATTTCCTCCCATAGGATAACATTGGTGATTCTATGTGAAAAAGTTTCTAAGTGTCAACTTTTAAAATACAATAATATTCCTTAAAAATCACTACTGTAACCAAAATGCTTTTACTCAACTGTTTACAGGAGATGTCCCAGGACTGAATCTAGGATCCAGTCCTGTGGTTAGAAAAGTAATCCATAAAGTAACTAATTGCATTTAGCTAGAAATTCACATTGAGCTCAATGTTGCATTGTGTTTGAAATTGTGTTGCCCATTGCAACAACTGTAACTACTGTACTTAAAAGTCTATTGCCTATTTGCAAAGTATTTAAAGTAAATTAATTCATTCTGAGAAAGTATATTTTGTAATGTAATGTATAATGTAATTACAATGTAATTTAAAAAATAAAATATCTAAAAATAAATAGTTTAAAAAAATGTAGTAAATCAGTATGAAAAAAATAAAAATAACAATTAATACATTTAAAAATTGGCATTTACAAAACCTTTGAAATTCACTGAAAAAAACCATAGGTTTCAGACATGTTATAGTTAGGAATTAGCATTTAAAAACCTTTGAAATTCACTGAAAAAACCATAGGTTTCAGACATGTTACAGTTAGAAATTAGCATTTAAAAACCTTTGAAATTCACTGAAAAAACCATAGGTTTCAGGCACGTTATAGTTAGAAATTAGCATTTAAAAACCTTACAAATTCACTGAAAAAACCATAGGTTTTAGGGACAGTTATAGTTACTTGGACATTGCACTCGTACAAAACCCGTGAAATTCCCCCGTTATAGTTAGTTCAGCTAACTATAACTCGCGCCCCGCAATGCACTGCTGATGACGTCACATATTACATCACTCATGACATGGTCAGTGACATCACTGATGACATCACTGATGACATCTCAAATGACATCACTGATGACATCATCCATGTGATAATTTCATGCATCTTCTCACACCCTAATATAACTTTTGATACACCCACTCTAAATTACAGACTGCCATTCTCAAAACCATAGACACTCCAATACCAATAACTACATACCAACTCACTGATTCTTAGGTCTACACACACATCCACTCACTCGCCCGTACAGTCACTCATAGTTACAGTCACTCAGTACAGGACTATCATATGCACTCATACACCTATATAAACACTGACACACCGCCACTCATCCATAGAGGTACTCGCACACCTAGTCAGTCATGCAAAAAATTAATCACACACCCATTTACTCACCTATAGAGTTATACACACACCAGCTCAATAACTCATACAAATACTAGCACATTCTTACGCTCTTATACAATAACTGATACAAGCACACACGCATCCATAATGCCACTCTCACAATCACACACTCTCACGTATAGCCTTTTAAATACTCTAACACACATATATACTTCCTTTTACATATGTAGTTACTCGCACATGTACCACTGAGATATACATTCACTCACTAACACACCCATACACACACTCACCCACCCAAGCAGTCCATCACAGACGCACTCTTCAAATCATGCACCCAGTGAATCACCCACTCACACATCTATGTACAGAGTCGCACACACCCCACCCACACAAACACTCAGGCACCCATACAGATACTCAGACAACCAATCAATAACTCATATAGACACTCATGTAGCTATTCACAAACCCATGCAGCCACTTACACAGCAACAGACAGACGGATACAGACATTCACCCAGTTTAGTCACTAACCCATGCATTCAGTAAGATACGTTTAATCACTCACTTATACAGTTAGTCACGCACCAACTAAATCATCCATTCAGACACTTTTTCACCCACTCACTCTTCAATACGCCTTTCCCTATATATATTAAACATATTTAAACTTTACAGAAACACACAGTCACTGGATGATGTCATCAGTGATGTCATCAGTGATGTCATTTGAGATGTCATCAGTGATGTCATCAGTGATGTCACTGACCATGTCATGAGTGATGTAATATGTGACGTCATCAGCAGTGCATTGCGGGGCGCGAGTTATAGTTAGCTGAACTAACTAGAACGGGGGAATTTCACAGGTTTTGTACGAGTGCAATGTCCAAGTAACTATAACTGTCCCTAAAACCTATGGTTTTTTCAGTGAATATATATATATATATATTACCTATTGGCGATCGCCAGTAGGTAGTTATAGTTTGGACCTATTTTCCATAGGAAAAGGATTTATTGTTTTCCTAATAACTTTGGCATCGTTTGACGAATCTTTGCGTAATTTTCAAAACTAGTGGGGTGCTCCGGTCAGCTCCTGTCTTGAAAGTTTCGGGGTGATTTGCGAAGCGGGGGCCGAGAAAAAGGGGGTCCCAAACGTGTTTTCCCCATGTTATTTTTCATAGGTAACTTTAGACACGGCTACAGCCCGAACTGCTGAACGGAATTATACCAAATTTGGCAAAAAGGTAGCCCTTGGTTCAGAAAGAGTCCTTTTTGTTAAATGGTGTAAATCCGTTCAGTAGTTCCTGAGAAATTCAAAAAATAGAGGTCGGAAAATTAATTTCCCATATGAAACTTTAGACACGGCTACAGCCCGAACTGCTGAACGGAATTATACCAAATTTGGCAAAAAGGTAGAACTTGGTTCAGAAAGCGACCTTTTTTTTAAATGGTGTAAATCCGTTCAGTAGTTGCTGAGAAATTCAAAAAATAAAAGTTTCGATATCCAGGGACGCGGTGGATTCGCGAACCCTCCCGACCACGAGCTTCACTGTGATTGGCTGCCAAAACTCCAAACCAGGAAGTGTTGGCAGCCATCTTGTGACCGAGTCACAAGAAAACAGTGAAACAAGCATGAAAAACAAGAAAAGGGGGCAGGGTTGAAACACCCTGAGCCCCTAGGCCTGCTCAGGGGGTCCCACAAGGACCCCAAAGGCCCCCCACATTTTTTTTTTTTTTAAATTCGGCGAAATTCGCGTTGGGGCTGCGAATCCCGCCGAAATTTAAAAATAAAATGAAGTGCGGGCTCCCGCGCTTCGTTATTATTGAGCCCCCGGGTGGGCCAGGTCCCGGGGGCATGCGAAAATGTAATATTTTCGAGATTTCTACATGAAGTACAGCTATAAATACCCCTCGCTCCAGATAAAAATACTCTTCACCTGTATTTAAATAGCACGCCTTTAATTGCAGTAGGAGCTGGGTGCACGAGGCTGAAATCAAATTAGCAGCCATTACCAGTCTTTTAACTCCGTGGCTCTTTTGATCAGCGGCAAATTAGCTTTCAACTAACAAAGGGTCTCTAGCAAGCAGTGGGCAGTAAATAGGACA
Source organism: Calotriton arnoldi (assembly GCA_963921515.1). Taxonomy (NCBI): domain Eukaryota; kingdom Metazoa; phylum Chordata; class Amphibia; order Caudata; family Salamandridae; genus Calotriton; species Calotriton arnoldi. Next base: position 535,240 of record CAWUFW010011075.1, read on the forward strand.
GCTCGACCTGCCCTCAACACCTTTCCTGGTGTCAATCACAGCTCTGCCTTCGGTCCAATATTAACCTTCTCACGAGTCCTGCTTCCGACCACACGAGCAAGTGTCATGAGAGAGTTCAGGCGGATTGTATGAGAGGCAGGCGTGCCAAAATCAATCTTCTTCAAACCAGCAGCGCCTTAGAACAGTGCCCGGCTGCGGCAAAGAGCGTGGCTTGCCCATAGGCCTGAGGGCAGTGAGGATCGCCAATGAAGGGGGGGGGGACAGGTGTGTTTGTGTGACTCTCTCCTTGTGGACAGTGGGCTCTGCACAGGTTCGCCTGAGCCGACCGGAATATGAGCTAATGCAAAGAAACCCAGAGGAAAAATCTGCCTGTACTTTGGGATGCCGCTAGTGGCCCGCTGTGAGCCACTCTGCAGCCACTCAGCTCCCTTGGACCGGGCCAGGCTCCATCACAGCCTCCCCACTGCTTCGCTCTTACACGGGCTCAGGTACCCCAGATTTCACTCTCGCTGCCAATCTCGGCACAGCAGGCCTGCGCCTCTTAACTACCCAAAGAGCGCCTCCGCCAGGAGCAGGGTCTTGGGGGGGTCGGGGGCGGGGGGCCTTTATCCAGCACACGCCCGCGCCTGCCGGCCCTATTAACTTGATGACACCCACAGAAATCACCCCAGAACATCTACCACGACCCCAAAGCCACCGTGCGAAATTAAGCAAGGGTGCTTTTTAAGATCAGCCTTTTCCCGAACAAGCTGTGCGCAAGAAGCCAACGTGAAGACGAGTACTGGCGTAAAGCACGCCCTTCAGTCATGTAGGCACTTTTTCCCCAGCTTCCAAACGCTACACGCGAGTCGAGGTTAATGAGAGCAAACACATCCATAGCGCTTGAGTCTGATATATGCCAGCTCAACTCAAAGAGTGGGTGTCTCTGAGAGGGCACTTCTTGTCTTTTGCGAGCTGCCACGCAGGGGAGGGCACTGCCAAAGTTTGAATCAGCTGCTCACCTGCCAGTGTGTGAGACGTGTGTCCTGAAGGGTCCAGGGTACAGGTAGCCACACCGTGTGTCGTGCCAGACCAGCAGCGGCGGCGCCTTCCCCTCCTCCCTTTAGCTCGCTTTATGAACAATGCCCCAGTCTAACAATGTAGAACTTGCCTTTCTGAGTTACCCGAGGCTTCTAAATGACTTTCCCTATGGGCATTGCGTGTCCTTGGCAAGAGACAGTCTGAACAAGTATTTCATGCATTCGAGTGAATTTCCCACCTCTTGTAAACCGACGGTTTCGGTCTGTGGTGCACAAATGTCTATGAGGCACATTATACAGCATGAAACATGTACGGGTGGTGAGCCTTCTCCAGAGGGCATGGTATGGCAGGGGCTTTCACTAGCCCTCGGGGCTCACACATTGGGGTCTCTGCGGGGAAGGTGTCGGTCATTTCCCCGTTTCTCCCCGTACTAGGAACGAGTTGGTCCGTTCCTTCTGCTCCCAGGCCTGCTGGTAGTAATCCACCACCCCGACTTCTGCCGTTTGACGTACTTGTGTTATACTGATTAATCACTTCAACTTTAAAGGTTTTCATTTGAGATGTTTTCTTACAGTAACGTGAAAATCTGTCGTACCCTCTGGGTGCAATTTGTCTGGGTTTATTCCTCACCGGAAGCTCCCCTGTAGGGATTATTGGAAACTACAAATTACACGCCAATTATAGGCCATTATGAAGGCAGGGCCACAAAGACACTATTGGCTCGCTGAACCGTCCTCACAAAAGCCCGCCTCGTGGCGCTCGGGAAGGGATTTCCGTTCGAGTTGTACAAAAATGCAAATCGTGGGTGTCAGGCCCCTGGTGGAACCAGTTATCAGGATATGACGTCAGTTGGCGCAGAAGCCGGGTGGTTTATGTTGTCTTGAGGTCCTTCCTCTACCCCTCTATCCCGCTAATTCACCAGCTCGTCCTGATCGCAGGACATCGATGTTTGATCTCACAGGGATCTCATCTTTAAGGCGCATGGGCATGCTTACCATTTCACGCGCTGACTGGAGTGATCTTAGTCACATTGTAAGGCACGTCCAAGTGAGGACAGTGGGGTCACATCACACTTCATAAGCTACAGTGGGCGCAGTTGGCATTCCCCGAGATGTCCCTTGCCTGATGTCATTTCTGCAGTTGTGTCTAACCAAGTTAGGGGTCGCTTCTAGTCTTTCGGGTACATTCAAGCAAGGTCACATTTCTATGTAGAACTCGTTATGACTGTCCGTGTATGGAGATTAAGAGACACACGCCTGGGCCTGGATGGATTAATGGTTGGCTATGTGATTGGCTGGATCGATTTGAGTATGGATGAATGGAGAGCTGGGTTGCAAGACCGCTAAAAACTATGGAGGATAGTTATATAGATAGATAGATAGATGTGGGTCGCAGCAAGAAAGAAAGAAAGATCTGTGGGTCTGAGATAAATGGATAGATCGACAGACAGACAGACAGACATATAGTTATGTGGGCCGCAGATAGATGTGTGGATCACAGATAGATAGATAGATAGATATGTGGGTCGTAGATAGATAGATATGTGGGTCGCAGATAAATGGATAGATAGATATGTGGGTCGTAGATAGATGTGCGGCTCACAGATAGAGAGATAGATAAATATGTGGGTCGTAGATAGATATGTGGGTCGTAGATAGATAGATAAATAGATATGTGGATAAATATGTGGATAGAAAGATAGACAGATAGATAGATAGATAGATAGATAGATAGATAGATAGATAATGGATGGATGGATGCCTGTGATTAGGCTGGTGGATGGATGGAGTAGTTAGAGATGCGTGAATGAATGGCTGTATGGCTGCGTAGCTTGTGGACTGATGGATGAATGAATCAATACCTAGGTGGATGGATGGATGTACTAATGTATGGGTAGATGCGTAAAAGGTGTGTGGTTATTGGATAGATTCATTTGTTTAGATTGATAGATATACAGATCTATTTTCAAAGCCTTAGAAAATAGATGCAGAGGAGTAAATTGAGAGACGATGAACAAGCAGGTACATTAAAATGTACCCGAAATTTGCGGAGTATATAACGGATACAGCGAAAAAAGAAATATTTTTACGTGTCCAGAATCCAGTGCTCGAGACATGTCACAAACGGCGCCCTGTACACCCCATGTGATTTCAAGGCAGGACGCCACTTTCGTGCAAAATGTCCCGTCTTATGAGCTTCCTTCAGTGCGGCACCATACCACATACAGCGCATTAAACCTGGCTCATTCGTCACACCAGCCCAAATAAACACGGAGCGCTTTAGTAGCAACAGCCCCATGTGCATGCTGTCGCCTCTGCGAAGCGCTAGCCTGTCACATGAAACACGACCCCCGCCCGACGCCCCAGTAATACTGTTGTGCCTACTGTTAAGTTTCCAGGACATTTGACACGTTTGGATTTTAGTAGTTACACCTACAGGGATTAAGTAAACTAAATTCTCCACTTTAGGAACCAGAAGTTGTTGGTCGTGCGTTGACAGCCTGTCACACAGTCGTAAATGCGTGACGCTTCGTCATTGAACGTTCCCACTCCCATGGCTTATTCTCTGATGCTAATGTTTGTGGCCAAGGACGTGAAATGGAGCCTCGACGCTTTCACACCGGTGTCTCGGCGCTTTAACGCTGGCTTTGCAGTGTGGGGCGTGCAAACATCTCATTTCTGCGCATGACCCAGAGCGTGCATCTCATTGAGGACTACCTGGGGAACAGCAGTAGGGAGTGCACACCAGAACTGTGTAGCGCTAATTGAATAGAATCACAATTAAATAGCCCAATGCAGTTGGTTTTTACAGTTTCCAGCCTACACCCACCTTCTTGTACACGGAGTGCAAATAGTTAACCCAGTCTGCAGGAAGGTCTTCTGCAATGTACAGTAATCCAGTCCACAGCTGCAAGACCTTCTTCACTTTTGTCACAACATTGTGCAAGAACAAGTCAGGTGGGTGCTCACCATGCGTGAAGTTTTGTTGTGGTGAACTGTTCTCGTGGCTTTGGACCTGTCTATATATATATATATATATATATATATATATATATATATATATATATATATATACACACACACACACACACACACACACACACACACACACACACACACACACACACACACACACACACACACACACACACACACCACCCCCCCACTTCTCTCACAACACACACACTAGTTAGAACCTATTATCCATAGGAAAAGCGTTTTTGATTTGCCAATAACTTTGGCGCCATTTGACGAATGTTCGCGAAATTTTCAAAACTAGTGGGGCGGAGGCTCCGGTCAGCTCCTGTCTTGAAAGTTTCAGGGTGATTCATCAAGCGGAGGCCGAGAAAAAAGGGGGGTCCCAAAACGCATTTTCCCCATGTAATTTTTCATAGGAAACTTTAGAGAAAGCTACAGCCCGAACTGCTGCACGGAATTACACCACATTTGGCAAAAAGGTAGCCCTTGGTTCAGAAAGTCTTTTTTGTTAAATGGTGTAAATCCGTTCAGTAGTTCCAGAGAAATTAGAAATAGAAAAAATATTGATATCTAGGGCGGCGGTGGGTTCGCGAACCCTCCCGAGCACGAGCTTCACTGTAATTGGCTGCCAACGCTCCAAACCAGGAACTGTTGGCAGCCATCTTGTGACACGGAAGAACCGAGTCACAGGAAATGAGAAAAAAAACACGAAAAACAAGAAAAGGGGGCAGGGTAGAAATACCCTGACCCCCTAGGCCTGCTCAGGGAGTCCCACAAGGACCCCCAGGGCCCAAAAAAGCATTTTTTAAAAAAAAACAAATAGCAAAATTTACGCAGGATCTGCGAATTTTGCCGTGAAAATAAAAAAAACGAACCGCGGGCCCCCACACCTTTATTTTATTTTGCCCCGGGACGTGGCCCACCCGGTTCTTTTTTACTAAGGAAGCGCGGGAGAGGTGTAAAAAGGGGTGTGACCTCGGACCACCTCTCTGCAAAGCAGCTCTGTGGCGCTTACTGGAGGTACCTGGTGGGCTAGTTGGCCCACAGGGACCCTCAGGATTCAAGGGGACTTAATCCCCCAACTTACAACGTGCTAGGGGACACTTTGCACAGTGGTGAAGGGAGGGGGCGGGGCCTGATATAAGAAGTTAGCAATCCTGCTGTGTGGGACTTACTGGTGGTAATAAAAGGGATAGTTGGCCCCCAAGGTTGACGTTGAGGCTAACTACTCCTCCTGTTACCTCCAGTAAATCCCAGACAGTGGGATTGCTAAGAGGTGTTTCTGAGGCCACGCTCACCTTTCTCCACCACTCTGAAAACGCGACTGGTATGTTATAGTTAGAAATTAGCATTTAAAAACCTTTGAAATTCACTGAAAAAACCATAGGTTTCAGGGACGTTATAGTTAGAAATTAGCATTTAAAAACCTTTGAAATTCACTGAAAAACCATAGGTTTTAGGGACAGTTATAGTTAGTTGGACATTTTACTCGTACAAAACCCGTGGAAATTCCCCGCTATAGTTAGTTCAGCTAACTATAACTCGCGCCTCGCAATGCACTGCTGATGACGTCACATATTACATCACTCATGACATGGTCAGTGACATCACTGATGACATCACTGATGACATCTCAAATTACATCACTGATGACATCATCCACGTGATAATCTGATGCAGCTCTTCACACCCTAATATAACCTTTGATACACCCAATCTAAATTACAGACTGCCATTCGCAAAACCATAGACACTCCAACACCAATAACTACATACCCACTCACTGATTCTTAGGTCTACACACACACATCCACTCAATCACCCGTACAGTCACTCATACTTATGGTCACTCAGTACAGGACTATCATATGCACTCTTACTCCTATATAGACACTCAAACACCGCCACTCATCCATAGAGGTACTCACACACCTAGTCAGTCATGCAAATAATTAATCACACTGCCATTTACTCACCTATACAGTTATACACACACCAGCTCACTTAATCATACAAATACTAGCACATTGTTACGCTCTTATATAATCACTGATACAAGCACACACTCATCCATACAGCCACTATCACAATCACTCACTCTCGCTTATAGCTATTTATATACTCCAACACACATATATACTGCCTTTCACATATGTAGTTACTCACACATGTACCACTGGGACATACATTCACTCACTAATACACTCTTACACACACTTACCCACCCATACAGTCTATCACAGATGCACTCTTGAAACCATCCACCCAGTGAATCACCCACTCACACATCTATGCACAGTCGCACCCACCCTACCCACACAAACACCCAGGCACCCATACAGATACTCAGACAACCAATCAATAACTCATATAGACACTCCTGTAGCTATTCACAAACCCATGCAGCCACTTACACAGCAACAGACAGACGGATACAGACATTCACCCAGTTTAGTCACTTAACCCATGCATTCAGTAAGATACGTTTAATCACTCACTTATAGAGTTAGTCACGCACCTACTAAATCATCCATACAGACACTTATACACCCACTCATTCTTCAATACGCCTTTCCCTATATATATTAAACATATTTAAACTTTACAGAAACACAGTCACTGGATGATGTCATCAGTGATGTCATCAGTGATGTCATCAGCGATGTCATCAGCGATGTCACTGACCATGTCATGAGTGATGTAATATGTGACGTCATCAGCAGTGCATTGCGGGGGCGCGAGTTATAGGTAGCTGAACTAACTATAACGGGGGAATTTCACGGGTTTTGTACGAGTGCAATGTCCAACTAACTATAACTGTCCCTAAAACCTATGGTTTTTTCAGTGAATATATATATGTGTGTATATATATATATATATCTATCTATCTATCCCAAAGCCTCCTTTAGAATACAAAAGAGCCCTTGCACTCCAGGGAGGATGAGCCACATAAAAACTTTATTTATATATATATATTCACTGAAAAACCATAGGTTTCAGGGACGTTATAGTTAGAAATTAGCATTTAAAAAACCTTAGAAATTCACTGAAAAAACCACAGGTTTCAGGGACGTTATAGTTAGTTGGACATTTCACTCGTACAAAACCAGAGAAATTCGGCCGTTACAGTTAGTTCAGCTAACTATAACTCGCGCACCCGCAATGCACTGCTGATGACGTCACATATTACATCATTCATGACATGGTCAGGGACATCACTGATGACATCACTGATGACATCTCAAATGACATCACTGATGACCTCATCCAGTGACTGTGTGATTCTGTAAAGTTTAAATATGTTTTATATATGTATAGGCCAAGGTGTATTGAAGAATGAGTGGGTGTATAAGTGTCTGAATGGATGATTTAGTAGGTGCGTGACTGACTGTATAAGTGAGTGATTAAATGTGTCTTACTGAATGCATGGGTTAGTGACTGATACAGACATTCACACAGTTTAGTTTGTCAGTTGGTGTGTAAGCGGTTGCATGGGTTGGTGAGTAGCTAAATGAGGGTCTATATGGGTTATTGATTGGTTGTCTGAGTATCTGTATGGGTGCCTGAGTGTCTGTGTGGGTGGGTGAGGGGTGTGACTCTGTGCATAGATGTGTGAGTGGGTGATTCACTCGGTGTATGGGTTCAAGAGTGAATCTGTGAAGGGCTGTATGGGTGGGTGAGTGTGTATGGGTGTGTTGGTGAGTGAATGGATGTCTCCGTGGTACATGTGTGAGTAACTGCATATGTGAAAGGCAGTATATGTGAGTGTTGGAGTATATAAATGACTATATGTGAGAGTGAGTGATTGTGAGAGTGGCTGTATGGATGAGTGTGTGCTTGTATTAGTTATTGTATAAGAGTGTAAGTATGTGTTAGTATATGTTTGAATAAGTGAGGTGGTGTGTGTATAACTGTATAGGTGAGTAAATGGGAGTGTGATTGATTCTTTGCATGACTGACTAGGTGTGTGAGTAACTCTATGGATGAGTGGCGGTGTGTGAGTGTCTGTATAGATATGTGAGAGCATATGATAGTGCTGTATTGATGGTTGACTGCATGTATGAGTGACTGTATGGGTGAATGAGTGGATGTGTGTGTAGACCTAGGAATTAGTGAGTGGGTATGTACTAACTGGTATTGGTGTGTCTATGGTTTCGAAATTGGTAGTTTGTATTTTAGAGTGGGTGTATCAAAGGTTATATTAGGGTATGAGGAGGTGCATCAGATTATCACGTGGATGATGTCATCAGTGATGTCATCAGTGATGTCACTGACCATGTCATGAATGATGTAATATGTGACGTCATCAGCAGTGCATTGCGGGGGCACGAGTTATAGTTAGCTGAACTAACTATAACGGCCGAATTTCTCTGGTTTTGTATGAGTGAAATGTCCAACTAACTATAACGTCCCTGAAACCTGTGGTTTTTTCAGTGAAGTTCTAAAGTTTTTTAAATGCTAATTTCTAACTATAACGTCCCTGAAACCTATGGTTTTTTCAGTGAATTTCAAAGGTTTTTTAAATGCTAATTTCTAACTATGCCGTCCCTGAAACCTGTGGTTTTTTCAGTGAATTTCAAAGGTTTTTTAAATGCTAATTTCTAACTATGCCTACAGAGGTAGGACATGTGCAGAAAGAGGAAGAAAGGCGCAGAAAGAAGCAAGAGAAATGCAGAAAGAGGCAACAGAAGTCCAGAAAGACGAAGAAAGGTGCAGAAAGAAGCAAGAGATGTGCACAAAGAACCAACAAAGGGGCAGAAAGAGGCCTTGTTGCAAAGTCATCCTGTGCCCCCAACTGTTTGTTGACGGGTACTGGTGGTAACTGACTCTGACTAACCAGGCCCGGAGCCAGTGCTATGCTGAAAGACACTTAGAATACAGTGAAAACACCTACATACACTAGGGTACACTATGGGTTGGGGTACCCCTGTGATTGGCATGACCTCCCCTGTATGGCCCTAGTACATAATAGGGCAGGGGGATTAAAACTACCTCTAACTAAGAGGTGCAGAAGGAGGCAAGATAAGTGCAGAAAGAAGCAACAGAGGTGCCGAAAGAGGCAAGAGAGGTGCAGAAAAAAGCAAGTGAAGTGCAGAAAGAGGCAAGTGAGGTACAAAAAGAGACAACAAGGGTGCAGAAAGAAGCATGGAAAGTGCAGAATGAAGCAACAGGGGTGCAGAAAGAGGCAAGAGAAGTGCAGAAAGAAGCAACAGAGGTGCAGAAAGAGGCAAGAGAACGGCAGAAAAAGGCTAGAAAAGTGCAGAAAGAGGCAAAAGAGGTACATAAAGAGACAACAGGGGTGCAGAAAGAAGCAAGACAGGTGCAGAAAGAAGCATGGAAAGTGCAGAATGAAGCAACGGGTGCAGAAAGAGGCAAGAGAAGTGTAGAAAGGAGCAAGTGAGGTGCAGAAAGAGCCAACAGAGTTGCAAAAAGAGGCAAGAGGTGCAGAAACAGGCAAGAGAAGTGCACAAAGAGACAAGAGAATTGCTGAAAGAAGCAACAGAGGTGTAGAAAGAAGCAAGAAAAGTGCAGAAAGAGGCAAGTGAGATGCAAAAACAGGCAGGAAAGGTACAGAAAGAGGGAAGACGAGTGCAGAAAGAGACAACAGAGGTGCAGAAAGATGCAAATGAGGTGCAGAAAGAGGCAACAGACATGCAGAAAGAGGGAAGAGAGGTGCAGAAAGTACAAGAGATTTGCAGAATGAGATCAAGAGAAAAAGAAAGAAACGTGCAGAAAGAAGCAACAGAAATGCAGAAAGAGGCAAGAGGCGCAGAGGGAAGCAAGAGTGGCTTGCTCACCATTAGTACCAATTGAACACCCACATTTAGCAATAAGTAACAGGTGACCATTCTAGGTTTGCAAAGGGCCTTCCACCACGCTGTAACACTTGTCGCTGCATTTTTGCTAACGTTTGACCCATTTCAGCTAGAAACTAGGCTTTTTTTGTTCAAATCTGCAGATGATGAATTATGTGGCTAATGCAGAAAATGTATAATTGTGCGAAAGTCGGTGCAGCCAAACGGTCGCATAATTCCAGTGGCCCTGCTCATACCTCTGACTAGGTCCACACGTGCTCCTCAGTGATTCAATCTTTTTTTTTGTCTCACTGAGTTCATACTTGAGCTTCTATGGAAACGAGGAAGACTAAACCTGAGGTTACCACTCCACAACACAGACTACCATACCACATAATTACTCTCCATAACACAAAATCCCACTCTACATAATTCCTATACACTAAATACCACATACTTTCTATCCACATAATTTCACTGCACAACATATCACATAATTCCACTACACACAACGTACATCCACTCCACTCCAAAAAACATTAGTAAAAAACTTTTGCATTTACAACGATAATAGCTCTAATTCTCGCAAATGCGAAACCTATTACATTGCAAACACTTCTTTAACTAGTAGTCGCCTTTGCAGAGTGGTGGAGAAAGGGTGCTGGGCCTCCGACCAGTGCTCAGGAATTCCGGTACGTAGGGCTTACAAGAGGTACCAGTAGGGCTTCTTGGCCCCCAAAGTCCCACAGGAGTAAATTGGACTTCATCCCCCATCCCGTAGTCTGCCAGGAGGGGCGTTTGCAGAATGGTAGAAAAAGGGGGGCATGGCCTCCGAAGACATCTTAGCAATCCCACTGTGCGGGACTTACTGGAGGTAACAAGAGGGGTAGTTGGCCCCCAAGGACATCCTTGGGGGCCAACTACCCCTCCTATTACCTCCAGTAAGTCCCACACAGCAGCATTGCCAAGTTCGAAGAGCAGGCCACGCCCCTTTCCCCACCACTCTACAAACGCGCTCCCTGGCCTGCTCTTGGATGGGGATTGAAGTCCCCTTCGATGCTGGGGGTCCTTTAGGGGCAAACTAGCCTACCTCTTACCTCCAGTAAGCCCCACACAGTGGGATTGCTGAGAGGTGGACAAAGGCCACGCCCCCTTTCTCCACCACTCTGCGAACGTGCCCCCTGGCGCGTTCTAAGTTGGGGGATTAAGTCCCCTTGAATACTGAGGGTACCTGGGGGCCAACTAGCCCACCAGGTACCTCCAGTAAGCGCCACACAGCTGGATTGCAGAGAGGTGGTCCGAGGCCACGCCCCTTTTTACACCACTCTGCAAACGCGGCTTCTGGCGCACTGCTGCTCGGAGGATGAAGTCCACTTGTGTCCTGAGTGGCTGCCAACACTCTAAACCAGAATGTGTTGGCAGCCATCTTGTGACTCGGTAACCGAGTCACAAGAAAACAGAAAAAAAGGGTAGAAACACCCTGATCCCCTAGGCCTGCTGAGGGGGTCCCACAGGGCCAAAAAAAAGCATTTAAAAAAAAAAAAAAAAATCTGCAGAATTCGCGCTGGCGGGGTGTCTACTTGCCTTTGGTTAACGCCTTATCTGGTAGAGAATCTATCTAGCCACAGACTCCTTACCGACCCACCCATCTTCCCCTGTCTGCGAACGGATTTCTAGGGACAGTGTATATCCCTTTCAGGGGCCTAGTTTTCTACATCAGTGGTCAGTCTACTTAGTGGCTCCGCACTTCTGAAATGGAGAGTTGTGAAAAGTAACGGATGTCAGCGCACCTGGGTGGTGCCTATATAGGCACCGCAAACGTCACTTCTTGCGCCAACGAAGCAGGCCTCACAGCCCTACTAAGGCAGGGTGCTCTATACCACAGGTGAGGGCATATCTCCATGAGCAGATATGCCCCTACAATATTGGGGTCCATTTCCTAATTTTGTAAATGCCTGGGACGCCATAGAGAGTACAGGGGCTGGAAACTCGACAACTCAAGTTCCGCAGCACCATGATGGCTGCACTGTACAAAGGAGTGTTTGGTACCAAACTACTCCTTACAATAAATCCACACCGATGGGGGAGATCCCTCCAATCAGGGCTAGGTCTATGCCCCCCTCCCACAGGAGGGTGGCGTAATAGAGGGTGTAGTCACCCCAAGTAAGGTGTGCATTGGCCCTACCTGCTACTCCCCTAAAACGGTCTCCTAAATTTAGTATTTAGATGGCCCCTGCAACAGATTTGCTTACCTGCAAGCAGTGTGGCTCCAGGCACCCCCTGTCTCCATTGGAAAGCAGTCGGCCGAACTCAGATTTTGACCTCTGCACACGGGCGCCCCTGTTGGTGCAGTTTTGGTACTCATCTGACCCCTGGCCCTAACTGACTTTTAGTCACAGGGGCACCGCTGGTCGAGCTCACCAAAGTCTGGGTGCCTTTAGAAATCGGTAATTTTCTTACTGAGCCGGTTGCGGTGGGGAGACCCTTCAGATTCACTCTGCAGGCACTGTCGTGGGGGTTAGGAGAGGTTGGCCAACACTGGATTCGGTGTCCTGGTTGCTGGGGAGACTTCACTGGCAGCTGGGCCACACAGACTGGGGCCTTGGGCGTCGGGTGCAATTTGGGCACGAATCTCATATCTGCCTAGATCTGGAGTCTTTGTTGTTTTGTTCTGGCCAGGTCCTCTGTCATCGGGAGATTGGAGTCTTTGTTGAAGGCAGCAGTCCTCCCAGGGGTTTCAGAGGTCGCTGGCTGCAAGACATGTTGCAGGTTCGTCTAAGCTGGAGACAGGACGGTAGGACTGGGGGCCAAAGCAGTCGTTGTCTTCAGTCTTCTCTGCAGGGTCGTTTTCTTTCTTCATAGGTAGTAGCAGATCTCGTTTTAAGGTCTGGAGTAGCCACTTAAATAATAGATTTAGGGGCATTTTAGGGGAGTAGCAGGTAGGGCCAATAGGCACCTTATGGGGTGGACTACACCCTCTATTGGGAGGGGTGCATAGACCTAGCCATGATTGGAGGGGCCTCCCCATCTACAAGATGGCCGGGACTGAAAGATGTGCTTCACCTGCCTACCCCACCTTAGGGGTGGAGTTGGCAGAGGTGGGCACACCTCCTGTTCTTCTTAAGTTTTCCCACCCAAAGTGGGGGTGCAAACCGGGGGCTGCCATCTGATGTTAGCAGCAAAGGCTGGGGGTTGGAATACAAAGGCAGCAGGCCTTTAAAGCTTCCATTTTCGAGCACTTGCGTATCCTGGGGGAGGGGGTGTGACAACTCTGCACAGGATGTGCATTGTTTCTGGTCCCAGAGACCAGTGGCTCTCTACCAGGGTTCCAAAAACATGTCTGGTGGTGGCTGGCTGCCTACAGCCGGTCCGAGGTCACACCAGGGTTGGCAGGTTTTCAGGTGGCACCTCTGAGGTGCCGTCTGGGTACATGGTACAATAAATCCCACACTGGCTTCAGTGTGGATTTATTGAGAGGAGTAGTTTGGTACCAAACACTCCTGTGTACAGTGCAGCCATCATGGTGCTGTGGAACTCGAGTTGTCAAGTTTTTAGCCCATGTACTCTGTGGCTTCACTGGCACCCACAGTATTAGGAAATTGACCCCAATATTGTAGGGGCATATCTGATCATGCAGATATGCCCTCACCTGTGGTACAATGCACCCTGCCTTGGGGCTGTGAGGCCTGCTAGAAGGGTGACTTATCTATGCCTTCAGGCAGTGTTAGCTGGCATGGCACCCAGGCAGGGTGCCATGTCGACTTTGTCGTTTTCTCCCTCACAGGGGCATGCAAGCTGCAAGGGCAGTGGCATGGTCCCAGTGAGGGGGGTGGGGTGGTCCCAAGGGACCCTCTTCAGTTCCCAGGCCCTAGGTACCCAGGGTACCATTTTCTAGGGACTTAAGTACCAATTGGGGATTTGTTTTTTGGAAGAAGCACTGGCACAGGGGACCTGGTTGGCAGGGACCCTGTGCACCACAAGTGAAACCACATCAAAACCAGGCAAAAAATGGAGGGGCTTGCCATGCAAAAAAGGTTCTTTCTCACAGTACCCCTGTCAGGAGTGCTGCGTCTTTGAAAATGACTTGGGCTCGAGTGGCTCTCCCTAGTAGTAAATCATTTGGAAGGTTCACTGCAAGCTCGAATGGACGAGATGGCGGACCATAAATGGTATCCGGAGGTGGTTCAAGGCATCTTGGCAAACAGGGGCATGCCTTGGTTGGATCTTTTCACCATCACTGAGAACGTGAGTGTCCTCATTATTGCACTCTGGATCTTTCACTGAGTGTCCTCATTATTGCCCTCTAGATCTTACATTGAGGCTCCCTGGGAGACTCATTTCATCTGCAGTGGAGTGTAGGTTTCCAGTACGCCATCCTATCGCTACCTCTTCTGCCACGAGTTTGGAATATCAGGAAGGACCAGGTTCAGATCATCGTGATAGCTCTGGATTTGGCCAGTAGAGTGTGCTACACCAATATGTTGAGCCTGAGCATTTGCTGCCTGATCTGTCTACCTCTTGGAAGGATTACCTGTCTCAACAGAGTCCTGCACTTAGACTATCCAGTCATATAAAAAGCTCCCTTTGGGTATTAATCAATCAATCAGGGGTTTGTAGAGCACAGCTACTCACCCGAAGGGGTCTCAAGGCACTGACGAGGGATGCTGGGGGTGCGCAGCTCCTGGATGTTCACAGTGATTTGTCGAAGAACAAGGTCTTGAGGTCTTTCAGGAACTTGGGGAGTTTTTGGTGTCTGTCGGAGGTGGAGAGGGACAGTGTTCCATGCCTTGGCCGAGAGGAAGGAGAAGGAGCAACCTCCTGTTCTGGTCTTCTTGATGCGCGGTACTGTCGCAAGGGAGAGCTGGGCTGAACGGAGGGATCTTTGGGGTATGTGGAACGAGAGGCGGTGGTTCATGTAGGCGGGTCCTGTGTGGTGGAGGGCTTTGTGGGCGTGGGTGAGAAGTTTGAAGGTGATTCTCCTCTCGACGGGGAGCCAGTGTAGTGTCCGCAGGTGTTTGGTGATGTGGCAGTGGCACAGTAGGGTGAGGACTAGTCTGGCGGAGGCGTTCTGCAGTTTGCGGGTGAGGTTCTTGTTGATCCTGGCATAGAGTGCGTTACCGTAGTCCAGTCTGCTGCTGATGAGGGCGTAGGAGACAGTTTTCCTGTGTTTGAGGGGAATCCAGTTGAAGGACTTTCGTAGGAGACAGAGGGTGTGGAAACAGGAGGTGACAGCGTTGATTTGGCGGTCCATTTTGAGTTCGGAGTCCAGGATGATTCCGAGGTTACGTGCGTGGTCAGTGGGGGAGGGAGGGTTCTCAAGGGCGGGGGGGCTCCGAAAGGAAGGGAGGGAGTCTGAATCGTTGCTTCTGCTGGAGAGGAATGAGCGGATCTAGTCTAGGGCTTTGTTCCGGATTCCTGCGTCGTGGAGTCTGCGGGCTAGGGTGCGGTGTGAGACTGTGTCGATGGCTGCGGAGAGGTCCAGGAGGATGAGGGCCATAGTCTCTCCTCTGTCGAGTAGGTAGCGGGTGTCAAATGTCGCGACGAGGAGGGCGGTTTCAGTGCTGTGGTTCCTCCTGAAGCCTGATTGGGAGGAGTCGAGGATGTTGTTTTCTTCTATGAAGGAGGCGAGTTGACTGTTGACAGCTTTTTCAATGACTTTCGCTGGGTAGGGGAATAGGGAGATCGGTCTGAAGTTCTTGAGGTCGGTGGGGTCCGCCGAGGGTTTTTTCAGGAGAGGGTTGATATCGGTGTGTTTCCAGTCTGGGAAGGAGGCTGTCTCGAAGGAGTGGATGATGATACGTCGACGCTCAGGGGCGATGATGTCTGCGGCTCTGGTAGATGTGGTGGGGGCAGGGGTCCGTGGGGGCCCTGGAGTGGGTTGAGTTCATAGTGTTCAGGGTGTCTTCGATGGTGAGGGCGGTCCAGCTGTCAAGTGTCTGCTGCATGGTGTAGGGAACAGTGGGTGTAGGTTCCATGAGTAGCTTGTCATCGAAGTTGTATAGATGGTCTTGATTTTGTGATGGAAGAAGGCGCTGAGTCTGTCACAGACGTTCCGGGAGGGTAGGATGCTGTTGTCTCACCATTGGATTGAGCGAACTCTTTGATGATGTCGAAGAGTTCCTTGCTGTTGTGTGCGTGGGTGGAGATTCTGTCCTGGAGTGCTTTCTTCCTTGAGTGTCTGATGAGCTTGTGGTGGGCGGCACTGGCTACTTTGAGGTTGTCGAGGTCTGTGGTTTTGGAGTTCCTCCATAACTTTTCCGAGGCGTCTGCAGGTTCATCTAGATTCTCAGAAGTTCGTTGGAGAACCAGCTGGCTTTCTTGACATGAGGGTTGGAAGTTTTCTTGAGGGGGGCTATGGTGTTGGCACAGTCGGTGATCCAGTTGTGTAGGGTACGGGCGGCGGTGGTTGGGTCATCATCTCAGGTGGCGGGAGCGGAACTGCTGAGCGAGGCGGCGAGCTGTTCGTGGGAGATCTAGTTCCAATTCCTGCGTCGGAGCTGGTGTGGATGTTTGCAGGTGATGTTTGTTTTGAATGTTATTTGGACGCAGCGATGGTCCGTCCATGGGAGTTCGGAGGTGTGGCTGAAGGTGATGGAGTTTCCTGCTGTGAAGATGGAGTCGAGAGTGTGTCCCGCTGAGTGCGCGGGTTCTGGTATGATCTGTTTGAGTCCGATGTTGAGGAGGTTGTCAAGGAGGGAGGTGGAGTTGAGGTTTTGGAGGTTGTCGGCGTGGAAGTTGAGGTCTCCCAGCAAGGTGTGGTCGGTGGTGGTGATGGCTTGCGGGGTGATGTCGGTGATGGAGTCGGAGAAAGGTGCGCAGGGCCTGTAGATGAGGGTGCATCAGAGGGTGGTGGTCGGGTTGGTCTGCATCTTGAAGTGGAGTTGTTCCATCAGGTCTGTAGGCCCGTCGGTGTAGGTGCTCAGTCGGAGGTTGGACTTGTGAGCAATGGCGATGCCTCCTCCGGGGCGGTTGAAGCAGCCCTTCCGCATGATCTTGTAGCCTTCGGGGATGACGTTCGCGATGTTAGGTCCCGAGGCGGTGTTCGTCCAGGTTTCGGTAAGTAAGGCGACTTCAGGGGTGGTGCAGTCGAGGAGGTCCCAGATTTCCGCAGCGTGTCTGTAGAGGGAGCAGAAGTTGAGGAGGATGCATTGCAGGGTTTGGGGTGCAATGAAGTTGTTGCTGGAGGTGGGTCCTGGGTCTCGGCGAAGGAGAAGGAGTGGCGGCAGTGTCGGTAGGTGAAGGGTCCGTGGGTGTCGATAGGTGAAGAGAGCTTGCAGTTGTTCTTGCCGACGTTGAGTGCATAGAGAGCCGAGGAGCTGTAGTGCTGGCGGGTCAGAGGACCAGGGTCGCGGACAAGCGCAGACGGGCTTGCCTTTGGCACGCCAGCCACGGAGCTGCCACCATTAAGTAGGGGGCGGGGGAAGGGCGGGGCAGCTTGGAGGCGGAAGCGGAAACATGCCGGGGAGGGGCAGCGGGGGCAGCAGCGGCGGGGAAAGAAAACGGCGCAGAACGGGAAAAAAAGAGGCTAAGAAAGGCTGAGAAAGGGTAAAAGGAAAATGAGAAAAACAAAAATGGAATAAAAGTAGAAAAGCAGACGGGCACAGAGCGTGGGGGCAGGTACAGAGGCTGAAAGGAGACACAGGCCTCAAATTGCGGTCAGCGGCGGCAGAGGCACTCACGGTGGACCTATGCGCTGGAACAGCAATATCCTGACCAGAAGGTCAGGGGTCTTGCTTGGCCCAACGCGCAACGGCCGCCATTAAGTAGGGGTTGGGGGTATGTCTCACTCGACATCACAACCAAATCATACTTTGATTATAATTGTACTCCTCATCCCATACGTTTCCCTAGAGACATCAGGGTAAGACCCTGTGACTTTAAAATTCTTTTCTTTATTTATAAAAGACAATGTCTATACTAGATAAAAACTTTTTGTACACCAAATATAAAAATCATTTAAAAAACAAACTAATAGTTGGGTATTTCATTCACATGTAGTTAAAAAACAACAATTAATCCTCTAAGTGCATAGACAGTAAGTGAAACAGTAATTATTAAAAGGTTTAAGAAGAATACAGTGGGCAATTACATTTCTCTAAATAAAGAAATATACACATATACAGACAAAACCGAGAGAATACAATAGACAAACACTTTTGTCTTAAAATCACTAATCTATTTGGTCATGATATGAGGTATGGGGTATCCGTGATTCAATCATACCAATTACATCATTCAGTGCTTCTTAGATTTAGTTTAAAATATTGCATCCAATGAGGTACTCATATCATGACCGAATAGATTAGTGATTTTATGATTTGGTTGTGAGGTCGAGTGAGACATACCCAAAGGGAGCTTTTTAAATGACTGGATAGTCTAAGTGTGGTACCCTGTCTCTTTTGATTGTGGGGTCCCTCTCTGTTTTTACAGAATCAGTAGAGTCATGCACCCGAATCTCTTCAACCTACATCTGCATGTGTGGAGATTGAGCAGCAGCAACTGAGCTGTTTCAATTTGCTGGCGGAGGAAGTGGGTGTTATTCTTTCAACTAGGTGCCTTTCTACCAAATCTGTATATTCAGGTTGTTGGGCGAAGTTTGTGGCCTGGTGCTGCCACTGTCAACTTGATCCTCTACAAGCCTAATCATCTTCTGTTTTGTTGCAAGCCTAATCATCTTCTGTTTTGTTGCTTGTGCTATATTTCACCGAGCATACTTAGCCCCCAGGTTTCTGTGCCCCTAGGCCACCAGGACCAGTGCCGCTCGCCGCTTCTTCCTGCTTGCCGTTTGTCATGCCGTTTTTCCCGCTTCCCGCCTCCCCAGCACCCCTCCCAGGACCTACTTAACGGAGGCCGCAGTGCGGCTACATTGAGCAGGTCCCGACCAGCTCCCTTGCTGGCAGTCGCCTCCTGCTGCTCCCACCGCAAGTCAGCCTCACCAGCCAGCCTTGCTGCCCAGGTATCGTGCCCTCAGGTCCCTGTGCCCCAAGTCCACCAGGACCAATGCTCACTGCTCCTTCCTGCCCGCCATTTCCTGTGCCTTTTTATCGCTTTCCACCTCCCCATCACCCCTTCCCGGACCTACTTAATGGAGGCTGCAAGCCTGAATGCGCACGTCCGCGCCTGGACCGTGACCAGCGCCAGGAACCCTGGCCCTGCGGACTCCCACAGGTACTCCGTTGCAGATCTCCGTATCCTGGACCCCGGACGCAACAATAAGTGCTGCCTTGCATCCCCGCTCCCACAGCTGGACTATTCACCTGCCTCTGATGCCGGTTCACCTCCATCCCTGGACCCGCTGCTCTTGCAAAAGCCAGCACCACACCGGCTGTCACTTCCGGGGAACCACTCAGATGCTGCCTGATCAACGCCAGATTGCTCTGCAAACACATCACTGAAGTTGGGGACACTGTCTCCACCCTTGCCTCCTACATGACTCATCACAGAGACATGGCGCACCCCTGCATCAGCCCCGGACATCGCCACCTCAACACCGGGACCACACTAACAGACACAGAGGTGGCATCGCTATTGTGCACAAGGAATCTATCATCTGCCCCACCACCGAAGATGAAACCACGCCGATCATGGAACACCTGAACTTCCAACACCACACAGATGGCAAAACCATCATCAAATGCACCCTCGCAATCAGATCCCCCAAACCCTGAAACGGCATCAGCGACGCAATCACCGAATTCATTACCACGCTCGCCATCGAATCTGAACACTACGTCTTCCTGGGAGACCTCAACTTCCAACTGGACGACTCCACAGACACCAACTCCACCGACCTCCTGGAACAAATGGACAACATCTGTCTCACACAGCTGGTCTCAGACCCCACTCACAGAGCAGGACACGCTGGACCCTATCTTCACGTCCAGCAACAGTCGAGTAATGCCACACCATGCAACTCACCTGGTCCGGCCATTCCATAGTCCACTTCACCATCGCTGGACCACCCGTTACCACCCTCAACCACCACAGCGCCCCCTTCTGCAGCTGGACAAAAGTCCCAAAGCACCAATGGACTGACGCCCTCAGCATCACCCAGCCTGACTTCTCCACCAACATGAATTGGGTGGTAGAGAACTTCAGCGCCTGAATCACCAGTGCCGCCGACAGTCACCCCCACCAAACCAACTAAAATGCACAGATCCACCAAACGAGCCAGCTGGTACACCCCAGAACTCAGCGTGCTGAAACGCAGATGCAACCAATTAGAAAGGAGATGGCACACCTGCAGAAGCGACACTGAGCAAGCCACTTTTAAGTCTGCCCTCAGCAGCCACCACCAACTTAGTCACGAAAAAGTAGGCCCTGACAAACCATGTAGAGGTCACCGCCAACAAGACCAAAGAACTCTTCACCATAGTCAGAGTTCACCTGCCCCTCAGCCACCGAAAACGCTATCCCCTCCTCACAGGAACTCTGCAATGCTCTTGCAGACCACTTCCTCAACAAGATAGCCATGATATACAGAAACTTTGATCCCCAACTTACCGACCTTCCCAGCCTCCCCACTCCCACGATGACGGCCACAGACCACCCACGCAACAATTGGGAACAGCTCAGCACACCAGACACTACTGCCTTAATGAACTCCATCCACTCTGGAGCACCCTCTGACCCATGCCGCCAGCGACTCTTCAACCTCTGATTTGACTAGATCAGCCACAGCTCACCACCATCCTCAATGCCTCCATCGCCACAGCTACCTTTTCTGACGCCTGGAAACACTCAGGGGTCATATCCCTCCTCAAGAAACTCTCTGTAGACCACAGCGATCTCCAGAACTACTGCCCCATTTCGCTGCTCCCTTTTCCCACCAAAGTCCTGGAGAAGGCCATCAACCTCCAACTCACTGAACACCTGGAGAGAAACAACTTGCTTGACCCCTCACAATCAGGTTTCAGAGCCAACCACAGCGCCGAGCCAGCCCTGATCGGCACAACAGACGGCATCCCACCCTACTCGACAGAGGAGAATCTGCCATCCAACAGGACAACTGCCTGAAGCTCAACACGGACAAAACCGAAGTGCTGATTTTCAGCAGCCACACCTCCCTATGGAATGACTCCTGGTGGCCATCGAAACTCTGACCCACCCCTACTCCGAAAACCACGCCAGCAACCTCAGCATCATCCTGGACAGCGGACTCTCCATGAAACAGGCCAACGCCGTCTCCTCAGCCTGCTTCCACTCTTTTTGCATGCTCTGCAGAATCTTCAAATGGCTCCCCATCAGCATCAGGAAAACAGTGAGGAAGGCCCTCATCATCAGCTGTCTGGATTACGGCAACGCACTCTATGTGGGCACCACCAGCGAACTCATAAGAATACTCCAGACAATGCATAACGCAGCAGCCAGACTAATCCTCAACCTGCCCAAAAGGACCCACATCACCCAACATCTGAGAGACCTCCACTGGCTCCCCATCCAGGAAAGATGCCAATTCAAACTACTGACCCATGCCTACAAAGCCCTCCACGACAAAGGACCTGCATACATGAACCACCGTCTGAACTTCCACCAACCATCCAGAAACCTCCGCTCACCTCGCCCTGACACTGCGCATCCGCCTCTGCTGCACTGGAGGTCATTCCTTCTCCCACCTCGCCAAGTCCTGGAACGTCCTCCCCTTACACCTCCGAACTTCACCATCGTTGACAGACTTCAGGAAGGGACACAAGACCTGGCTCTTAGGCTGAAACTCTGAGTCCAGTGCCTGGATACCCTCACGGGTGATAAGCCGCGCTGTTTAAGTACCTCATGATTGATTGTAGTGGGCACCATTAAAGGTTATTTGTCAACCTTTTTTGCCTTTATACATTTTACAGTTATAATTTGCATGCCTTTCAATCCATGCTTTTCTCTGTGACTGCAAACTTTCAAATCGTTTCTCATTGCAAATACTTCCCATGCTGTGTCGTTCAGCTGAAGGCACGGTCAGTGCAACCTCCGTACTCCCCTTTTTTCCCTGACAAATTGTTGCTGTAGACTCGCGCTTCATTTCTGCTGAAAGTTGTCAACTTTCCATGTGCCCCAGTTCATTGCCCTCCCTCCCCTTTTCTCTCCAGTGCATTCCTCTAAGGAGGAGGAGAGGCTTCAATGACTGGATCCAAAAAGAGCTCCTTTCTTAGATGGAATACATGAAGGAGTATCGAGTTGACAACCAGCTTTTCGTTTGCTTTGCCAATGCTGAGAAGGGGAGAGAGGTTGCAGAAAAAAACCCTGCTATGCCTTTGACGGGAAGGAGCGCCTCCCAGTCTAGGGCCTACAGGCCCATTCCACCAGAGCGAAGATTGCCACAGTGACATTAACAAGGGATGTTCCAGTAGTTGACATCTGCTAGTCTATTGCATGGGTGTCTGTACATGTATTCACCAAGCACTACTTCCTCAACAGTCCAGTTTACAGAGAAGGCCATTTCGCCTCCTCAGTCCTAAAGGACGTGTTGATGCGAGTCCACACCTCAGGCCTTCCACCTTTTTAGAGGTATTGCTTTGCTATTTATTTAAAAGTTGAGTAATCTGTGGGTACGAGTGTCCATCAGAGGGACATGTTACTTTTGGTTATGCTCTTTATAATGGATGATTTATCTAATCGTGGTTCCTCACTACCCTTCTCCTCCAAGGTCTGTCACTTCCAGAGGCATTGTGATGACTCGGTGGAGTCCAATGGTGCCAACTGCAAGCGCGCAGGAGCAAATGTTATGAAAATTTCTAGATCCAGTCTTCTGCCAGGTTACAGTAAAAAGGTGAAGAATCTGTGGTTGGAATGTTGACCAGAATGAGAATTACTGATGGAAAGTAACTTGTTTATCTGTTCTGTTTAAAGTGGCAGTTCAGTGATTCATGACTCCTTACGATCACAAGTTTTTTACAAATGTGGCTGGTGAAGGGCTATGTAGATTTTTGTTGTTGTTGCTATCGTGAAAATTATGACTCTAGCTCTATTCCATAGCGATTGGGGGGTGAGGGCACCATGAGAGATGTCCAACTCAAGGATAAAGGTGGGGGGAGGCAGCGAAAACCGGAGTATCACAAATTGAAAAAGCTGCACGCACTTTGTGCATCAAAGTGCAATTGCTCATGGCATCATTTTACGTAATTGATTCATCTTCCGTTTATGCAAAAAATGAAAATCTGATTTGATTTACGAACCTCACAC
This sequence comes from Calotriton arnoldi, assembly GCA_963921515.1. NCBI lineage: Eukaryota > Metazoa > Chordata > Amphibia > Caudata > Salamandridae > Calotriton > Calotriton arnoldi. Next base: position 558,206 of record CAWUFW010011075.1, read on the forward strand.
GAGGTTGGAAAAAAAGGTATGAGGCAGAGACAGAAAAAAGTCGAATGGAGAACGAAAGGCCCTGTGCAGCAGAAGGTGTGCTCTGCTAGGGTATGCCACTTGCGACCAGTGAGCACAGGGTCTGGCCACATGCCTTGCACAGCAGGGGTTGGGACTAAAGTGTATTATTCAATTTTTTTTTTTTAACCCCTTGCATGCTCACGACGGCCCCCAGCCGTCACGCGTTACAGTGGGCGTGTGCTCACGACGGCTGGGGGCCGTCGAAAACCCGCCCACGTGTTAATTCTCCCGCACAGCGGGAGAATTTACCGCGCACGGAAGGGGTTAAACTTAAAATTCAGGGAGAAAAACAAAAATAAATACTGAGCTATAGTTCTGGCTCAAACACAGAAATTCATCAGTTATGTATGGTTTGCAGTGCACAGAACACACCATAACTGTCACGCACCATGCTGAAATCATCCATTTGCCAAAGACACCGGGGAAGAAAAGGTAGTTTAGCAAGAGAAAAACATGGCATATGTTTAATTTAAGACACAGTAACATAGAAATGTCCTGATGACTACAGTAGTCACCAGGTAGAATCATATGCAAGAGCTGAGACAGTTTTGAAGTAGCTTATAGTTTTATTTCAAATTATCCAAGAACCCTAGTTGTTAAAAAATGCAAGGTAGAGATCTTTCTGTAGCAAGCAGGTAATGGGTTTGAATCCCATGAGGGCCAACACAGTCTTTTTTTTATGTTGATGTAATAAGAATCATTGAATTCAGGTAATACTAATGTGGAAGCCGGTTTTATAATTACTTTCCTAACATAATTAAGCAGCCTGCTTTGTGATACCAAATATCTACTTTAGAGGCCTGTAGAAGGTTGACACAAAAGAATTAATACAATGTTTCTGCAGTTGCTGAAAGTAAGCTGCTCTCGCAACGCAAGGCTTGCTCAAGAACCACATTCAGACAGTACATGATGCCCGCTTAGCCACAAGCGCTTGGGCACACCATAATTAGAAGTGGCACAGTCTATGTGTCCTTCACTAGAACAGATGTTGCAAGTCACTTCTGTAGAAATTACCGTTACTGGTACTTTAGCTTGGGCAGTCTCAAAATGTCACGAGCAGAGAACACATGGGTAGCAACAGTCCGTTTCAGACCATGCAGGTATCACGCAGTGTTGGCCTATTTTGATTGGCCTAGTGTTCTATACTTGTGTAACTTGCTGAGGCTACTGATGGGCAGAAGCAGCTACTTTTGCTTAATTTCTTAAATATCATGATCCTGTACTTTTACTGAACATATATGAATAATTATGTTTTTCCTTTGCGGTTTGCACCTATAAAAGGATTTGGAAGACTCTTCCTTATGGGACATTCAGCCACTTTGCTGTCTGTCTCCATGCTGCACGTACTATTGATTTGTATCTTATCATATAATAAATTCTCTCTTTTATCATATGTGCTGACAGACTGGTATTTCTTTAGTAGGCTTCTTCACTAACGTCCATGGTTTAAGTGCCAAGATACAGATCATCTTGTAGATACTGGATAAAGGGTTGGTGTTAGTATCATCTACACTACAGTAAACAAAACAGTTTTGTGTTTCTGTTACAGACTTCTAGCCTCAGATCTCTTACTTTAGAATTAACCCCAGGCATCAGACTGGATCCGGATTTTTTTGTGTGAGCAGTACCCCTGCACGCGGTAGGTGGCGTCGTTCAGCTCCTCGTGGCATCTGTGTCATCGTCCACGTCTGAAATGACATGCACGTGCCACCCCAGCGTGCTGACGTCTGCTCTTTTCTTTCCATGCAGTCAGTGCAGATCCGGAGAGAGGTACCCCATTCACTTTTCTTTTAGACATTTTGTCAACGTTTTTGGAGACCTGCCTCCTGGTGTGGCAGGGATGTCCATGAGGAAGTCTGGAATGAAGCTGTGTGGCACCCGTCACTGGCAGATGTCAGTGACAGACCCGCACCTAGTCTCACTTTGGTGCCTTGAGCGTGACAACGATGCAAAGGCCTGCGTCGATTGGCAACCCATCCATCCCTTGGCCTTGAAGAACTGGAGGAGGCCAGTGGATTGGACACCTCCCCAGATACTGGCATGGTCTCTCCTCCTACCATGGCTACGGAGGAGGGTGCCATATTTTTTATGGCGGTGAGGAGGGCGGCCGAGGTCCTGGACCTTATGTTGTCCTCCGTAGCTGTCAAGACTAACCGCTTGATGGCAGTGCTTCAACCTGGAGTCACCCCTTCCGAGCCACTTCTCCCATTTAATGAAGCCCTTACAGACATCCTGCTCGGGCCTGGTCCAAGTCCTGCACAGTGGCTCCTGGGGACAGGACAAGTGCCCACCATCTCCCCTCTTTCCTCACTCAACACCCTGCCCCAGAGAGCTTGGTTGTCCATGCCTCCACTTCCTGAGTAAATTCTAGTGCATTCCCTTCCACCCCACCTGCTAGGGAATCTAAAAGGCTGGACACCTTGGGTAAGAAAATGTTTTCTTCCGCCAGCATGGCATTGCAGTCTGTGAAGACCACAAGCCTTTTGGGCCGTTGCTACCATTCCCTTTGATGTTTGGTTGCGCAGGTGCTGCCTTTGTTCCCAGAGGAAGCCCAGGCCATACTCTCCTAAGCTATGGCTGATGAGAGGGATGCGGGGTAGACACGACTGACTCGCTAGGCAGAGCGGTTTCTTTGTCGGTGGCCTTACGGCGCCACACCTGACTATGGACAACTGGCTTTTCAGGGGATGTCCAAGTTTAGCTTATGAACAGGCCCTTTAATGGCACTCGTCTCTTCAGCAACCAGGCTGACTTAGTGCTGGAGCACTCCAAGAGCAACAGACCTACAGCCAGGTCTTTGCACCTCTCCATTGCACCCCGTCAACCTCAGTCCACCTTTCGCACGTCAGTGCATTTCCCTAGTGGTTCAGCACCTGGTGGACTCTGCTGCCAGAGCATACAAACTCAGCCAAGGATGCCTAGCGGATCACAATTGGCTTCTCCATCTGGAGGTGTTGCAAGGTCTCTTTCAGCAGTTGGGAGAGCCTTGGTTAGATCTATTCGTCACCTCTGGGAATATCCAATGTCAGCAGTTTTATGCGCTGGAGTTTCCAAGGTGGCTCTTGCTTAGGGATGCTTTTCGTCTTAAGTGGAGCACAGGCTGAAGTCATTGTCTTGGCTCCGGACTGGACTTGGAGAGTTTGGTATCCTGAGCTGTTGAGCATTGCCATTGGTCCTCCAATCAGGCTGCCTCTTTGGAAGATCTTCTGTTGCAGCCGCACGGGAGGGTTCTCCACCCGAACTTGTCAACACTCCACCTTCAAGCATGGAGATTGAGCTGCGACAGTTGACCGCTTTCGATCTTCCTCCTGAACTCTGCTAGGTTATCTTGGCAGCTCGACGTCCCTCCACCAAGACAGTATATGCTGGCCATTGGAACCAATTTGTGGCATGGTATGCCGGGAAACAGATTGACCCCTTATCTGCTCCACTTTCCCAGGTTCTTTTGTTTATCCTTACCCATGCCCATCAGGGCTCTGCATTGGGCACTTTGAAGGATTATTTATCTGCCATCTCCACCTTTCTGCGGCTGCCAGATCAGCCCTCTCTGTTCAAGTCCCCTATTGTAAATAGGTTCCTTAAAACTCTACAACATGTTTCCCCAGCTCCCTTTGTTATGGCTCAATGGGTACTTAACTTGGTTCTTACTTTCTTGATGTGCACTCCCTTTGAGCCGCTTCTGTCTTGTCCTCTTATGCTCCTCACCATAAAGACTGCCTTTCTGGTGGCACCTACTTCTGCCTGGATGGTCAGTGAGCTGTAGGCACTGTTCTCTCAGCCTCCCTACATCTCTTTTTATCTCCCACATACTGGTACTTCGGACTCGAGCCAAGGCTGCAACCACTGCTTTAGCTCGTGGAGTTCTGGCCCTGGACATATGCCAGGCAGCAGCGGGGGCATCTCTGCACACGTTTAGGAAGGACTACTGCCTGTACAGTTGGGTCCATAGGGATGGGCACTTTGTCCGTTCTGTCCTGCAGGACTTTATAGTGTGAAATTGTTTCACAGACTCACGTCCTGGGAGGTTTTTCTTGGGTATCTATTCTAATGTAAAGAACCTGCGGATAGAAGTCTTTCAGATTAACAAGTTACTTACCTTCGATAATGCCTTATCTGGTAGCCTCTATCTAGCCACAGATTCCTTACTGACCCATCCTCCCCCGCTCTGCTAACAGATTTCTAGGGTCAAGGCTGTTCCCCTTTCAGGCCCTTAGCTTTCCACACCAGTGGTCAGTGTGCTTCGTGGATATGCACTCCTGGCATGGAAAGTCACAAAAAGAAACTGGCATCAGTGCACTGGTGTGGTGCCTATATAGGCACCGTGCACATCATTTCCTGCACGCACGATGCCGATAACCACATGAAGCCAAACAACGCCACCTGGCAGCACGCTGGGTACTACTCTCAAAAAATTTGCGAATCCAGTCTGACGCCTGGGGATAATTCTAAGGTAAGGAATCTATGGCTAGATAGTCTCTACCAGATAAGGCATTACCTAAGGTAAGTACCTTGTTCGATACTTTGAAACTTGTAAATTGTACCATTCACAACATGTGCGTGGACCCAGAAACACATTTCTGTATAGTTCATTTCCTGGAAACCGCATCAAAGAATGCCTTTTTCCATGAATCTTCTTTGTTAACGTTTAAGGCCAGCCTAACAAGGCCTCATTTTTAATGAATGTTCAGAATATTTCTCCCAAATGTATTCATAGAACTTGATTGCAGCATCTTTCATAAGGAAATAAAGTGCAATGAAGTTTTGGATGGAGAACACAAATGTAACAAGCATTTGCAATGCAATAGGTTTCACATTTTTGAGAGTTAGAGCTATTTTACCTATGTGTTTTGGTTTGGAGTGTAGTGGATGTATGAACAGATGTAGCTGAAGCACTGTCTAGAGAACTAAGAATGAGGACCTACCACTGTGACCTGAGACACAGCTGCAGCACTGCCTAGAGGACTAAGAATGGGGGAGTTACTGACAGGACCAGAGAAGCAGCTAGCAGCACTGTTTAGAAGACTAAGAATAAGGAATTTCCACTGGGAGCAGAGACGCAGCTATGTCTGGAGAACTAAGAATGAGGACCTACCACTGTGACCTGAGACACAGCTGCAGCACTGCCTAGAGGACTAAGAATGGGGGAGTTACTGACAGGACAAGAGAAGCAGCTAGCAGCACTGTTTAGAAGACTAAGAATAAGGAATTACCACTGGGAGCAGAGACGCAACTATGTCTGGAGGACTTAGAATGTGGACTAACCACTGGGAGCAGAGACGCAGCTATATCTGGAGGACTTAGAATGAGGAATTACCACTGTGACCAGATATACAGCTTCAGCACTGCCTTGAGAATTTCGATTGAGGGAGTTACTGACTGGACCAGAGAAACAGCTGCAGCACTGCCTAGAGGACCTAAAATGAGGGAATTACCAACAGGACCAGAGAAGTAGCTGCAGCACTGTCTTGAGGGCTTAGAATGAGGAATAACAGACTGGACCAGAGTAGCAGCACTGTCTAGAAGACTTACAAAGAGGAATTACCAACGGGACCAGAGAAGCAGCTAGTAGCACTGCCTAGAGGAATAAGAATGAAGAATTACTACTATGATCAGAGACAGCTGCAGCACTGCCAAGAGAACTTAGAATGAGGAATTACTGACGGGACCAGAGTAGCAGCTAGAAGCACTCTCTAGAGGACCAAGAATGAGGAATCACCACTGGGAAAAGAGACGCAGCTGCAGTACTGCCTAGAGGACTAAAAATGGGGAATTATCACTGTGACCCAAGACGCAGCTGCAGCACTGCCTAGAGGACTTAGAATGAGGAATTACGAACGGGACAAGAGAAGCAGCTAGCAGCACTGCACAAAAAGGTACCATAACAATGGGAGCAGCCGTTGGAGCCAGGACTGGGAACAGCTAGCTATGGCAGGCGATACGATCCAGTTCCAGCAGGAAGAGTAGAGGAACTGGATAAGCTAGGACCTGGGACGGCCAGCAACAGAGGCCGACATTAAACAGGCCCAGGACCCAAACCAAGAAGGAACGTGTAGGAGGCAGAAAAGGAAGGGACCAGCAGCTGGCTGCTGATGTCATCCGAGTCCTGTGGGTAGAGACGATAGAGGCTTCCCATGTCCCAGCAGCTGCGACGTACTGGGCACACTGGTCAAGCTTACGGATAGGGGAGCTTTGTGAACAGAAAGAAACATAAGCTGTGATATAAAACTCCCCACCACCTTCAACGCATTAGCACCACTTTTTGGTATTAAACAGCTTGTCTGAGGCACAGATGCGCTTCACGGCAAGGCTGCAGGGAGTGTGTGCCGCTAGCAGGAAATTAACAAAACAAATCGTGCGCGACACTAACCTATATGGCCCATCGTGAAATAGTGCATGTAGCAGGGGCAGCATCCAGGGCATGGCCAAACCAGCAAAAGGAGGGACAAGTATACGCTATAAAACAATGAAAACGAAGGATTTTTGAAAAGCACATGAAGGAGCCAATCAGAAGCGATGGGCATGCTGAATGGCCATACATTCGATACAGCACGCCTCACAGCACGTGCGCTGCTAGGCTCAACCTAAAAGAGCTAACAGAGGCTTAGATGTGACAGAGATAAAAGATTGGACCCTACCCCTTTAAGGACTGGGGGGGGAACCTCTTCCCAGCATGCATTATACTGGTGGTTGCCTGCCTCACCCAGTTTTTTCTGGCTCGTGAGAGGATTATCCCTGGAGAACACTGCTGAGGTTTTTCACTTCAATTTAAAGAATTTTTCAGTACTGAAAATAATTCTATATACTTCTCTCAACATTTCTTAACAACTCTTGTTGAGCGAATAATTCCTTCTCCAGTTGCTGACTGGAATTCCAGGTAAAATGTCATCCTTCTCCAAGGGTCCCTCATGTAGGAGAAAGAAAACTGTTGCAGGTGGACATAAAGTGTGCATTGTATTTCTGCTTCCCTCTCGTTCCGTTTGTGACTGCAACATATGTAAAAAAAAAAAAATTAAATGTCCCAAAGAACATGAAGAGACTGTGAAGGAATCCTCTTGAGAGGCTTGTTAGTGGACATGAGAGCAAGGGCAATAGAGGAAAGAGAAAAAAAAAGCCTACTACGACACAAGTCCATGTATCTCCCATCGTCTCCAAAAGACTATAACAGAGTTAGATTGAAGGAGGGAAAACATGACAGTTCCTCATCGCTATCGGAGGACAATGTTGAGATCACAATTAAGGCCATCGGTGCCGACCTGCTTACTGTCAAAGGAAGGATTAACGACCTCACATCATTGACACTCAAGTCATTTGACATCGAAACCTCAATGGCATCCTCCATGGTGGTCGACATCACACCAATCGCTGATGCACCTTTATCGTCATCAAATACATATTGTACACTGTAGGCTTCATCTCCATCGAAGAGAACCTGTTCACCATCTAATAATTCACCATTGACCTCTAAAAAACAAAATGCTGTCTACCTCACTCTCACAGGTGTCGAGGGCATTGTCTGTCGCTGTCCACAGTGGAAAATATATATTTCACATCCTCACAGGCTGCAAAATCATCACCTTTAGAGGATCAGTCCAGGAAAAGGCGCAGAGAGGAATCACCATCAACTCTTCCTGCATGCTTGCGTCAAGCATCATCACCAGATCCAGCTACATTACCATATCAGCCTTTAAATCTGATTATACCATTTGACCATCCGGTACAGACTCCTTTATCACCATTAAACCTCTCACCACCAAGAAAAACGTTGAAGACGACCCCTGTCACCAATAAGAATATGGAAACCTCCATTGCCGTATAAATCACAAAGGAGTAGACAAACGTTACCTAATAGCTCTCCTTCATCTCAACATACAAGATCTTATACAAGATCCCAATGACGATACACTGATACCAGCATGACTTCTTATACTTTAACATCTACTGCTCAGTCATTATTCCAGGTATCACCTATTGATGACATCATCACTTTCCAAGATGTCTTAGCAAGAGGGGCATCGAAATTGAACATCCCCATGGAAGCACCACAACCTTCGATATCGGCGAGACTAGAAACACTCCGGTTTAGGCTAGCACCAAAAGCTCTCTTACCATGAGTACCAGGACTATTGGAAATAGCAGAGAAAAAAACATATGAATCCTGCAACCGTAAAAGCAGTAACACTGAGTTTACAGATAAAATGCAAACCTCCCCAGCAGGACCCTGCCATCCTAAGATCAAACCCAAAGACAGACTCTACAGTAGTCTGCCCAAGACCCACTTCAGCACCAAAGTCTGATGCTCCCCCTGAGAGCGACAGAGTGCAAAATAATTGACACAGATGAAAAATGTGTGGAAATGCTTGAACCCCCTTAAAAAATGCAAGTGCAAAACACTCCTCAGAATGTACCACAAAGAGATTTGCGATGACATGAAGTCGCTAATGGAAGATTTGCCAAAACATTGGCAAAAGGACAGTGGAAATGGCAAATGAAGGTTCCCTAGTATCAAACCAAGTGATAAGTGCGGCTGTAGACTCAGCAGAACTGCTAGAGGCTGCTGTCACACTCTGTCTTTGAGGGGATCTTCAACCCACCTGCCTCCCATGCCACTGGATTATCTATCACAGCCCTATATGCAACTGCCAGTCATGCAGGAGAGAGATGCCTCCCAGGTCCTAAAAGCAATAGGATCCCTTTTGTATCTCTGTTAAATGTGTGCCTTCAGACTGCATTTGTACATATATGTTTTTTGCTCAACTTCATTTTGCTATATTACCTATTGAAAGATGCTGCTATTCATTTCTATGAAAAAAGTGGGAGAAATCCTCGAACATTCATGAAAAATGAGGCCTTATTAGGCTTGCCTTCAACATGTCAACAGAGAAGATTCATGAAAAAAGACATTCTTTGATGCGGTTTCCATGAATTAAATTATATAGAAATGTGTTCTGGGGTCTGCATGTGCAGCAGGGAATTACTCATGCATTTATGACATGACTGAAGATTTCTGCAATGCAGAAGCAGAGCTACAGGCTTGTAACTTTTTCTTTCTTGACCCGAGGTGTGATACCTGACTCACTGCAATTTTAGTAGGGCAGTGAAAGGTCTAATTGTTGTAATATAGGCAACTTCTGTTACCGTTACACTGAAACACCTAATTAATTCAAAGAGCAGTCTGGAAGTTTAGAAAATTATAGAAGTAAATTCACTGTGCAAATTTTACTTTTGCTTATTGCTTTCTGGTGACTCTTGCTTTTCATTCCTCTAGTGTCCAAGGTGAAAGAAGAGATGGAGCCTTCTCTGTATGAAACGTCCCAATTGCTCGAATCTGCACCTGGGCCATCAACAGGAGTGGGCGAAAATGTTCCCAGACCCACAGAGAAAGTGGTGAAGAGGGGGAGGCCTCCCAAGAATCCAACAGTAACATCAGTGGCTGGCAAGGTGGCTCCTCGCACTTCCACACCAAAGAGGGCAAAGAAGGGAGAGACTCGATTTACGTGTGGCACATGCGGTAAGGGCTTCCGACGTGAGTCAGCCTTTATCCAGCATGAGAAAAGCCACACAGAAGAGGTCCCGTACACATGTGCTGAATGTGGTAAGAGCTTTGCACAGGTGGCTGACTGGTTGGCTCACAAGAAAACCCACACAGCTGATAGGCCATTCAAGTGCACCGAGTGTGGCAAGACATTTTCCAAGAAAGGGCACTTTTTGAATCATCAGCGGACTCACACGGGCGAGAAGCCGTTCCAGTGCACAGTGTGTGAGCAGAGCTTCATTCAAAGGGCTCAGCTCGCTAAACACAAGCTGACCCATAGTGAAGAGGCTTCAAAAGTTTGCATATCTCCCAATAATGAAGTGGTCTCTGCCAATGCTCATGGAGCTACCGTCACTGCTTCCCCAACCACCACTTCCCGATCCACCGCTTTCCCTACTCCACCCGCCCCCACACTGCCTGCCCCTACTCCACCTGCCCCTACTACGCCTGCCCCTACTGCGCCTGCCTCTACTGCGCCTGCCCCCACTGCGCCCGCCCCGCTGCGCCCGCCCTCGCTGCGCTCGCCCCCGCTGCGCCTGCCCCTCGCTGCGCCTGCCCCGCTGCGCCTGCCCCCGCTGCGCCTGCCCCCGCTGCGCCTGCCCCTGCTGCTTCCGCCCCCGCTGCGCCCGCCCCCGCTGCGCCCGCCCCCGCTGCGCCCGCCCCCACTGCGCCCGCCCCCACTACGCCCGCCCGCACTACGCCCGCCCGCACTACGCCCGCCCGCACTTCGCCCGCCCGCACTACGCCCGCCCGCACTACCCCCGTCCGCACTACCCCAGTCCGCACTACCCCCGCCCGCACTACCCCCGCCCGCACTACGCCCGCCCGCACTACGCCCCGCCCGCACTACGCCCACCCGCACTAAGTCTGCCCCTAACACACCGGATCTCTCCACGCATTCCCCCGACTCACCTGCCCCCACCACGCCTGCCTCAGCCGCACCTGCCCCCACCATGCCTGCCCCCACATCACCCGTGCAGCCTACTGCTACCCCCACTACACCTGTGCGGCCTACTGCTTCCACCAGAGGTAGGCGTTCCCATCCGGACAATCAAAAATCCAGGAGTGCCAAGGTGGCCAGAGAAAAGCACCTGAGTCCAGTGGTAAAAGGAACTCGAAAGAGCAGCAGAGTGCAGAATAAGACTGGTGAAGTCAAAGAGTAAAGAACAAGGGCTCTTAGGAATGCTCTGAGGACACAATGTTTAGAGCACAGAAAGACTACTGGTGGTCACTGGGGCTGGTTGTAGGAATGGGGGGAAAGGGTGTGCAAGCACAACCTTTGAAATGCAGTTACTAGGGAGCGTTCGGTGAGATGGTTAAATTGATCTAGTCTTCACCTCGATGTATGGCAAAAACTGACAGCGGTAGTATGTAGAGTGAGGATGGCAATAGCACAATTATCTGGACAGCCCTAATCCTGGCTAGAAGACTTGTTTATTGTGATGGTTTCAGAAAGAAATTCTCTGTAATCCTGTACTGCCATCAGCTGGTACTGTATGTATCGTTAGGGTTGTACTGCTACCCCGCTTACTAAATGCCATTGACCTGTGATTATCTTTAGTTATAGAGCAAAAACTCGTGACCCTGCTGAGGAACTTGCGCCTGTGGGTAAGAAGTGGAGAAAACGTCCATTTGCATCATTTTGCCATTGATCTAGGTACCAAATATTATGGCCTTTCCCAATGACTAGTGGGCTGTCCCAGAGGACATTAAGTTCTGCAAGTGATTCCTTCCAGCCCTGGGTGGAACAGACTTGGCATTGGCCCTTGTGGTGGCCGGACAAATGTGTATAATGGAATGCATCATACACAGGGCACTTATCTCCAGACATCAAATTCTGAAGAACCTGGACTTTTGTTGATAGAAGACTTAAAGTTGGACATGTCAAGCTGTGAAATTACCTAGTCTCTGTCCAGTAGTCTACAGTATTCCATCAGTCTTTGCAATTGGGGTCACCCTTTAAAAGTGCCTCAGGTATCCTGAAGAGAGAACGGGTGGGTGTCATGTCTTTGTTTCTGTTTCCCCATCATAATGTTCTCAGCTCTTCTCGTGTTTGCCAAGTTTATAGAAAGGGAACAGACTCCGTTTAAGTTCTAAACCATGAGTTTGACGAATATCTAGTATGACATGTCTGAAGTTGAGTTTTATCTCAAATAATATGTATTTCGTGTATTTAAAGATTATAACATGCATAGCCACTTGCTGAATGCCAGTGGCCATGCAAACCTTTTAAATAAAGAAATAAGTTTTAAAAGTTGACACAGTTTTTAAGGTTGTTGATTCATGAACTTGTGTTTACACTTTGATTCAAAAAAAGGAATTTTGTAAAAGACTTAAAGAATCTGACTCTTTAGTTGACGAGGGGATACATATGGAAAGTAGCATGAATATGGGTGGAGCAGGAATTTGGGGGGCAGTGGCGAGTTTGACAGTGGTATTGTAGGTGAGCACAAGATTAAAATTCAGAGCAGTAATCAGTAAAATGTTCTTTCCAAATTACCATTTTCTGATATTTTCTTTTCTGAAAATGTTCAGATAGTTCTAAAGGGAAAAGTACTTGTAACCCTGGTGAGTCGCACCCATGACCGGTACCGTGCAGTACTTTACAACATAAAATGAGCTCCAGCAGCTGAACCTGATGACTGCTTTCTCTTGACTGCCTGAGAAAGTGATGGCACTGCAGAATGCATCCCTGAGTGAAGGAAGTGATTGAGGGGCCAATCATTGCTTTTGTATATATGAACCTATGTGTCTGCAGCTAGAAAGGAGAAGAGTGAAACTACACAGATGCTGAGGCGGTTTTAAAATGGTAGACCGCAGTGATGTGGGACCTTTTGAGGGAGAGGGCCAACTATAACATCATTCTAATGTGGACCTCCTCTGGGAGCAACAGATAAGCAGCATGCATTGACCTAAGTAGGCATACCCAGTCAGTGCTGTTGGGTGAAAGGGTTACTAGGCTGACAATGTTTCTAAGGCTCCAGGCGTGCTGAGGAGTTGGTGAGGAATTCCAGCAGATTAGTGACCTTTGTGAGTGGCAGAAGGAACAATGGGTACTACAGAGGTCCTGTTGGCCTCACAATATTGGGGCAGTGCTGCAGGGAATATATGAAATAGCAAGCAATACCCAAAACGGTGTATGCAGGATATCGTCCTCCTCGCACACGGTAGGAGGAGTGATTGACTCTGATTGACTTGGTAATCGGTGGTCGGGATACATAAGGTTTCTAGATGGCAAAGTGCAGCACTTGGAGAACTGAGCTGACACCATGTAAAGGGAGGTCTTGGAACCGAACACCTTCCAAAACACAGTGGCAAATGCAAAGTATATACTTCAGAATGTGATGGAACACCTGAAAAAGTCTTACAGGGCTCTAGAGCTTCTCCAGTATTGGATCTTTTGTAGGCTCACATGCATAAATTGTTCCTGTTGTCAAGCTGGGAACCCTCAGTTAATGGTAGCACAAGAGCGTGTATGTATGCACTCACTAACATTGAAAACAGCCATAGACTATATGCAACCAATCAACGTTATTATATGACTTGACATCTGACTAATCAGTTGACAAGATCAAAGCTCTATCTACCTCAGGCTTGCAACTGTCGGATTTTCTACTGCATGTCTAGTGTTAGGGAATACTCAGGTGTGTGTCTCCATTTCAACTTGAACTTCACTGTTTGGAAGAAGAGTGGAAATATTTAACCATTTTTGTCTTGCTTATTACCACTTGGTGAGGCCATTGCTGCCTCTTCCTTCATTTTGTACTCAGTAAACCTATTTTACCACCTAAGGCCGAGTATGACTGAGGCATCTAAGAGGAAATCTTAGTTTAAGGTCTTTAAACCATGTGGGAAATGGACGATATACATGGAAGCTATACAAAATGCCTATACTGTTTGCATCTGGGGCATAAACCAAAGAAATGTGATAGGTGTATAAATTACTCAGCGAAGACACTGAAAAACAGGGAGGTGGCTAGTCCTGGCAATCCTGGAGAAAAAAGCAGACATCAACATATGACAAATAGAAGCACATTTGAAGCTAGCCCCTTCCACACAAGTCAAAGACTTAAGCAGGGGCTAAAGGAACCTCTGATGCTGCACTTAAGGGTCAGACTTTTGATCAGCCACCTTTTGCCAGGGGAAAGGAGAACTCCTAACTAGCATTATCACAAGTCCAAAAGGTCAGTGTCTCAGAGAGGCGGCTCGTTAGCATGGGTGTTAGGGCACCACCATCCATAGTTCCTTCTTCACTTTTAAATTAAATATTTAGCTCATACTGCAGTTACTGCAGCATGATTACTGTAGCCCTCCCTCTGCGCAAGGCTCAGGCAGTGCGTCACTCTTTCTGATATAACTCTAACCACAGATTCCTCACCTTTAGAATATTTCTTAGGCATCAAACTCGATCAGGAAATGTTAAGTAGTACCTCTGCTCATAGGTAGGTGTGTCATGCAGCTCCGAGCCCACGCCATTCTGCTCTGGAAGTGATGTATGAAGCCGCATATAAGGGCCAACGATGCGCTCCATCAGACATGCATCTGGAGCTACCCTTCGTCTTTTTCACAAGATTGTTTTCTCAAAGTTGAACTTAAAATGCCAGTGTGTAAGGGAAAATCTCACCCCCTAAGGTCACTGGCTTCAAACCTTGTAGGAACTGTCAAAGCAAATGTCTGTGTCAGATCCCCATTACGATTGTCTTTGGTGCTTAGGGGTGGACGATGACTTCAAGACCTGTAGCTACTACTGCGCCTTGATGAATCCAAAGGCCAACCGGGACCAGTACGCAAAGCTGCATGCTGCCAACAACCAGAAAACTGTCATGAACACTCAAGGTTGAAGGCAAGGTCCTGTTCTCGCTCACAAAGTCGGTCCCGTGGCAGATGTTCATTAGAGTCATAGTACTTGGGCAAGTAAAAAAAGAAGTCCAAGAAGGACTCTGCCCCTTGCTGTCACTCTCGAACTCCTGAGAAGGCGCAAGGACAAAAACATGACTTTTGGTCTCGCTCCCAAACTATATTTCCTTTGGAGCTGATTAGGACTCTCGTCCCATGGCAACCCGAGTTTTCCGATCCCTCAGCAACACTGCAGCAAATCCACGAGTTCTGCAAAGCTGTGTTGCGTCCCTTTGGCATGCTACCTGCTCCCTCTGGCGCGCCTCCAGGATCCAAGTAATTGCGAGCACCTCCACCTTGAAATCTCTTGGCTGGTCCTCTCTCAGCACCAAATGGAAGATCTGGGCCCGTTACCGGCCTCGCACCGGCTGTGGTGCTGAAATCCGTCTTCACGCCATAAGCCACGCCAGACCCCGGAGCTCTGACACCAGTTGACGAAGCACACCCGATACTGCTGCCCTGCTCTAAGCTGACTCCACTTCGACCAATGCTGCACCCTGATCCCTCTGGGCCGCAGCCTTCGGGCAAGCCATAGGACTCTGACACATTGCCCTCAAGGAAGGGCCCAGGTCATCCACAATTGTTTTAGCACAGACTGTGAGACCGACTGTTATGTCGAAGGGGATGAATTTGCTCGACCAAACTGTGAGGGACACTAATATGACAAACTACAAGATAGATGCCAGTGGACTGGATACTTCTCCAGACACTGGTCTGTTCTCTTCACCTGGGCTGACTACTGAAGACCGTGCCTCCTTTGCAGTGGTGATGTGAAGGACTACTAAGGCGTTTAACCTCCAGTTGCCCACTATGGAGGTGAAAACCAATGTTCTCAGCAGAGTCCTCCACCCCGGACAAAATTCTGCTAAGCCCTGGCTGCCTTTTCAATGAGGCCCTCACAGACACACATCTTGGGACATGGGCAAAACTTTTGTTCA
This sequence comes from Calotriton arnoldi, assembly GCA_963921515.1. NCBI lineage: Eukaryota > Metazoa > Chordata > Amphibia > Caudata > Salamandridae > Calotriton > Calotriton arnoldi. The sequence continues at coordinate 573,632 of CAWUFW010011075.1, forward strand.
GGACCTGTTAGACTTGGCTTTTTCAGCAGGTTTACCCCCAGACTTTTTGCTTTTTGGCCTCCTGTTTTTGACCCTGTGTGTGCTGGTTTTAGGACTCTGGGCACTTTACCACTGCTAATCAGTGCTAAAGTGCATATGCTCTCTGTGTAAAATGTGTTATGGATTGGCGTTTCCATGATTGGCCTATTTGATTTATGTGTCAGTCCCTTGTAAAGTGCACTGAGAGTGCCAGGGCCTGTAGATCAAATGCTGTTGGTGGGCTGCAGCACTGGATTGTGCCACCCACGCAAACAGCCCTTAAAGTGTAACTCTGGCCTGCCATCGCAGAGCCTGTGCGCAGCCTGGGGCTGCCATGTCGACTTGGCAAGTGCACACACTTGCAAGCCCCTAAACCTTCCCTTCTCTACCTGTTAGTCACCCCTAAGGTAGGCCCAAGGTACCCCTGTGGGCAGGGTGCATTGTATGTGAAAGGTAGGACATGCCCTGGTGTGTGTGGTATGTCCTGATAGTGAATTACAGCCTATTTCGTTTTTCACTATTGCAAGGCTACCTGTTCCCCATAGGCCAGAATGGGCAGTTTTGATTATTACAGCTTATAATCCTAACTGACCCAGGGAACATGGTAGAAATTCGAGTTTAGTATGCCTGGACTCAGAATGATAAAATGCATCTTTTAGTAAAGTTGGTTTTAACATTCTGTGTTTGAAAATACCACTTTTAGAAAGTGGGTATTTTCTTGTCTAACCATCCAAGCCTGCCTCTGCTAGGTTGTGTATTCCTTGTCTTGAGTGAGAGTTACAGGGGCTGGGGGATGCCAGGAGACAGGGTGAGTCAGCACAGGGCTGAATAGCAAGATCTACATGTAGATGGGTGGGAGGAGATGCACCTGGGACCTGAATAGGGCTGGGCCTTCCCTCCACAATGCTGGCTCCACCTCCTGTGGTGCGTCTGATGTCCCTGGCCTGCACTGTGAAAGGAAAGAAGGAGTCTTGTCAACAAAGTGCTCCAGGACTGACCAGAACTGGTTTGGACCAGGCAAAGGCCTCTCTGCCTTCAGAGGACAAAGAGAAATTGAGGATAAAAAGGGGGACCCAAACCCCAGAAAATTAGATCTCGCTGGAATCAAGGAACCTGCTAAGACGAAGAGCTGGAAGAGCTGCCAGGAGGAGTACTGCCCCTTTGCTGTGTTGTTGATTTGTTGGGTTTGCCTGCAGCTGCTGCTTCTGCCTTGGGCAGTGAAAGGACTGGACTGAACTTTCTACTACTTGTGCTGAGAATCTCCAAGGGCCTGAAACCGAGCTGGCCTCCTGTTAAGAAGTCTCAGGGACTGCAAAGACTTCACAACCCTCTGGGTACCGCTTCTGGAACCGCTGTTTCAGTTGCCACAGAGGAAGGGAACCGCAACCGACTCCGTCAACCGACTCCATCGCTGGCCCGGTGTCCTGTTTGCACCGCAGACCGCACCGTCCGCATCTCGCACCGCAACCCTGGTCTCACCGACGACGTCCGACGCCATCGCCACCAAGCCGCTGCTTGCACCGTGACCTGTGGGCACCGCAGTTCGCATCGCATCGCTTCACTGTGCCAGCCGGACCAGACCGACGCTGTCGCTGCAACTGGCTCAACAATCGTGGCTGCATCGCAGTTGGGGCACCACTCGCACGCTTCGCGACGCACCGCTCCGACTCGCACCGCTGTCCGACGCCAGCTCCCGCACTCCGGCTTGGTCGCCTGCATCGCAACCTGTCAGCACCGCATCGAGCACCGTCTCACCCTGCCCCGCACGCCTTGGACTCACCGACTCCGTCTGCACGATTGTCACCGAGCCGCTGCCTGCACCGCATCGAGAGGACACAGCGCCCTGCACCGCTTCCATCTTGCACCGCAACCGCGACGTACGCCGACCGGCTCGCACACTCCATGCCCGCCACAACGAGAAAAGGTGCTGTGACCGAGTCTGTTCACGACTCTGCTGGCCCGTATCGACGCGGTCGGCTGGAACTGTTAGACTCTGTGGTTTTCAGCATCACGGTAGACTCGGACGGAGCTACCGACTCGTACGAACTTTGTTTTTGAACTATTCCTGCAAAGGAGAAGTTATCTTGCAACATAATCACTTTTAAAGTACTGTACTGTGGATTTTTATCGTATTTGGTCTTGTTTTAAAGTATATAAAAATATTGGATATTTTTCTAAACTGGTGTGGTGTCAGTTTGTAGTGCTTACACTGTATTACTGTTGGTTATGTGCAAATGCTTTACACACTGCCTCTAAGATAAGCCTGACTGCTCGTGCCAAGCTACCAAGGGGGTGAGCAGGGGTTATTTTAGGAGTGTAACTCCCTTACCCTGACTAGGAAGAAGGGTCCCTACTTGGACAAAGGTGCAAGCCCTTGCCAACTAGAGATCCCATTTCTAACAGGACCACTGGTAAATAGCCGAATAACAAGACGACCCAGCTTTCCTAATGCAGCATCTGACCCGAAAGCTTGGTGGAGCAAGCATTCTCGAGCAGAGTCAACCAAAATGCCTTCCCCACTACCCCACCAGGAAGAGAGTCCAAGTGCCTCAAAACCTTTGGCAAGCGTATTTCTCCTCCTCTCCTCTGACATTAGTCTGTTAATGCCAGCTTCCTATGAGGCTACTTTTCTCATGCCCTTTAGGATTCCGTAGCGGGTACTACCTGCTGTACCGGATGACTTGTGACCCACACTTACACAAACCATTCAGAATGTCTGCAATGTGACAAAATGCATGATTCGCAGTGGGTTGGACAATCCTGATTGCCTTGGTCGGGCAGTTGGCACCAGCGTGAAACAAGGCATTACTGGATGAGATCTACAGGCTTCTCTGGGGATGTCCAATCTTCCCTAAGGGACATGCCTTTCTATGGCGCTTGCTTTTTTGGCAGGAAGGCAGACTCTGCACTTTAAAGGCAGCAAGGCCACAGCTCGGTCCTTGGGCCTATCTATTCCAACGCATCAGTTTTGCATAATTTCACCGTCTCTGAAGCTATGGTAGGGGTTTTCAGTACTTCCAGCCTGTGCAACCAATCCAGCAGACTCTACATTCTTTTCATGGCAAAGGCCCTGGTACACTCAGATAACGTGGACAACTAGGGCAGCGAGCAGCCCAACCCCACACTCCCCAAGTTGTGGCAGCTGCAAAACCTCTTTGCTGAACCCTTCATGGCGCATTCCTACCCTGTCAGAGGCAGGATTTGACATTTTATTTCAGGGTGACAAACCATTACTTTAGACAAGTGAGTCCTGCAAGTTATCTAGTTGGCTCACGCCCTTCTCTTCTTACCCTGTCGCACCTCCCACCACCTTCACAACGGCTAGCAGAGGACCATCTTTCCCTCTTGCAACTGGAATTGCAGGTTCTTTTGGCCAGAGGAGCCTTAGAGAGGGATCCGGCCTCAGACGTAGGAACTGGGTGTTATTCTTACTACTTATTTGTACCGAAGAAGGACAGTGGCCTTCTTCCTATTTTAGATTTCCATCCTCTCAATGCCTATCTGTGGAAGGACAAATTCAAGATGTTCACTGTAGTCCAGGTCTTGTCTGCTCTCGACCCTGGAACCTTGATGGTAGTGTTGGACACGCAGGAGGCTTATTTCCTATTCCGCATCCTGCAGGCCCACTGGCGCTGCCCGCAGTTCACAGTGATCAAGGAGAATGTTTGGTTTTCAGTGCTCCCATTTGGCCTGACCAGTGACTCTTGGGTGTTCATGAAAGTGATACCAGTGGTTGCAACGCATCTTCGGAGGTGAGAGATGCCAGTCTTGCCTTGACGACTTGATGCTGAAGGCTGACTCTCCCCAGGCAATTGTCACCCACCTCCAGACTATGTCGAGTCTCTTAGCATTTTTGTGGTTTCCTAGCAACGTGCCAAAATCGCACCTGAATTCTTTGCAGATGCTTCTTTTCATCTGATCTGTGTAGTTTTGTGCCTCCCCCGGAGTGTGGATTCCAGGGCATTCGGGCTATGATTGCTTCAACCTCTCTCCTGGATCTCAGTGAGGATGTCTCTGAGGCTGTTCATACTGACAGCCACCTGCATCTTGCTTGTCAAGCATGCTTTATGGCATATGCTGGCTCTGCAATGGGATCTGAAGACACTGTGGGCACAGCATCAGGGAGATCTCTCAGACCATAGCCACATTTTGGAGGAGACTGCAATTGACCTGCAGTGGTGGCTATTGGACTTAGATTGGGTCAGCGGCAGACCCCTCTCCTTACCTCACCCAGACCTAACAGTGGTGATGGATGCATCGCTTCTGGCTTGGTGAGACTATCTTGGAGATGTGGAGATCATAGGCATCTGATCTCCAGCGGATGCCCGGTTCCTCATCAGACTCCTGGAATTGCAGGCCATCCACTTAGTGCCAAAAGCCTTCTTGAAATTCATCAAAGTGTGGTCGATGTATGTGCTCACGAACAACCCCACCACCCTATGTTACTCCAGCATGCAGAGTGGGGTGGGGTCATGGACCCTGTCAGGCGGCGCTACTCCCCTGGAGATTTTCCTGGTGTTCCTTCCTGGTGGCTCCCTCTCTAAGTGAATGCAGCTTGTGCGCTTTAGTCTTCAGCCATGTGATGCATGAATGAGGCTGCATGCCAATCGGTGAGTGCCAGTGCATTAATTTCCTTCCAACTCTTCAAAAGGGGGGATGGGTTTAACAAGCCCCTGTTACTTATACCCCCGACGAGTTGTATAAAAAAAAAGGGGGTTAACACCAGGCTATCGGTGGCTTAATGCTAAGTACACCTCTCTTCTGATGGATACTTCAATGCTCAGATTCCTCACCTTCTGAATATCCCCAGGGACCACTCTGTATCTGAAAACCTTTTTCAGCAATCCCATTGCGCGTCTTTAGATGGTGTCCTGCAACTCCACATCTGGTTAGTCCTGCCCCAGATATGAAGTTGGGGCCCTTACATAGCCACTACCTCTGCACACTGATGTTGGTTGTTTTCTTTCCACGCCTTCAAACGCAGATCTGGAGCTTTCTCCATCCAGTTCTGTAGGCCTCACAAACTTTTTCCCAAAGATTTTCCAGTGTGCAAGGGTCATGGCCCCTCCGGAAACAACAGGTTTTAAACCATTCAGGGACTGCCGCAAACAGATGTCTGTGATGGATCCCCATGAGGCCTGTCTCTGGTGTCCGGACTCAAACCCTAACAACGTCACTCAACATGTCTGCGAAGTTGAACCCAAAGGCCATACAAGACCCTGATGCTAAGCTCTACTTTGAACGACGAAGAAATGCCGGTTTCGGTTGAAGTCAAGAGCGTGGATATGCTCTTGCTCCCAGGGCCACTCTCGAGATTGTTCATCTTTGAGGTCAAGATCCTCCGGAAATTCAAAAAAGTAAAAGAAGCCCAAGAAGTCGAAGCATGGCTTCCCCTCATTCTGCCACGAGGAGTCCCGCTACGCCCTGGGTACTTTCAGGTCGCAACCTCGGTCTCTGTCCTTGGAACCTACCTCAGCCCTAGTACTGATGCACCCTGACTTCTCCATGCCATTGGCGACACTGCAACTACACCGCAAATTCAAGGACGTCATGGACAGAATATTTGGTACCTGACCATATTCCTCTGGATTGCCTTCAAGCTACTAGGATCTGACGTGGGCTTCAGTCGATTTCTTTCAGGCAGATTCGTCCCCGACATAGACTATGTCACTTGACCCCGTCACGGAGTCCCTCCTGACTCCATCTGACACCAAGACTGAGGCTGTTAACAGTGCCACAACCAATGCTGAAACCCCAAGTGGCAACACCGATGCTGCCGACGCTGGCAGAGGAGCTGATAGTCCTTTCGGACTCTGAAAGTCAAGCACCACAACTTCAACCGATGTCAAACCACCCCGACCACATCCCCATTGTGAGAATGCCACAACAATACAAGATGCCTGACCCTGATAATGACGACGAAAATAATATTTATGGCGATGAGAACATATTAATTGACCTGCAGGATGCCGGATACATCCCTGATACATTCCCTCAGACTGGCCTCCATTCACCCACACTGGCTACAGAGGAGTGTGCCTTTTTGCCGCAGCTATAAGGAGAGCTGCAGAAGTAGTAGACCTTGTACTACCAACCAGCAAAATAAAAACCATCCTGACAGAGTTCCTTCAACCAAGACCGACATCTCATGAGACTCTAATACTGTTTTTGAAGCTCTAACAGACACACTGCTTGGCACCTGGGCAAAGCCAGGATCTTATCCCTAAGTCAATAGGTTAATTGCAAGGCATGTCCGGCCTGCTCTGGGGGGACCTGGCCTTCCCCCTCCAGCACCCTATTTCAGAGAGCCTTGTGGTGCAAACCTCCACAAGTAAATTGAACCCCAATGCGTTTCTGACCTCCCTACCTGACATAGTTGAAACACATGGAGGCATTCATTAAACAAATGTTCTCCTCACGCAGCCTTGCGCTTAGATTGGTAAACACCACCTGCCTCCTGGGGAGGTATTCTTATGAGTTGTGGAGCATGATGGCAAACATGTTGCCAACCGTTCCAAATGATATTAGGCCCAATTGTCAATGCCTTATCCAGAATGGCCAGGACGCTGCAAAGTACTCCCATCCGAATGGACCTGGACACTACAGACTGCTTGAATAGGGTAGGCAGGACCAGAGTGGCGCTTCTTTGCCACGCTTGGATCCGCTCCACAAGTTTTTTGTGTAACGTCCAACAGTCCCTCATGGATATGCTATTCTATGTCACACTGCTTCCCTATAGAGACTAGACGGATTCAGCCCTGTAGTACTTTACAGAAAGTAAAGTGACAGGGTGCTCTCTTGGTTTGGCAACGCTGGTACAGCAGTTTCCTAAGCAGTTTCGCCCCTTTCGGGTCATCAGAAGAGGGTTCCGAAGAAAGCAGTGTCAAACCTTGCTTCAACAGCAGCATGCCTCAAGCCTTTCAAGGCGGACGTCAGGGATCCAGCTGTCAGCGTCCAGGCCACCAGGGCCAACGGACTTCCCAAACTCCTGTCGCTTCCTCCACAGGCGCTGCAAAGCCCCTTCCTTTTCATCTCCAAGTCACACGCCACCCAGTAGGAGGTCGAGTCACCTTTTACCTCCCTGAGTGAATGAGCATCACATCTGACTAGTGGATGTTCAAAATTGTCCTAAATGGTTACTCTCTGCCTTTTCTGACCAACTCCCCTCACCCCCCACTCCCCACCTGACATAACACCTACACCATAACACCTCCTGGAGGACCACTTGTCCCTACTTCAAGGAGTGGTTCAGACGCTCTTGGCCAAGGGAGTCATAGCGAGGGTGCCAGCATCAGAAATCGGGACTGGTTGCTATTCCTATTACTGTTCGTTACCGAAAAATGATAGAGGTCTCTTTCCTATCTTCTGTCTTTGCTGTCTGGAAGTCTTCCTCCAGGAGGATAAGTTCAAAATGCTGCTCACTCTTGCGTGGTCACATTGAAGCTACCATATGCCTAATTGCACACTCCCGTCCTGCAGTCCCACAGATGCTACCTGCAGTTTCAGGTAGCCCACAAGTATTTTCAGTACTCAGAGCTCCCCTTCAGTCTTAACAGTGCACCCCAGGAGCTCTCGAAACTGATAGTGGTGGTCGCTGCCCAGCTGCAGAGGTTGGGAATACTAGTCTTCCCATATCTCAACAACTGGCTGCTAAAGGCGACCATCTCAAACAATTATAAACCACCTCCAGGCGATGGCCAGTCTGTTGACATTGTTGGGTCTTTCCATCAACGTGCCAAAGTGACACCTGACTCTTTCACAGTAGCTCCCCATTATCCAAGCTATCCGGGACGTGGTGCTCTTCCAAGCCTTCCCCCAGCCTGAATGTCCTAGACTCATTGAGGCTAGATCCTGATATTTCAACCTTTGACCTGGGTCTCAGTGAGAATGGCTCTGAGGCTTCTTGACCTTCTGGCCTCCTGCATCCTGCTGTTGCACCATGCCGTGTGGCACATGGAGACTCTGCAGTGGGACCTGAAGTCTCAGTGGGGCCAGTACCAAGGGAAACTTTCGGATTACATCCAGGTGTCAGAGGAGACTGCAAAAGACCTGCAGTAATGGTTGTTGGACTGCATTCGGACAGGGGGCAGACCCCTCTCCCAACCCCTTCCAGAGCCAACTGTCGTGATGGATGCATAGGGCAAAGTGGTGTTGTGGGTCCTGTGCTAGGAGGCTTTGTGTCTTTGGAAGTGGCTGAATCATCAGAGCATCTCCTTGTTTGTTCAGCAGCTGGCACGATCTTTGAACAACCTTTTTTTTTGTGTTGCCTCGTCTGTTCTCACCAACCCCATTTGTGATCCCTCTGTGGAACCTTAATTTTGTTTTCCCTTTTCTCATGTGTGTCCTGTTTGAACCAATACAGAATTATTTTTAAGGCCTCCCAGTGATCAAAATGACCATTTTTCCTCCTATTCACACTTATTTTAGTCTAAAAATTATGGTTCACATCCAACAGTCATTTACAGTCAAAAGATTAAACATTAAAAAAATCACCATTCCTGACTATTTGGAGAAGGTTCCTTAGGTCATCGTTGTTCATTAGAAAATTGATTGTTCGAGGCATGTGAGCTGCAGAGCTCACACTGAGCATTAGATCGCCATCTGGTGTTGGGCTCGGATGCTTGCACTTTGTTGTTGTCTTAGAAGAAGTCTTTGTAGTCAGGAGATAGGTGACTCCTCCCTTGGACGATAGTGCGCATGGGCATCGACTCCATCCTCAGATTGTTTTTTTCCGCCATTGGGTTCGGATGCAATTTTTGCGCACCGGTTCGAAACTTCGTTTTGAAACGTTTCATCGCGCAAAACTTCCTACAAACTTTCTATCTCGACGCGCCTCTCATCGATTCCTTTTCCAGCCGTCGACGCGGGCCGCTGGGCCCATCGACGCCGTGAGGCCTACGGCTCATGGAAAGGACGCCCTTTCGAAAATGCCCCCAGTGTGGAGCAAAATTCCCCACAGTGACCATCACGAGGTCTGTAACCTGTGCCTTTCGCCCGACCACAACGAGTCCAGCTGTCCAGCTTGCTCCTCCTTTCGATCGAAGAAAACGATCCGGGATCGCCGAGCTCGAAGGCACGTCATGGCGCAGAGATCCGCTCCAGAACCCGTGGACATCTTCGACGAAGGCCCAGATGTCCCTGAAGAAGATTCCGAAGATCTCCAAATCGTGTCAGAGGCAGAAGACTCAGACGACCCCATCACTCCTGGGCAACGAGTGAGTACTACTGCCCCTACCCCAACCCCCCCACCAAAGAAGGCACCGGTCAAGACTTCGCCCGTTGGCCCCAGTCGCAACCGAAAACACACTTCAGAAGCCCCGCCTTCGAGCCCGGCTCCGAAGAAAAAATTCAAGCCTTCCGATCCCTCGGCACCGAGCAAACCGCATGTGCTAGTCCCACCGGCACCTTCGGCGCTGAAGCCAAAAGAACACTCGGCTCCGAAATCGACACTGATTCCTTCCACCTCTAAACACAAACCCGCCTCGAGCACATCGAAGCATGGGGATAAGCCGGCGTCGAAACTTAAACATCACGCCACAGCCCCTAAGCCAAAGCCTTCGGAGCCGACAACCAAGCCTAAGGATTCTTCCACGCCTCCTAAGGCCAAAGAGCATAAAACGCAGCCACCACCCCGCTCGGAACCGAAAAAGTCAGCGCCGAAACCAGTTAGCGAGGAAGAGGAGCTTTTTCATCCGGATCCTGTTGATCCTAAGCAAACAAAGATCCACATTAACCCCAAAACAGGACATCTCACAGCTGTACCACGCCACAAGCCAGTACCTGTGGAGAAGAAAGACTGTGCCACTTCACCTATGTCTCCTTCTCCTGTCCTTCCATCTAACACCCCTCCTCTTCACAAACCTGTTACACCGCCTCAGCCTGTAACATCTCCACCACATACACCACCTACACATCATTATCACGATGACATAGGGGACGGTGGTGACCCTGATGACCCATTCACTGATCCAAATGACCCACCCCAAGATGATTGGGATTACAATGATCCAATCGATCCCCCAGACCTCCCAAGCCCTCTTCCATACCCAACAAAACCCTCTCCTCCGGATGATAATATTGGGTTTGGGCAACTCATCAACAGGGCTGCTGTTTTTCATGGGGTACACATGCATACAAACGCACCAGAGGAGGATTTCCTATTAGATACATTTGAACAGTCCCAAAAAACTGTACAAATATTACCAATGATTAAAGGGGTCATTAAGCATGCTCCTGACATATTTAAAGATCCTGTACGCGCCAGGATTTTTAACCCCAGGATCGATAAAAAATATAGGCCTGCCCCTGACGATCCTGCGTACATTAAAGGCCAGCTGCCTCTAGACTCAGTAGTCTCCAATGCTAGGAAACGAGCTAATTCTCAAACCTCGGGGGACGCACCGCCCCCTGATAAAGAATCAAAATTACTCGACGCATCTGGCAAAAGAGTGGCTGCGCAGGCCGCCAATCACTGACGCATAGCCAACACTCAAGCATTGCTGGCCAGATATGATAGGGCCCACTATGACCAATTAGAAACCCTTTTACAACACTTGCCTGACCAGTATAGAACTCAAGCAAATGACCTAATTCAAGAGGGCAAACTAGTCACCAACGCCTCAATTAAATGTGCCCTTGATGCAGCTGACACTGCCGCTAGGTCTGTGAACACTAGCGTACTGCTCTGAAGACATGCATGGCTGCGCATTTCAGGCTTCAAGCAGGAGGTCCAAACCACTATTCTAAATCAGCCGTTCAATCATAACCAACTTTTTGGACCGGCTGTAGACACTGCTCTTGAAAAGATGAAGAAAGAGGCAGAAACTGCCAAGTCAATAGGAGCGTTGCAGTCTCCGCAACCGCGTGGCTCCTTTCGTCGCTCCTTTTACAGAGGAGCCTCCAGGAACATCAGCACCGATAGTTCATCTTCTTTCAAAATCACCACCCAAACATCCCCCAATAGAGGATATTTTAGAGGAGGTTACAGAGGGAACAACAGTAAAGGCAGAGTCCGCGGTAACACCAACACCCGTACCTCCCCTGTTGCTAAACAGTGACTTCCCTCCACTTCCCCCCGACCATTCCACTCCTGTCTGGGGAAGATTAGCACAGTTCCTACCTGTCTGGAACTCCATCACAACAGACAGGTGGGTGAGACAAATTATCCAACATGGTTACTGCCTGGAACTTACAGCTATCCCCCAAACATACCACCCAAGCAGCGTCCAATGTCCGCAGACCATCTTACACTTTTAAAGCAAGAAGTTCTCTCACTGCTTCAAAAGCACGCCATAGAGCCGGTCCCTTTACTACACCAGGGAACAGGGGTTTACTCCCTGTATTTCCTAATCCCCAAAAGGACGGGACCCTAAGGCCAATTCTAGACCTCAGACCCCTCAATCAGTATATACATTCGGATCATTTTCACATGGTCACTCTCCAACAAGTGCTTCCCTTACTACAACAAGAAGACTTCCTTGCTACACTAGATCTCAAGGACGCCTACTTCCACATTCCCATACATCCTGCTCACAGGAAGTATCTAAGGTTCGTACTCGATGGACAACACTACCAGTTCAAAGTCCTTCCATTCGGGGTCACCACTGCTCCAAGGGTGTTTACCAAATGCCTTGCAGTAGTAGCAGCGCACCTACGAAGACAGCAGATACATGTCTTCCCATATCTGGACGACTGGCTCATAAAAGCCAGATCATTCAACCAGTGTGTCCAACACACTCATCAAACCATTCAAACACTACACAACTTGGGGTTCACAATCAACTATACCAAGTCGCACCTCCAGCCCTCCCATGTACATCAATATCTAGGGGCCACAAACACTTCCACAGCTCTAGCTTATCCCAGCCCAGCCAGGATAGCCAGTATACAAGCCCTCATTCCCAAATTTCAGATCCAACACTCTCCCAGCCAGAGTGTTCATGCAACTAATAGGCATGATGGCATCTTGCATTTTCATCGTACCTCACGCAAGGCTTCAAATGCGTCCCTTACAAGAGTGTCTAGCACACCAATGGAATCAGGCTCACGGACAACTTACAGATCTGGTGTTGGTGGACAGCCACACACATCGCTCTCTGCAGTGGTGGAACACAAAAAACTTATCCAAAGGGCGGCCGTTCCTCGAGCCTGTTCCACAAATAGTACTAACAACAGACGCATCACTCACAGGATGGGGAGCACACCTGTTAGATCATACAACACAGGGCAAGTGGACCACTCAACAAAGACTGCTCCACATCAATCATCTAGAACTACTAGCAATATTCCTAGCCCTCAAATCCTTTCAACTCCACGTACAAAACAAAGCCGTCCTGATCCGAACAGACAACATCACGGCTATGTATTATATACAAAAACAGGGGGGGACACATTCTCTACAACTGTCCCAACTTGCACAGAACATTTGGAGGTGGGCCATTCCACTAAACATATACATTCTCGCTGAACACCTACCAGGAGTTCACAATCAGATTGCCAATCTATTAAGTCGGCAGACACAACAGATTCACGAATGGGAACTACATCCACAGGTTCTTCTACCTTTTTTCCAGATGTGGGGCCAACCAGACCTAGATCTATTTGCCACCCACCAAAACGCAAAATGCCCAACCTTCGCCGCCAGGTTCCCACACCCGCAGTCCAAGGGCAATAATGCGATATGGATGAATTGGTCAGGCAGATTTGGGTACGCTTTTCCGCCACTCATTCCGCTAGTAGTACGCAAGCTCCGACAACAATCGCTAAAAATTATCCTAGTAGCTCCCACATGGGCACGCCAACCGTGGTTCACAACACTGCTGGAACTATCAATAGTCCCACACCAAAAACTACACCTCTCCCCATCACTACTAACGCAGAACCATGGAGAGATAAGGCACCCCGATCCATCTCAACTGAATCTTGCGATCTGGCTCCTGAGGTCCTAGAGTTTGGTTACCTTAACCTACCACCGGACTGTATGAACATCATTAAAGAGGCCAGACGCCCTACCACCAGAGCTTGCTACGCAGCAAAGTGGAAAAGATTAGCTATTTACTGCAATAACAATAATATCCAGCCACTACATGCCTCCATACAAAACATCATTTGCTACTTACTACATTTGCAAAGATGTAATTTAGCATACTCATCCATACGTCTGCACCTAGCAGCACTTGCTGCTTGCTTACAGAACAGACAACACTTATCACTCTTTAGGGTCCCAGCCATTAAAGCCTTTATGGAAGGCCTTAAACGGATCATACCTCCCAGATTACCACCTTCTCCAGTGTGGAATCTTAACATCGTGCTTACTAGGCTCATGGGTCCCCCATTTGAACCTCTGCATAAATGTGAACTTCAATTCCTCACATGGAAAGTAGCTTTCCTTATTGCAATCACCTCTCTCAGGAGGGTGAGTGAGATCCAGGCTTTAACCATACAAGAACTATTTTTACAAATACATGGTAACAAAATAGTTCTCAGGACAAACCCAAAATTCCTTCCTAAAGTGATTTCTCCTTTCCACCTTAATCAATCTGTAGAGCTACCAGTGTTTTTTCAGAACCCGGACTCCGTAGCAGAAAGAGCTCTCCACACCCTAGACGTCAAAAGAGCTCTAATGTATTACATTGACAGGACCAAGTCATTTCGCAAAACAAAACAATTGTTTTTAGCTTTCTCTCCACCACATAAGGGTAACCCCATCTCAAAAGCTGGGATTGCAAGGTGGATTGTTAAATGTATTCAAATATGCTACCGAAAGGCCAAACGCACATTATCAATTCCCCCTAGAGCGCACTCAACACGCAAACTAGGGGCTTCCATGGCATTCTTAGGGAACATTCCCCTAGAACACATCTGTAAGGCAGCCACATGGTCTACACCACACACCTTCACTAAACACTATTGTGTTGATGTGCAAGCCAAGCAACAAGCTTCTGTGGGCCAAGCTGTTCTTAAAACACTTTTTCAAACTACTGCAACACATACAGGTGACCACCGCTAGGGGAGATACTGCTGTACAGTCTATGCTCAGTGTGAGCTCTGCAGCTCACATGCCTCGAACGGAAAATGCTACTTACCAGTATGCATCTGTTCTTGGCATGTAGAGCTGCAGATCCTCACACGCCCACCCACCTCCCCGGGACCTGTATGTGTTCCAGTCCTATCTTACTTAGATATACACACATGGGCATCTCTTTCTTTTCTACTAACTCCATCTTTCCCATTATGGCGAAAAACAATCTGAGGATGGAGTCGATGCCCATGCGCACTATCGTCCAAGGGAGGAGTCACCTATCTCCTGACTACAAAGACTTCTTCTAAGACAACAACAAAGTGCAAGCATCCGAGCCCAACACCAGATGGCGATCTAATGCTCAGTGTGAGGATCTGCAGCTCTACATGCCAAGAACAGATGCATACTGGTAAGTAGCATTTTCCTTTTGGACTGTAAAAAAAGAAAAAGATTCAAAATGTCAATTGTATTGTGCCTCATGTTGAATAACCACTTTTCAATGTCTCCCAGTGACCAAAATTGCCATTTTTATAATATTTTCCTCCTACTCATTAGCTTGTATTTTGCCTGATTTCGAGCATGAAAATGACTCTAAACACTTATTGTGGTTCTAAAAGTGATGGTTCACATCTGAAAGTCATTTACAGTCAAAAGAGATATTTTAGTTCCAAAAGTGATGATTCACATCTGACAGTCATTTACAGTCAAAAGATTAAACATTCAAAAAATCACTATTACTGACTATTTAGAGAAGGTTCCATAAATAATCGTTTTTCATCCGAAAATGGATTTTTTGGAATCAAAATGTCAATTGTATCGTGCCTCATGTTGAATAACCACTTTTTAAGGCCTCCCAGTGACCAAAATTGTCATTTTTATAGACTTTTCCTCCTACTCACTAGCTTGTATTTCACCTGATTTCAAGCATGAAAATGACTCTAAACACTATTTTAGTCCAAAAATTACGGTTCATATCCGACAGTCATTTACATTCGAAAGATGAAACATTCAAAAAATCACCATTGCTCACTATTTGGAGAAGGTTCCTTAGGTCATCGTTGTTCATCAGAAAATTGATTTTTTGGACTGTAAAAAAAGAAAAATTCAAAATGTCAATTGTATTGTGCCTTATGTTAAATAACCACTTTTCAATGCCTCCCAGTGACCAAAATTGCCATTTTTATAGACTTTTCTTCCTACTCATTAGCTTGTATTTTGACCGATTTCGAGCATGAAAATGAAAGTAAACACACTTATTTTAGTTGCAAAAATGATGATTCACATCTGACAGTTATATACAGTGAAAAGATGAAATATTTAAAAAAAATCTCCATTAATTACTATTTGGAGAAGGTTCCTCAGCTCCGGGGGTCATCGTTTTTCATCAGAAAATCTGTTTTTTGGACTGTGAAAAAATTATTCAAAACGTTAATTTTATTGTACCTCATGTTGAATAACCACTTTTAAGGCCTCCCAGTGACCAAAATTGTCATTTTTATAATCTTTTCCTCCTATTCATTAGCTTGTATTTTGCCTGATTTTGAGCATGAAAATGACTCTAAACACACTTATTGTAGTTCTAAAAGTGGTGGTTCACATCCAAAAGCCATTTACAGTCAAAAGAATAAACATTCAAAACATCACGATTACTGACCATTTGGAGAAGGTACCTAAGGTCCGTGGGTCACCGTTTTTCAACAGAAAATTGATTTTTTGGACTGTACAAAACAAATTCAAAATGGCAATTGTATCGTGCCTCATGTTGAATAACCACTTTTCAAGGCCTCCCAGTGACCAAAACTGTCATTTTTATAGACTTTTCCTTCTACTCAGTAGCTTGCATTTTGTCCGATTTCGAGCATGAAAATGAATCTAAACGCACATATTTTAGTTCCAAAAGTGATTATTCGCATCTGACAGTCATTTACAGTCAAAAGATTAAACATTCAAAAAAATCACCATTACTGACTATTTAAAGAAGGTTCCTTAGGTCATCGTTTTTCATCCGAAAATGGATTTATTGGACTGTAAAAGAAGAAAAAAATCAAAATGTCAATTGTATCGTGCCTCATGTTTAATAACCACTATTTAAGGCCTCTCACTGACCAAAATTGCCATTTTTTTATAGACTTTTCCTCCAACTCAGAAGCTTGTATTTTGCCCGATTTCAAGCATGAAAATGACTAAACACTCTTTTTTATAGTTCCAAAAGTGATGATTCACATCCGACAGTCATTTACAGTCAAAAGAAGAAACATTCAAAAAATCACCATTTCTGACCATTCGGAGAAAGTTCCACAGGTCCGGGGTCATCGTTTTTCATCAAAAATTAGATTTTTTGGACTGTACAAAAAATTATTTTAAATGTCAATTGAATCATGCCTCATGTTAAATAACCACTTTTGAAGGCCTCCTGATGACCAAATTAGGCATTACTTCCAATGTAATTTATGTTATCATATTGCACATTTCTGTATTTTATTGCTTTTATTGTCTTTTATTTAATAAATGCTAATAAACAATTTCAACACAAAAAAGAAGAAACATTCAAAAAATCACTATTGCGGACTATTTAGAGGAGGTTCCTTAGGTCATCGTTTTTCATCAGAAAATGCATATGTGGGACTGTTCAAAAAATGATTCAAAATGTCAATTGTATTGTGCCTCATGTTGAATAACCACTTTCAAGGACTCCCTGTGACCAAATTACCATTTGTATAGACTTTTCCTTCTACTCATTAGCTTGTATTTTGCCCAGTTTTGAGCATGAAAATTACTCTAAACACACTTATTTTAGTCCAAAAGTAATGGTTCACTACCGACAGTCATTTACAGTCAAAAGATTAAACATTCAAAAAAATCACCTTTACTGACCATTTGGAGAAGGTTCATCAGGTCATCATTTTTTTATCAGAAAAAGGATTATTTGGACTGTAAAATAAAGTTTCAAAATGTCAATTGTATCATGCCTCATGTTCAATACACAATTTGTTGAATAACCTCTTTTTAAAGCCTCCCACATTCAAAAAAATCACCATTACTGTTCATTTGTTAAAGGTACCTCGGGTCTGGGGTCATTGTTTTTCATCAGAAAATGGATATTGTGAACTGTACAAAAAAAGATTCAAAATGTCAATTGTATTGTGCCTCATGTTGAATAACCACTTTTTAAGGCCTCACAGTGACCAAAATTGCCATTTTTATAGACTTTTTCTCCTAATCAGAACTTTGATTTTACCTGATTTTGAGCATGAAAATTACTCTAAACACACTTCTTATAGGTCCAAAAGTGATGATTCACATCTGACAGTCACTTACAGTGGAAAGATTAAACCTTAAAAAAATCATCATTTCTGACCATTCGGAGAACGTTCCACAGGTCGGGTCATCATTTTTCATCTGAAATTGGATTTTTTGGACTGTATTAAAAATGATTCAAAATGTCAATTGTATCGTGCCTCATGTCGAATAACCAATTTTTAAGGTCTCCCAGTGACCAAAATTGCTATTTTTATAGACTTTTCCTCCTACTCAGAAACTTGATTTTGCCCGATTTCAAGCATGAAAATGACTCTAAACACACTTATTTTGGGTCCAAAAGTGATGATTCACATCTGACAGTCACTTGCAGTCGAAAGATTAAACATTAAGAAAATCACTTTTACTGACCATTCGGAGAAAGTTCCTTAGGTCCGGGGTCATCGTTTTTCATCAGAAATTGGATTTTTTGGACTGTTCAAAAAATGATTCAAAATGTCAATTGTATCACGCCTCATGTTGAATAACCTCTTTTTAAGGCCTCCCAGTGACCAAAATTGCCATTTTTATAGACTTTTCCTCCTACTCATAACTGATTTTGCTGGATTTTGAGCATGAAAATGACTCTAAATACACTTATTTTAGGTCCAAAAGTGATGATTCACATCTGACAGTCATTTACAGTCGAAAGATTAAATACTAAAAAAAATCACCATTTCTGACTATTCGGAGAAAGTTCCACTGGTCCGGGGTGCCGGAAAGTAGGATCTGCTTCTTATGGTTACCCTCACTTTTTGCTTGATGTTGCACTGTTTTTGACTAGTCTGACTGGGATCCTGCTAATCAGGACCCCAGTCTATCTGCTTTCTCCCTTAAATTGTCATGCATGTACTTTGGTACACTCCAGATTGGATACTGGGGTACCCTTATCAGTCCTTAGTATATGGTACCCATGTACCCAGGGCATAGGTACCCCAGAGGCCTCCCATGGGCAGAAGCATGTATTATGCCACTCATGAGAGGCCATGCAAAATGGAACTACAGGTCTGCTACTGCAACCTGTGTAAGATGGTGCGTGCACCACTTACTTTAGATATAGGTTCACTATATAGGTCACTACACTTAAAACTTATAAGTCACCTCTATAGCAGGCCTTATCAATCCTGAAGGCTGGGTGCTGGGTTTTTAGTGAGAGGGTGCCCCTGCATGAGCAGAGCCTCTCTGCAGCCTTCGGAGACCATTCTCCCGGGTTGTCTGTACTCAGCCGGAAATATAGGTAGAGGTGCATTATAACATTGCGGTAAATGCTATCTCGAAAACGGCTGCATAGAAACATATCGTGTTTGGTATCAAACACCTTGGAATCATACCTCCACACCGGTAACCGGTGTGGGAGGTATAATTCCACCCTTCTGAAGTGAGCTTCATGGGGTCACTGGTCTATCCGGTGCCAGCCTTCTCGACCCGGTCAGCACAAAATGGATGCTGCCGACCAGAGACACATTTCTACCCTCCTGCTGCTGAGCCAAGCTCGAGCAGAGGAAGGCAGCACAATAGGCATCCTGTCACAGGGAGGTGTGACCACCTCCCAGACAGGATTTAGTGTATTGGGGCTGGGTGGGTGCACTCTGAGAGTGCCTGAAAGTCTGCACTGGGGGCACATTTGGTGTCCCTGTGCATAGTCCAGCTCAAACCAGTTCTGGGAGCCATTGGCTCCTACTCTGGCATGAAACTGGACAAAGGACATGGGTGTAACCACCCCACTGTCCTGACCCTCCCCTAGGAGGGTCCCCCGAATCTGTCCAACCCCTTCCAGTAGGTACAAAAGGGCTTACCTGGCTGTAAGACTTTAGATTTTATGTGGACAAGATTCTACAAGAAGAAACCACTGACCTTAGACTGTCTGGACACTCTGGACTTCGACTGGGCCGACTTCGTCTCCCTCTCCGTCCAATGCTTTGTCTGTGCCCTTGCTCCATACAGGTTCCATGCTGGACCTGTGGTGCACTGAGGACAACTGAAGAATCTCCCTTGGAGTGAAAGAGTCACTCCCCTGCGTTTGCAGGCACTGTAACGCAACTGACCAGTCTGCTGCTCCTGAGCTCCTGTGGACTCCGAAGATTTCAGCAACACAGGAGGTGGGTTTTTGAAAGTCCCTGAGGTAGATCTGCCCTCTCAGCAAGTTTGAGGCCAGTATCCCTCGTGGGGACTGCATAACCTGAACCCCTGTTCACCACATCCATTTGCAAGTGCATATGCTTGTTGGTGATTCCCGAGCTTGTGCATTGGACTCCGAGTAGTCCTGACCCTGAGCAGTGTTTGCATCAAAGAACTCCAGCCTCCTAGCACAGAGTGCTCCGTGGGCTGGTACTTTGCAATCTGGCTCAAGGTCCCCTCGTGACTCCTGGTCATTCGGCCTGTGGTTCCTCCTGATGGTCATCTTGATTTCTGTTGGGCTTTCCTGGTTGCTCCAGAGGTGCCCAGACTCCCCATTGCTTGGTGAGTCCCCTGGACCTTGCTGGTCCATACCGTAACCTGCTTGACCTTCCTGCATGGGTTGCTTTTGCCAAGGCTTGTTGGTGCTCCTGCTGGACACCGACCCCTCAGCACTCGACATCCTTTGTGGGACAGCTCACCCCGGCCCTTGGTCATCGTCGACGTCTCCTGGTCCTCGTGGCTGCAGAGTCAAGCATCCCTTCTTCACACCTGAAGCACCCGACATCGGTGGGCATTCGTCTACTGAGCCCCTGGTCACTCTGAAGTGGCCCAGACTCTGTCCATTCTGCTCTCAGGTTCCTTCCTTTCAGAATCCAGGCTTGGATCCCACCGGACCCTTTTCACCTTCACGGCAGCAGTACTCCTTCACAGCCCTCCATTGAGAAAGAAGGAGGTTTCCGACAGCACTCCAGACCTATGCATCCGGCTCCTCTGGGATAGGTAACTCGGGGTACTATGGTATACATGGGTGGGGTGGCTCTCCAACCTCTTAAGTTCCAAAAGTTTGCTCGAAGTCCTCCTAGAAGGGTCCTTAAACTTTAAAATTGCAACCGCGACTTCCCCATAGAATTGTATGGAGCCCGCGTTCGTGTTAGTACACTGCACCCGTCCTCCGTGGGTCCCTATCTACTCACCTTGGGTGGTTCCTTGGGGTCCCAGTGATTCTACGTGCTCTAGACCTTGTCTTGACTCAAGTTGTGATTGTTATATCACTATTTTAGTATATGGTTTGGTCTCCTCCTGGAGCCCACTGTGTATTGTGCTACTTACAACTGTTCGATTCATCTCGTATTGTGTGCTTTGTGTTCTATCCTCGTGTAGAGGCTACTAGAGAGTGTTATATTAATAAATACATATTTTTATATACTTACTGTGAGGTTCTCCTTTCATTTAGTCAATATAGGAGGTGATGTTCTGGTAAAACAAGCTGCTTTACATTCCTTCAAGAGTAAGCCTGAAGGCTGCTCTCCACAGCTACCACTAGGATAGCTTCCTAAAGATTATCTTTGACCTCATACATCATAAGGGTCGTTTGGCCTGGTGCAAGGTGCCAACTTTAATTAGTGGACAGGATATACCAGGCCAACTTCTCACACGGGGTTGTTTTTAATCAGAAAATGGATTTTTTGGACTGTACAAAAAATGATTCAAAAAGTCAATTGTATCATGCCTCATGTTGAATAACCACTTTTTATGGCCTCCCGATGACCAAAATTGCCATTTTTTATAGACTTTTCCTCCTACTCGGAAGCTTGTATTTTGCCCGATTTCGAGCATGAAAGTGACTCTAAACACACTTATTTTAGCTCCAAAAGTGATGATTGACATCTGACAGACATTTACAGTTGTAAGATTAAACATTAAAAAAATAACCATTACTCACCATTCGGAGAAAGTTCCACAGGTCCGGGGTCATCGTTTTTCATCAGAAGTTGGATTTTTTGGACTGTTCAAAAAATTCAAAATGTCAATTGTCTCACGCCTCATGTTGAATAGCCTTTTTTTAAGGCCTCCCAAGTGACCAAAATTCCCATTTTTATAGACTTTTCCTCCTACTCAGAACTTTGGTTTTGCCTGATTTCGGGCATGAAAATGACTCTAAACATTCTTATTTTATGTCCAAAAGTGATGATTCACATCTGACTGTCATTTACAGTCGAAACATTAAATATTAAAAATCACCATTTCTGACCATTCAGAGAAAGTTCCACAGCTCCAGGGTCATTGTTTTTAATCAGAAATTGGATTTTTTGGACTGTACAAAAAATTTATCAAAATGTCAATTGTATCGCGCCTCATGTTGAATATTCACTTTTTAAGGCCTCCAAAATAGCTATTTTTATAGACTTTTCCTCCTACTCAGAAACTTGATTTTGCCCAATTTCGGGCATGAAAATGACTCTAAACACACTTATTTTAGTTCTAAAAGTGATGATTCACATCTGACAGTCATTTACAGTCGAAAGATTAGACATTAAGAAAATCACCGTTTCTGACCATTCGGAGAAAGTTCCACAGCTCCGGGGTCATTGTTTTTAATCCGAAATTGGATTTTTTGGACTGTACAAAAAATGATTCAAAATGTCAATTGTATCCTGCGTCATGTTGAATAACCACTTTTTAAGGCTTCCCAGTGCCCAAAATTGTTGTTTTTTTACAGCCCTTTTCTCCTAATCGGAAGCTTGTATTTTGCCCGATTTCGAGCATGACAATGACTCTAAACACACTAATTTTAGTTCTAAAAGTGATGATTCACATCCGACAGTCATTTGCAGTCAAAAGAGAAACATTAAAAAAAAATCACCATTTCTGACCATTTGGATAAAGTTCCACAGCTCCGGGGTCATCGTTTTTAATCGGAAATTGGATTTTTTGGACTGTACAAAAAATTATTTTAAATGTCAATTGTACTATGCCTCATTTTGAATAACCTCTTTTTAAGGCCTCCCAGTGACCAAAATTGCCATTTTTATAGACTTTTCCTCCTACTTAGAACTTTTATTTTACCTGATTTTGAGCATGAAAATCACTCTAAACACACTTATTTTAGGTCGAAAAAGTGATGATTCACATCTGACAGTCATTTACAGTCGAAATATTAAACATTAATAAAATCACCATTTACTCCAGTATTTGAGCTTTCATAGATTCACATGCCTGAATCATTCCCCGTCGTCAAGACGGGAGTCTCCGGTATATAAAAAAGCAATGCTTAGTTGGATAGCAAACTGAAAAGAGGCCTAGGCCCATTTCCCTTTTGCAACCCATAACCTTCGTTATGTAAAAGAGACCAAACTTGTCCCTGAACCAATCAGAGCTCCTCACCCTCTAGAACCCTCCTGAGAGAACCTTTTGCCCCACAGATTTTCTACCGCACGTTGTGCTAGGGAGTCTCCTTTGAGCTCTGCTCAAATTCTGCTTTTTTCAACTTCTTTGAAAGACTTTGTTCTTAGAAATTCAACTGGATTCTGTAGTACTCTGGATTGTCTTCAAATACATTCTTTAGAGGATGTCTGGAAAGGAGAAGAAAGGTTTATTTAGAGCCTGTGCAACTTGTTCCAAGAAGAGGCTCTACACTGATGACCCTCATTCTGACTGCATTTACTGTCTATACCCGGATCACCAGGCCAAGGACTGTAAGGTATGTCGCGCTTTCTCAAGTAAAACTCTGAGAGATCGTGAAGGGCGCCTTTTGATATGGCTTCAAAAGCTAAAGGCCAGAAAGGAGGTTATCTCCAGTGACAGTGAGGAGGAGTCCTCCTCAACATCTAGGAGATCTCAAAAGAGAAGAAAATCTCCTCAAACTCATTCCTCAGCAGAACGTCCTGAGAAGGCCCTAAAAAAGACCACTCATGGGTCTTCTGGGCGCAGTCCTTCAAAATCTCCTCAATCTGTGGAAAAGGAGAGTAAAGGACATGCTTCTGGAGAAAAACAATCGAAAAAGACGGGTTCTGAGCCGTCAAAGTCACCTCCTCAGGTCAAAGAATCCTTCAGGAAGCCGTCTTCTATGCCTCCTGAGGTAAAATCTAAGAAACGGGCATCGTCGAGGGGATCATCGACGAAGAAACCACCATCATCGTCGACGACGAAGATTGAGGTAAAGCTCATATCAAAGACACCATCATTGCCTAGAACAGTGGCCTCTCCGTCGACGGCGGCGTCGACGCCGGTTACGTCGACGGCGGCATCGACGACGACAGCAACAGCGATGACGACAATGTCGACGACGGGATCGTCGTCGACGGTGACAACGGGGTCGTCGACGGGAACATCGACGACGACTATGTCGCCGACGGCGGATAGTTCTCTATGCCTGGTGTCGACGACGGCATCAATGACATTGGTGTCGACGAGGGAAATTCCAGGAAAACTAGAAATTGTTAGGAAGAGGAGAATTATACCAGAAATCACCTCCCCAAGCAAGATCTCTCCTCTGGTGCCATCGCATCTGCTAGAGGAGCAGGATTCAGAGGAAGAGGAGGAGGACGGACCCTTTGGATACACCAGTAGTCCTTCACAATTACACGTGACGTGTCA
This sequence comes from Calotriton arnoldi, assembly GCA_963921515.1. Classification (NCBI taxonomy): domain Eukaryota; kingdom Metazoa; phylum Chordata; class Amphibia; order Caudata; family Salamandridae; genus Calotriton; species Calotriton arnoldi. The sequence goes on from CAWUFW010011075.1 coordinate 597,462, forward strand.
GGATGATGACTATGAGGAGGGATATGGGGAGTACCAATATCCTCCGCAACAACACTATCGCCAAGGGTACCAGGAAGAGATGGTGGGTATGCCATCGTCCATGATGATGGATCTGCAGTTTATGCTGGCAGACTATAAAAAGAGATTTCCGCCGACACCAGCTTCTCAGGAAATCCCTATCTCGCATCCACGTTCCATCCCTACTACTCCAGTTAGAAGCAGGGAACCACTACAAGAAGTTACGCCTACAACTCCTCAAACAATACATCACCAGGATCCTGTCACCACGGACGAAGATGACCAGGAAGAGGGAGAAATAACAGATCCCAACAAAGAATGGGATGATTACCTGATTCCATCTCCGGCATCTCCCTCACCAGTACCTGTGGATTCTCCGCCGGTGGATATTGGCGGATTCCATAATCTAATGGAAAGAGCTGCGAAGAGGTTCCAGCTAACTATGGCTGCAATGCAAACGGAATGCTTCCTATACGATTTTAAGGAGCCATACCACAAGTCAGTCCGGGCTATCCCAATTGTTGGCCATGTGTGGGAGGAAGGTTTAAAGGTGATGAAGGCACCGGCGACAGTTACACCTGTGCTGGCTAGATTGGATAAAAAATATAAAGCTCCTTCAGACGCACCAGCGTGTTTACTGGGCCATCCAAAACCTGATTCTCTGATTTCGCAAGCGGCGCAACAAAAATCTAAGAATCCCTCTGCGCCTATATCAGCACCTCCTAACAGAGGGGAGACGCTTGGACAATGCAGGAAAGAGGTTCTCATCCATGTCTGCTCTCCTAGTTAAAGCAGCAAATGCCCTTGCCATTCTGGGCAGATACGACAGGCAGATGTGGTGCGATATGGCACCATACATGGACCTCATCCCAGAGGACAATAGACAGGAGGCGAAAAAGATCCTTCAGGAAGGAGAAAGGGCTTCGGCTGAAGTCATTGACTGTGCGATGGATATCGAAACCACAGCCTTCCGGTCGCTTGGAGGAGCGGCGGTGCTACGGCGTCAGGGGTGGTTAAGGGCGACTGCCTTTAGACCAGAGTTCCAAAATAAGATCCTAGATCTCCCTTTCGACGGAGAAGATTTATTTGGGAAACAAGTGGATGAGGCACTTCAAGGTATCAAGAAAGATACAGATACTGCGAAAGCCCTAGGTACACTTCAATACCGTAAAGTGCCCTTTCGGGGTGCCAGAGGGAGAGGCCAATCATCCTATAGAGGGGGTTACCAACAGGGGAGATACCCCTCTTATTCCTCATCATCACAACCATACCGTCAGCAATATGGTCAAAACAATCAGGGAGCTATTCAAAGTCTGCTCCTAGAGGAAGAGGAGGTCATCAAGGAAAGGACAATGGTAGAAGACAATGACAACATCCTGACTCCTGCTACATGTATTTCTTCCCCTCCACAAGTTCCCCTGGGTGGAAGAGTTACTTCCCATCTGCATCATTGGCAGAAAATAACGACGGACAGATGGGTCCTCAATATAATACAATTCGGACACACTCTAGAATTCCTTCAATTCCCTCCTTGGGCACCACCGACAAGTCAAGAGATCAAACATCTATCTCAGATGCGTCGGGAGATTCGGACAATGCTCCAAAAGGGAGCAATAGAACCGGTGCCGATCTCCCAAAAAGGAAAGGGGTTTTACTCCCGTTTCTTCCTAGTCCGGAAGAATGCTCTCCAATGGCGTCCTATTCTAGACCTGAGATCTCTGAAAACTTATCTCAAGAAGCAGTCTTTACGAATGGTGACCCTCCAAGACATTCTGCTGCTCTTAAACCCAGGGGATCATATGACCACTCTAGACTTACAGGATGCATATTTTCACATCCCTATTCAGCCTTCCCACAGACGGTATCTTCGGTTTGCAGTAGCCGGAGACCATTACCAGTTCAAAGTACTTCCGTTTGGCCTCAAATCAGCCCCGAGAATTTTTACAAAGTGTCTGGCGCCAGTGGCAGCTTTTCTCAGAAAGCTAAGACACCAGGTGTTCCCATACCTGGACGACTGGTTAATAAAAGCGCCATCAGAAACTTCAGCCCAGGTGTCAACTACGGCATGCATACAATTGTTTGCCGTACTGGGACTGACTTTGAATATAGAGAAATCATCCCTTTAGCCTTCAAGGAAGATCACGTTCCTGGGAGCGATTCTGGACACCTCTGTAAACAAGGCATTTCCCTCCACAGAGAGGCAACTGGGTCTCATGACGTTTGCCAAGAATTTCACAAGAAAAAAGTGTCTTTCAGTACGCACGTACAAGTTGCTACTAGGCACAATGTCCTCTTGCATACCTCTGATTCCTTTATGCCGACTAAAGATGCGTCCATTACAGGAGAAACTGGATCGACAATGGCACCAGGCAGAGGGATCCTTCGACGACAAGGTGAAGATCACGCCGGCTATGGGGCAATCAGTAGCATGGTGGACCCACAAGAGGAACATTTCGGTGGGCCTTTCCTTCCTGACCGAACCAGCTCCATTGGTAATTACCACCGATGCATCCCTGGAAGGATGGGGGGCGTTCCTACAGGTCAGCGGTCGGTGGAGATTGCAAGAACAGCAGCTCCACATCAACTTGCTGGAGCTCAAAGCGGTAGGCTTGGCATTGCTGGCTTTCCTACCAAGAATTCAGGGAGCATCTGTTCTGATAAGAACAGACAACACAACTGCAATGCACTATCTCAACAAGCAGGGAGGTACAAGATCACTCTCCCTGTCGCAGGAAGAACAAAAGATATGGAAGTGGGCTGTTCAACACGGAGTATCTCTAAAAGCGGAACATCTTCCAGGAGATCAGAATGTCAAAGCGGACACTCTCAGCAGACTGAAGTCCACATGCCACGAGTGGGAGATCAACCAGGAGATATTGCGAAGCATCATCTTCAAATGGGGGGTTCCGACAGTGGATCTGTTTGCGACAGCTCAGAACAAGAAATGCCAGTTTTTCGCAAGTTGGCATCACCAAAGGGGATCTTGGGGGAATGCATTTTTGATGGCATGGTCGAGCGTCTTTGCCTACGCCTTTCCCCCGATTCCCCTCCTGCCACGCGTTCTCACAAAGATAAAGAAAGAACCGTGCAAAGTGATACTGATAGCTCCGTGGTGGCCCAGGCAACACTGGTTCACAGAGTTGCTCCTGCTGTCGGTGGATCATCCGATTCGTCTGCAACCAATACCATCACTCTTGACAATGTCCCGGGGACAAGTGCTTCATCCAGACCCGAAATCGCTACGCTTAGCGGCCTGGCTCCTGAACACTGCGAATTTCAACACCTAGATATTTCATCAGAATGCAGAGATATACTAGCAAATGCCAGAGCGGAAAGTACAAACAAGACATATAGGATGAAATGGAAGAGATTCTGTTTGTGGTGCCAAGAACGTAATATTCATCCTCTAAACTCAGCGGCACATGAAATTATTCCGTATATTTTCATGTTAGCAAAATCTGGTTTAGCCCATGCTTCTATTAAAGTGCATCTTGCTGCGATTTCTCGATATAGAAGAACTTCCTCGGGTCCATCACTGTGGTCTGAAAGAATTATCAAACAGTTCATGAAAGGATTGTTTCGGACTTTTCCTCCCATAAGACCTCCTCCCCCTCTCTGGCAGTTGAACATTGTTCTTTCTCAATTGATGAAGCAGCCCTTCGAACCAATTCACAGGGCGGATCTAAAGTTTTTATCCTGGAAAGTCGCTCTTCTAATAGCGCTCACTTCAGCTAGAAGAGTTGGGGGAATACAGGCTCTCACGATACAAGAACCTTTTTGCAGTTCAAAGAGGACAGGATTGTTCTCAGGACTAATCCGAAATTCATTCCGAAAGTGCCAACAGATTTTCATCTGAATGAACCACTGATCTTTAAGAGGTTTTTCTCTCATCCGTCAACAGCAGCGGAGAGAGCTCTTCATTCATTAGATGTTCAACGCTGTCTGAAGTTTTACCTGCAAAAAACAAGGCTTTTCCGCAAGTCTTCCCAACTGTTTGTGGCTTATAGTACCCCCAGGAAGGGGTTTCCTTTGTCAAAGAGGGGAATTGCCCGATGGATTTCAAGTGCCATACAGTTTTGTCATCAGGCGGCAGGGAAGCCGTTGAATGCACGTGTTCGTGCTCATTCTACAAGAGCAGTGTCCACCTCCACTGCTTTATTTGCGGGAGTACCTATCCAGGATATCTGCAGAGCTGCTACCTGGAGAAGTACGCATACTTTCACCAGACATTACTGCCTCGATGCACCTGCAGAGAAAGATGTGGCAGTAGGACAAGCAGTACTGAGGAACCTTTTCCAGTGACGGTGAGCCCTCTTTACCATCCCTCCTTCCTTTTATTGGTTACATATGCACATTTTATTGTTGTATATTGTATTATATGCAATTTGGAAAGTTTTTTCTGTATGTATTAATATATGAAGACCGCTTTTATTGAGCTACATAAGTTACCTAGTTCCAGGTCTTGGGTAACAAAAAATGTGCGATGATTTACTGCTCGCTATTCTGATTCAGGCATGTGAATCTATGAAAGCTCCAATACTGGAGTAAGAAAACAAGTTACTTACCTGTAACTGTAGTTCTCCAGTATTGGAAGCTTTCATAGATTCACATGCAACCACCTCCTCCCTGAGAGGCTCACCTTGGATTTAGCACAAAAGGTATCTATGGCACAAGTGTACGAAAATCTGAGGGGCAAAAGGTTCTCTCAGGAGGGTTCTAGAAGGTGAGGAGCTCTGATTGGTTCAGGGACAAGTTTGGTCTCTTTTACATAACGAAGGTTATGGGTTGCAAAAGGGAAATGGGCCTAGGCCTCTTTTCAGTTTGCTATCCAACCAAGAATTGCTTTTTTATATACCGGAGACTCCCGTCTCGACGACGGGGAATGATTCAGGCATGTGAATCTATGAAAGCTTTCAGTACTGGAGAACTACAGTTACAGGTAAGTAACTTGTTTTCTTCTGACTATTCGGAGAAAGTTCCACTGGTCATCGTTTTTATTCAGAAATGGATTTTTTTGGACTGTACAAAAAATGATTCAAAATGTCAATTTTATCATGCCTCATGTTGAATAATCACATTTTATGGCCTCCCGATGACGAAAATTGCCATTTTTTTAGACTTTTCCTCCTACTCAGAAGCTTTTATTTTGCCCGATTTAGAGCATGAAAGTGACTCTAAACACACTTATTTTAGTTCCAAAAGTGATGATTCACAGCTGACAGACATTTACAGTTGTAAGATTAAACATTAAAAAAATCAGCATTACTGACCATTCGGAGAAAGTTCCTCAGGTCCGGGGTCATCATTTTTAATCAGAAATTGGATTTTTGGACTGTACAAAAAATGATTCAAAATGCAAAGTGTATCACGCCTCATGTTGAATAGCCTCTTTTTAAGGCCTCCCAGAGACAGAAATTGGCATTTTTATAGACTTTTCCTCCTACTTAAGAACTTTTATTTTGCCCGATTGTGAGCATAAAAATTACTCCAAACACAGTTATTTTAGGTCCAAAAGTGATGATTCACATCTGACAATCATTTACAGTCAAAAGAATAAACATTAAAAAAAAATCACCATTTCTGACCATTCGGAGAAAGTTCCACAGGTCCGGGGTCATCGTTTTCATCAGAAATTAGATTTTTTGGACTGTACAAAAAATTATTTTAAATGTCAATTGAATCATGCCTCATGTTAAATAACCACTTTTTAAGGCCTCCTGATGACCAAATTAGGCATTTTTATAGACTAATCCTCCTACTCAGAAGCTTGTATTTTGCCCGATTTCGAGCATGAAAGTGACTCTAAACACACTTATTTTAGTTCCAAAAGTGATGATTCACATCTGACAGACATTTACAGTCGTAAGATTAAACATTAAAAAAATCACCATTACTGACCATTCGGAGAAAGTTCCTTAGGTCCGGGGACATCTTTTTTAATCAGAAATTGGATTTTTTGGACTGTTCAAAAAATTATTCAAAATGTCAATTGTATTGCGGCTCATGTTCAATAACCACTTTTTAAGGCCTCCCGATGACCAAAATTGCCATTTTTATAGATCCTCCTACTCGGAAGCTTGTATTTTGCCTGATTCGAGCATGAAAGAGACTCTAAACCCCTTAATTTTAGTTCCAAAAGTGATGATTCACATCCGACAGTCATTTACAGTCAAAAGATTAAACGTTAAAAAATCAACATTTCTGACCATTTGGAGACAGTTCCACAGGTCCGGGGTCATCGTTTTTAATCAGAAATTTGATTTTTTGGACTGTAGAAAAAATGATTCAAAATGTCAATTGTACTATGCCTCATGTTGAATAACCTCTTTTAAAGTCTTCCCAGTGACCAAAATTGCCCTTTTTATAGACTTTTTCGCCTACTGAGAAGTTTGATTTTGCCTGATTTCAGGACGAAAATGACTCCAAAAACACTAATTTTATGTCAAAAGGGATGATTCACATCTGACAGTTATTTACAGTCGAAAGAATAAACATTAAAAAAAATCACCATTTCTGAACATTCGGGTAAAGTTCCACAGGTTCGGAGTCATCGTTTTTCATCAGAAATTGTTTTTTTTTGGACTGTTCAAAAAATGATTCAAAATGTCAATTGTATCGCAGCTCATGTACAATAATCTCTTCTTAAGGACTCCTAGTGACCAAAATTGCCATTTTTATAGACTTTTCCTCCTACTCAGAAGCTTGTATTTTGCCCGATTTCGAGCATGAAAATTACTCTAAACACACTTATTTTAGTTCTAAAAGTGATATTTCACATCTGTCAGACATTTACAGTCGTAAGATTAAACATTAAAAAAATTCACCATTACTGACCATTCGGAGAAAGTTACTTAGGTCCTGGGTCATCTTTTTTCATCAGAAATTGGATTTTTGGACTCTACAAAAAGGATTCAATATGTCGATTGTATTGCGGCTCATGTTCAATAACCACTTTTTAAGGCCTCCTGATGACCAAAATTGCAATTTTTATAGACTTTTCCTCCTTCTCAGAACTTTGATTTTGCCTGATTTCGGGCATGAAAATGACTCTAAACACAATTATTTTCTGTGCAAAAGTGATGATTCACATCTGACAGTCATTTACAGTCGAAAGTTTAAATTGTTATGTTCTATATAGGTACCCTAATATAGGCCCGGGTGACATCATACCCCTTCACCTACATTACCTCCCCTACACTACACTGTAACGAGCCTTTTAGGATTGAACCTTTACCTAGTTCTAGTCCTGGGTGCAGAAGGAGGGTTTCTCCTGAACAATAGAGTCCTATAACTCCATCAATAGACTCACACAGTATGAATGAATATTCATAAGTGTTCCTAGAAACCAGGCTGGGGCTACACCACCTTCCTCCCCATATCTACGTACACAGTTCATCCCATACATCATCCACAAATCCAACAATGGCTAATACAAGCAACAAGGGACAAAGGAGCCCTAGATACTTTCTGTATAAATATAGCACCTCTTGCTAATGTTGGACAGAGGGCACCAAGACTTCCAGGCTGACACACTGACCAGAGATGCTGAGGCTCCTGCATGCAGACGCTCCAGCTGACAGCGGTCTGAACATCCCTTGTGGGGTTTCCAACTCGAGTCCAAGAAGGGCTCCTACATTCTCACACTTCAGGTAATGGGGTTCGACTAAATCCTAGATGGATTCTTGGCTTTACACTTACTCACATGCTAGGTACACTTAGGTACATCTAGACAGGCATCGTAAGAGTACGCGTACTTTTACCCTGCATTTTATATTCATGTATTTATTCATGCTTATTGCAAGATGGTAGAACTGTAATATCCTTTTGTATTCATAGTACTGCTAATCATTTATCTCTGCTACTGTCTAATGGTTGTTGCAGCTCATATATTTTACACAAGAATAACAAGTGTTCAATAAACCCTTATTGAAACGCCCAGGCTGTTTATTCTGTGTATCTCTGAGACAAGATAAATGAGCACGAGTGACTGAGCGAAAGGTAGTACATTGTCTCCACGATCCTGTGGGATCAGGGTTGTCATGTTCTGAGGTTGCCAGAAACTCCCCTTAGGCGTTGGCGGATGGCCACTGAAGCGGCTTCCCCTTTAATATTAGCTAGTATTATGGCTGATACCTGATCATAGTTATTTAATAACTTCATCCCCAAGTTCAGACCAGGCTCTGCTCCGTACTCGTTTTGTATTTGTCTTAATACATCGGGTATTACTGCTAATGAAGGAATACCATGTGTTCTGGTATATATGGCAGCAAAGACTGTACCCCAAATGGTACAATCCTCTAACTGTGGTGTAATCCCCATGGCCAAGCAGATTGTTAGCATTCTGTGTTTTTCATACGTGGTAGTATTTGGAAATACTGCCAATGCCGAGTTATTTTCTGAGCTACCCAGAATGGTATTTGTTCACGTTTTGTGGGCATTTTGCCCATTACCGCGTGTAACGTTTGTGGTGTGATTTTAGTCGCTCTACCCCGAGATTGAGTTCCATTTGTTGCAACTGTTGTTGGTTGGACTGTGAAAGTCCTCATGACGTATTATCTCAGGTTTCTGTAGATTCGAATTAAATCTTTGTGTTGTATGAGTAAGTCTGGTTGTGGCATTGTATCAATGTCAGGATGTGGTGTGTATGCCGCTAATATTGGCCATGTTGCCCCGTCTCCTCCGAGCGGACCTAATCTTACTCTGTGTCTTATATGGGGTAGGGCGCCTTTAAACCAGTAAAAATGTTCCTGGTACGTGAGTGGAACTTCTATGTCCTCGCAAGCACCGTATTCCGCAGGTGCATCTCCTTCTACATAGTAGTGAAATGTGTGTGTTCTTGCATCTGCATCTGGGAATGTGACCCACGAATAGAATACCTCTGTTTTATTTGATTTGTGTGCCTCAATCACAAAAGCTACTAAGCCACCCTTAGCTGGTAAACCATTTTCTAATAGTTTCAGGGTGATTGTATGTCTGAATTTAGGTGAAATGAGAATTCCATCCACCTCTTCATCTTCTACTGAGATGCGTCTAGCCACCACCGGGTTATCTTGGTTGGTTGTGTCCTCAGTCATTTTGGAAAGTAGTTTGTTCAAGGGAACTGAGATAAGGTGTTATGCACAATTTTAGGAACCAAATGTCCTTCAAACTTGATCAACCAGCAGCCAATAAATAGGATATTTCGCCTACTCAGCTGTGGCAGAGTTTGTGCCGACCCACTCCAGACGTCTCTGGTGTTTTGTGAGTAGGGGTCTCTGAGAATACCACGACTGAACTACTCAGATTCTACTGTTAAATAAGTACCCAACCAATGTTGGCGGCGCCATGTCGTGTAGCTCCTATATTACCCATACAGGACCTGCGCGTTCGGATAACAAACTGTGGGTTTGCTGGCAGACTGATTCTGAGCACCCCCACCGAGAATGTTAGCCTGTTTGCATAAGCTAGCTCACAGTGCCACTAGTGTCTCCTCTTATCGGGGAGAGAATAGTTCAGTCCATTGGATCAACAACACGAACTGCCCAAAATAATTGAAACTGCATATGCAGAATTAGGCAGAGACAGTTTGGGTGGGAAAGCTTTAAAACCACAACTGATGGGCAGTCCTGAAAAGGACACTTCAAAGCAGACACCTGCCTCTTCTAAAAGAAGTGGGATAATAAAAAACAACAAAACTTTACAGAAAAGAGATCTCAATCCCGAGGTAGATCTCCTCCACAGGAGCCCTCTGAAAAGAAGTATAATTTCAGGAATAGGGATAATATTAGGAATCCTGACAGGTATCAGGATACTGATACACGTTCCTTTCAGGGCTCGACGAAATACTCAGAGAGAAGGACGGTCAGAACACAAAGAAGAGCGTACAAAGTCCAGAGACAAACAGCACGCTCAAGACTACACTTCCAAAAAAGAAGAAAAGCCAAAATCAAAATCTCAGTTTAAGAAAAAGAAAGTTGCTCGCCTGAAGATCAGACATGCCCAGAATTCTGAGGACGCAGCTTCTGAACGGGGAATGAGCTCTGACGATGCTAGACAGTGCGGCAGAAGTAACAATAGCTCGCCAGAACCTGATGGAATTTCTGGTGACAGCGTACTTGAATGATTATATCACGGTGGAAACACCAGATACAAGGGTGAGCGTCCCACATAAGTTACATGAAATAACACTCCAAATGGAGGGGGACAAGCCCAGAAAAGTTAAAGGTCTCTTTTGGGAAAATCTGTCATCTGGGTATGACATCCTATTAGCAGAACAAGATTGGCCACCAACATTCGTTATGGAGTGCCCTAGGGGGGGAAAACATAATTTTTCCAGCATTCTCCGACCTCGTTCCCATACACCTTAAACATGCATATGCACGGGAGTGGGCAGTAGCCCTAGCTCCAACATTATACAAAAATCATGCCGGTTGGGATGAGGATTCAACCCACCACGTGATTCCGCTAAAACTTTCACCTAATGCTCAGAGGCAATACCCAATAAAGCAAGAAGCTAAAAAACAGGTCAGGGAGATCTTAGATCAACTTGAATACCAAGGGGTGATTGAAACATGCACCTCACCAATGAACAATCCTTTGTTTCCTGTCATGAAACCTGACAATACATTTCGTCTAGTTTTGGATGACAGACATTTAAACACTTGCACAAAGACATTCGCTGTCCAAAACGCACACAGTGCCGCATTAATGAATAACATTGTGCGGAAAAAGTACAAGACAACACTTGATATCTCAAATGGATTTTTCTGCCAAAATATAGTGCCTGAAAGCAGGTATTTGACCGCATTCTCAGCGTTAGGGTCCCAGCGCCAATTTTGTCATCTCCCCCAGGGGTATAAGAACAGCCCCGGGGTATTTTCAGCAAAGGTAACTGAGTTACTCCAAAATTTTGATGAGGAAGCATTGTCCTATGTGGATGATATTTATCTAACGGACGATGACTTAATGAGGCACTTGACCAGGGTGAGCACCATTATTATGGGATTCTCCTCTGAGGGCTACAAATTTAACTTTAAGAAGTCAAAAATAGCCCACCTCAGTGTCCTATTTTTAGGATATGAGCTTTCAAGTGAAGGGAAAAGCCTGGCAGCTAACTTTTTAGAAAAGTGTGCGCTGCTCCAACCTCCAAAAACACAAAAAAAATTGCAGTCTATACTGGGATTCCTACATTTCGGCAGAACATATATTTTAGATTATGCAGAAAGAGTAAAACCTTTCTACGACTTAATAAAACCTGACTTTTCAGTTAGACATTGGACACAGGAACATTCGAATATCCTACGTTCATTACAAGAAGGCATGATTGCTTCCAAACACTTACAGACACGTGTAAACGTACGCAACTTAGTGATCAGAATAGTAGCAGGTCAATGCGGGTACTCTTACTTAACCTTCAATGAAGGCGAAATGGTACCGATCGCATACAAATCACACCTGTACACAAACGCAGAAATGCATTTCACTTCAACAGAAAAAATACTGACAGCTGTTCAGACCGCTGTAGCAAGAGAAAGAGCACTGGCTCAGGGGAAACGCATAATCGTCATCACCCCAGTACCAGCTGTAGAAGCTGTTACAAAAGCTAGCATTCCAAATGCGAAAGCCTTACATCCGAGATGGATACAATGGGCTAATTCTCTTACTGCAACGGATGTTGAATACAGATTTGATCCCAGTTTAAAAATACAAGCATTCCTGCAATACGAACAATAATATCCTCTACCAAATGAGATTTTGCCTCTAGATCAGTATGAATACATTATTTACACTGACGGATCTGCTCAACCGGCCATAGGGAGTAAGCAACAATACAGCGCAGCGTGTGCTATCGTTAAAGGTCACATGCGGGATGGAAAGTTCCATCCGAGTTGCACAAAAACGCAATCTCTAGGAGACTGCATGGCTCAGTTGGCAGAGTTAAAAGCACTGATACTGGCACTTGTAAATACGGATCATGAATTCCCATACTTATTGTGTGTGATTCCTTTTACTGTGGACAGTCGTACAATGAGTACTTACAACATTGGGAACTAAACGGGTTTAAAGATGCAAAAGGTGGCACAATTAAGCATAAAATGCTATGGGAACAGGTAGTTGAGGTGAAGAACGAACTACTGAGGGCTCACGTGATACACACACTGAGTCATCAACGTGATGGCGTTCACATTGAAGGGAATTAATTGGCTGATGAAGCCGCAAAGGGGGCTGTGCGAACGGCTTCTGTAGCTGCAATCACTCTTTCAAAAACGAGAATACACGTTGATATTTTGGTGGCTGTCATTGCTTCGCGCAAAGGCAGCTCAGCAGTACCCAAAAAATTTCCACTTAAGTACTCCTACAAATTAGATGCACACAACATTCCATATGCTCAGATTCCTAGAGTGGGGGATAGAGTAATACCAAATATGGATCGTAGACATGGTTTGATTGTTGCAGCACATGAGGGTTTGGGTTCTGGGCACACAGGCGTTACGGCGACTATTTCCTTGTTGAAACAGCGCTATTGGTGGCCAGGTCTAGCGAAACAAACTAAAGAATATGTCTTGAAATGTGACATCTGTCAACAAATGAAAGGCTCCACAGTAACACACCCGGCACAGACACCATTATTAAAATCAGACAAACCTCTCACTTGTATTTATCTGGATCACTGCGGTCCTTTACAATCTGATGGGGCTTACAAGTATATCTTGGTGGCAGTGGATTCTTGTTCCAGATTCCTATGGGTTTGGCCTCAGCGCTCGGCTGACGCCCGAAGTGTTATAAAAGATTTGCGAGTCTTTATAGGGAAATACGCTGTTGGCACGTTACATTCTGACCGTGGCCCGGCGTTTAGCTCTCGGGCTTACAAAGAGGCCATGGAAAGTATGGGCATAGCATTGCGGTACTCCTCTCCGTACCATCCTGAGGGAAATTCGGTCGTGGAAAGGAAAAACCGGGACTTAAAGCAATCTTTAACAGCTAGGGTATTAGGCAAGGGCGGTAGTTGGGTCAATCACTTATATGGGGTTCAGAGAGCACTCAACAATCAGCCAAGAAGTTCTCTAGGGGGTGTCACTCCATATGAGGTCCTATTTGGGTCGAGAATGTTGGTACCTGATCTTGATTGTGAAGGCACAGTGGCGGATGGGAAAGCATTTGATATCCATGATAGTTTGGCAGTTTTACAGGATCTAAATGAATCCAGGACAAGGTGAAGTAACGTCAACACCAAACAAACCTCCACTGGGGAAGTCAAGGCAGTCACGGCAAGACCTGTCTGGATCCCAAAAATCGGGGATCGGGTCAGAGAGAAAATAGCAGACAAGAAAGAATTCGGGCCATCCTACAGAAGACCTGTACCGGTCCTAGCAGTACAAGGAACAAGAACTGTACCTTTGCTGCCTCTTGCCGGAAAAAAGGAGAAAAGATTTGTCTCAATTGACTTAATCAAACCACACAATGTGGCCGATACTGAACAGTAGGCCTCGTGGACTCCACAGTAGCAGACGCCCTCCTCTCGCTACAATCCAAGAAGTTCAAACAGAAAGACTCATCACGTTTGAAGAGCCTCCTGTGCGGAATGAAGGACTATGCAACAATGCTATGGAACTCGTTCCCCTTGAACCAGAAGTTCAACTTCAAAATGAAACTCAAAATAATAGCCAGGTTGCAATCAGACCAAATACTGATGTTTACATCAACATGCCTCGACGAGAGCAAAATGCGATTTCAACAAATCCCGATGCAATTCCTACAATTGATCGAACTGCTTCTGGCTACTTCATGAACTTTGATACGTTTTCTTTGGATCCAAGTGAACCGGAAACGATGCCAGCCCAAAAATCATGCAAACAGCAAGCTAAAGATTTCTAAACTTTCTTAAAAAGACTTACCTGGTATCGCCTTGGTTAGAACTTTGGGAAATTACTGGAATTCTATTTTTCTTTTCTGGCTAGGCTTAGTAATAACTTTTAGCATGCTTATTAATGGACGATACCTTCAACAAAGCTCTACAGCCCAGAAAGTTAATTTGATTTTAAAACCACATCAATCTTCACATCGTGAACAAAGAGACTTGTCATCAGTGAACATCACAGCGGTTCCTGTACCGGATGGTATAGTTTGGGACAAGGTTGATTTCGAAATATTCGGTCCGACTGAACTTCTAAAAATATCTCATATATTTAAGATTTCATTAAGTGATATCATTACCTCCAGTACATTTTCTGATGATTGGGACTCTGAAACTGTTAATAACATGTTGTCTGATTTAGAAAAAAACTGCTGCATTTCCGAAACACTGAAATGTTAGAAAGTAATTCAGACTATGACACTTTCAACTGTTACCAACATTATGGTCATCATTTTCTGCACAAATCTATTTCACCTAGAAATGTTTTTGAGTACCATCAGTGGGAACATTGCCCTACACCACCAAAAAGTAGTTCGCACATATTTTTACAGAAATTTTCATACTTTTCAGGCTTTAACACCAGTGACCCGACCTCATATTATTATAAGGTTACACCAATATCGGCACTGAAAATTATGTTGCCAAACAGATTTTCTCTGCTTCCTTTATTGTCCAATTGTCTGAACAAGGTTTTGACCTATGGAAGGACACAATAGACTTAAAATCAGTCTGGGGTTCTAGAGACTGGCAAGTCCAGGGAACAGAAGCGCTATTTAGAGCATGCCTCACTCCACAGCAGATGATATTTCTAAATGAAACTGTGCAACAGACATCCTGTCTTGGATTAGCCAAGATCAAGCACTTCAACACACCTCGATTTCCAACACCATCACAGATGAGAGGGTGGCAAATTTCGACTTCACAGGAAGGGGCAACAGTAGATGACATTTTACAGTACAATAGATCAGACCCTAATTGGGAAAAATGGGTGGTTTGGCCCTTAGACACGAACATATGTCATAAAAGATTCTTGGGTATCACTGAAGGGTTCAATAGCCATAGGCCAGACCCACATTATGTACAAAGAGAACACCCAGGGGCAGTGACATCCTACAGTGTTGGGAAGTTGTGCCTTGATTGGCTAGAAACCTCAACACTCACAGAAGTGAAACAACACTTAGCCTTACTCTCACAAGACATGGATCTTAGGGATTTTTTACAAGGTTCCCAGAAACGTCAGAAACGTTTCATATATGCCAGTATCTATGCTGCCTATAATGAAAATTGGAAAATATCCCAACAAGAGGCCGCAGAGAGAATACGGGAAATAGACCGTATTAACTTAGAAAAATCGTTGGCTGTGGTAGACAATGGATTAACAACTTTGTCCTCCAGAATATATTCTTTGGGCAACATTGTGTCTTCTGCGATAGACATCCTAGAACAAGATTTGGCCATATTACAACACGGGCAATCTCAATTACGTTCTATCATGGTATTGAGCTGGACGCTGCAATCTTTGCGTGCAGGTTTTGTGCCTTGGCGTTTTATAAACAGTACATCTCTGTTTTCTGAATATAATCTAACAGATAAACAGGTTGAAATGGCACAAAGGGGAGCTAAATATACAATGCTGCGTATTGAAAAACTGGACCGACTACCATTTACAGTGGTGGAAGCTCCGTCTACTGAATGGCTAATCCATGGACACATAACTCTACCGGTCACTACTTTTCAGTTTCAATATTGCCTTGAACAGAGGCAGGCGGGCAAATATGAAAAAATGGGTAAGGAATACATTAAGGAATCCTGGGATTTACCATATAGATTTCGATGCCGGAGTGGGGATCGAGAAGTGTTTCTAAATGGTACAAACTGCAAAAACGCTTTGAGCGGTTCTCTCATGTGCCGGGACATTTCATTGCACAGAATGTGTAATGGGTCAATAGCAAACTTGTCCTGCCACATGAAAGGGACTCCAGCTGCCGTGATTAAACCGGTATTCGAGCTGCTCTCAAATGGGAGTTACTTGATGCTGAACGATCAAGGTTGCTGTGGGATGCTTCTGGGCATTGCCTATCTGGTCACTGTGAACTCCAGGGTTACTTGCTGTATGCAAGTATTGTTCCCCCAAACAAGTACAGTCAGGGAGGCGCCGTTATGGCCTTCGTTGAATGTTTCTTTTATACAATTTGATACTTTGAGGAGACTGAAAGCCATGCTTTTACAGCAAACCGTACCCTTAACCTTCGCTCGAGAGACCTTTGATCTTCAAATCGCAAGGATCTTGACTGAGATACAGGCACTTATACGTACAAACTGCCCCATTCATTTAGCAGAAATGGTGGGTCGTATCTTTAATATGTCTGATACGAGTGGTATTGTACACCTATTTAAGACCATAGGGTCAGGACTTCTTAGCACCTGTCAGACGATCCTCGGAGTTATTCCAAACTTTATACACTCCGTATATGGAAGTATTTTTGGAAGTCTACCTCTGATCCTGCTATCAATAGCGGGAATCCTGATTGTCATTTACCTGCTACCCAATGGACGGCCCAATCACCAACAAGATAGCAAAAGCGCTCCTGGAGCAGAAATACCGTGAACCCATGGTACAGCATCTGGGCACACCTCGCCTACGGGAACTGAGCGCCTCTTGGTTCCTATCCTTTAGACCAATCTGGATGGACTGCATCTTACATGTTCTTCGATGCCTGTTTTGCGGTGACGAATGCGTGTTGGACCTCTGTCTGACACTCGCAACGGACACGCCTGCGGTCTTGAATACCAGGCTGGAACCCTTGAGATCTCATGCTCGGCAATGTCCCCAGCGTATTCCTATACTGATGACCGCATTCCTCGAGAATCCGCAGGTGCCTTTTACAACTGGGGTGAGCTTTAGCTCCACCACTAGCACCCAGGTATCGACTACAGCACCGGCTGCCTCTACACCAGCTATTGGCAGTACTGAATATCATCTGTGCTCCATTGATGTACTCTGCGAGGTGTTACAAGGACCATCCCCTGCAGCAGCTAGCAGCGATGATGTTGCGTCTCCCAGCCAGGACATTTAATCTATAATTGGCTCATCGTGTGCTGGGAAAGAATTCGGATTTTCCTTTTCTCGAAACTTAACTAAATTTGGAACACTTCCTAAAAATTGACTTTCTCGCTGATAAGCATGGCCTTTTGACGCTTGTAGACATTCAACTTATATAAACTAACTCAAATAGGACTGTGGCTTAAGTGACAATTCCAAATAACTGATTTTCGTAGTAAAATGTTAAATTTTTCCCTTTTTAAACTATTTTTAAAATGATTTTAAAACAAGATTTTAACGAAGCTCATTGAAAAATGTTCTATACACTACTGTCTAGTAAAGAGAATAGTCCACTAGCATTTTTATCATCATTGACTGTTCGGAAGAGGGGTGGGTGTTATGTTCCATGTAGGTACTCTAATATTGGCCCAGGTAACATCATACCACTTCACCTACATTACCTCCCCTTCACTACACTGTAACAAGCCTTTTAGGATTGAACCTTTACCTAGTTCTAGTCCTGGGTGCAGAATGAGGGTTTCTCCTGAACAATAGAGTCCTATAACTCCATCAATAGACTCACACAGTATGAATGAATATTCATAAGGGTTCTTAGAAACCAGGCTGGGGCTACACCACCTTCCTCCCAATATCTACGTACACCGTTCATCCCATACGTCATCCTCAAATCCAACAATGGCTAATACAAGCAACAAGGGACAAAGGAGCCCTAGATACTTTCTGTATAAATATAGCACCTCTTGCTAATGTTAGACAGAGGGTACGAGGCTTCCAAGCTGACACACTGACCAGAGACGCTGAGGCTCCTGCATGCAGAAGCTCCAGCTGACAGTGGTCTGAACATCCCTCGCGGGGTTTCCAACTCGAGACCAAGAATGGTTCCTACATTCTCACACTTCAGGTAATGGGGTTCGACAAAATCCTAGAGGGATTCTTGGCTTTACACCTACTCACATGCTAGGTACACTTGGGTACATCTAGACAGGCATCGTAGGAGTACGCACACTTTTACCCTGCATTTTATATTCATGTATTTATTCATGCTTATTGCAAGATGGTAGAACTGTACTATCCTTTTATATTCATAGTACTGCTAATCAGATATGTCTGCTACTGTCTAATGGTTGTTGCAGCTCATATATTTTACACAAGAATAACAAATGTTCAATAAACCCTTATTGAAACGCCCAGGCTGTTTATTCTGTGTATCTCTGAGACAAGATAAATGAGCACGAGTGACTGAGCGAAAGGTAGTACATTGTTTCCACGATCCTGGGGGATCAGGGTTGTCATGTTCTGAGGTTGCCAGAAACTATTCTCTCTCCGATAAGAGGAGACACTAGTGGCACTGTGAGCTATCTTATGCAAACAGGCTAACATTCTCGATGGGGGTGCTCAGAATCAGTCTGCCACCAAACCCACAGTTTATGTATTCCGAACGCGTAGGTCCTGTATGGGTAATATAGGAACTACACGACAAAATTTTTTTTTTAAATCACCATTTCTGACCATTTGGAGAAAGTTCCACACGTCCGGGGTCATCGTTTTTCATCAGAAATTGGATTTTTTGGACTATTCAAAAAATGATTCAAAATGTCAATTGTATTGCGCCTCATGTTGAATAACCACTTTTTAAGGCCTCCCAGTGACCAAAATTGCCATTTTTATAGACTTTTCCACCTACTCAGAAGTTTGATTTTGCCTGATTTCGAGGATGAAAATGACTCCAAACACACTTATTTTAGGTCCAAAAGTGATGATTCACATCGGACAGTCATTTACAGTCGAAAGATTAAATATTAAAAAAATCACCATTTCTGACCATTCGGAGACAGTTCCACAGGTCCGGGGTCATCGTTTTGAATCAGAAATTGGATTTTTTGGACTGTAGAAAAAATGATTCAAAATGTCAATTGTATTATGCCTCATGTTGAATAACCTCTTTTTAAGTCTTCCCAGTGACCAAAATTGCCATTTTTATAGACTTTTCCTCCTACTCAGAACTTTGATCTTGCCTGATTTCGAGCATGAAAATTACTCTAAACCCACTTATTTTGTGTCCCAAAGTGATATTTCACATCTGACAGTCATTTACAGTCGAAAGATTAAATATTAAAAAAATCACCATTACTGACCATTCGGAGAAAGTTCCTTAGGTCCGGGGGCATCTTTTTTCATCAAAAATTTGATTTTTGGGATTCAATATGTCAATTGTATTGCGGCTCATGTTCAAAAACCACTTTTTAAGGACTTCCGATGACCAAAATTGCAATTTTTATACACTTTCCTCCTACTCAGAACTTTGATTTTGCCTGATTTCGGGCATGAAAATGACTCTAAACACACTTATTTTTTGTCCAAAAGTGATGATTCACATCTGACAGTCATTTACAGTCAAAAGATTTAGGGCCAGATGTAGGTAAAATCAGTTTAGCGAGTCCTTAATAGCGATTTTTAGGGAATCGCTATTAAGGACTCGCAAAATGCTATGTAGGTAGGAATCCCAATAACTTTAGCGATTCCTACACATTCCTTATTTGCAATTCGCAAATTGTGAGTCGCAAATAAGGAATGGCTTCCCATTCATTCCTATGGGCTCCCACTAAAGTGGCGATACTTTGTAGGCCTGGCATCAGACAGGGGGAACCCAAGGTATTTCGTAGTCAAGACGGTCGCTTTCTCAAGGTGGGGATTAAGGTAGGTCACCGTTCTCTCACATTGTGCAATATCTATGCACCTAACCAGGCACAGGACTCATATCTCTGGACACTTCTGAGGGATCGCATACCACAGGCGGACCCTTCATTGATCGTAGGGGGTGATTTTAACATGGTGTGGGACGCCGCAGTGGATCACAGCGACGCCTCATTTCATGGGGCGGGAGCTATGTCTTCGGCCCTCAAGAGGCAGCTGTCGGACCTTGGCCTGCTAGATTCTTGGCGCTACCACTCCCCGGACGTACGCGACTACTCTTACTACTCACACGTCCACCGCTCATATTCGCGTATTGACCACATTTTTATTTCCCATACCCTGATCGGCGAATTGCTTTCGGCCTCCATGTCCGACATTTCTGTCTCGGACCATGCACATCTCGAAATCCTCCTGAGGGATCCGGCTGCCCATACCCTCTGACCCCTCATTGGCGCCTGCCTCCGCATATCCTTCGGGACCCAGTAGATGTAGCAAACCTGCAAGATGCCATTGAGTCTTATTTTGCAACTAACGACATCCCCGAAACCCCCTTCCCTGTAGTGTGGGATGCATTTAAGGCCACGATCCGAGACCACATAACATCTCATGCGATTACGCGAGCGCGGGAGGCGCGCCTTCTAGAAAACAATCTATCTGGGGACATCAAGGCTCTTGAGAGACAGGATCAGGAACACCCCTCACTCACACATAAAAGACGACTGGCAACTCTCCGAGGCCAACTGCATTCCCTCCGCACTAATAAAGCCGAACGGGCTCTTTTGACGCTGAAGCAATGCTATTTCGAAGGGGGCAACAAAGTGGGTACGGTCCTGGCTAGGTGCCTCAGGGCATGAGCTGCCAAAGCTCACATAGCCAATGTACAGAGTGGCGACGGCACGCGGGCTACAACTGAGGCGGCTAAGCGCGATGCCTTCCACGCATATTACTCGGCACTCTATGCTGAGGACAAGCCACCTCCAAGCCGGGTGCGAGCCATTCTGGACGAATGCACCTGGACGCCAATCAGTCAGGATCACGCTCAGCAGCTGGAAGAACCACTTACACAAGCGGAACTTGTGAGCGCTCTGAAGGATCTTCCCCTCGGAAAATCACCGGGCCCGGACGGCCTTCCCCTGTCCTTCTATAGACTCTTTTTGCCGCAGCTCCAGAAACACTTACTGTGTCTTTTTAATTCTTTCACCGACACTGCTGGACCGTCCCCCTCTATGGAGCTGGCGGAGATCGCCCTCATTCCCAAACCGGGCAAGGACCCCACTCTTTGCTCCTCGTTCCGCCCCATTGCCCTTTTGAATACGGATCTCAAATTATACACTAAAATATTGGCTAAGCGAATTGACCCTCATCTACCTGGCCTTATTGAACCCCGATCAGGTAGGCTTTATCCGGCATCGCCAGGGAGCGGATAATGTACATCGTATTGCACATCTCGTAGGGAAGGCCCACCACTGGGATATACCTGCCTGTTTACTATCACTTGACGCGGAAAAAGCGTTTGACCGGGTGGATTGGACCTTCCTTCGAGCTGTCCTACACAAAGTTGGGCTGGGACCGATCATGATAGCCCGGATCATGGCCCCTTATCTTTCCCCGCAGGCTCGGGTACGGGTCAATGGCCAACTTACGGACCCCATCTCCATACACAGAGGCACGCGACAGGGATGCCCTCTTTCCCCCCTGTTGTTTGCTCTTGTGGTGGAGCCTCTGGCGATGATGATCCGGCAGGCTCCCGACATCCATGGCATCCCCCTCAGAGGCCACCACCACAAGGTGGCTCTTTTTGTGGATAACCTGATTCTTACGCTTTCCCACCCACACACCTCTCTCCCGGCTCTTCTTCCCTTGCTGCGGTCCTTTGAATTGGCATCTGGCCTCAAAATAATCACGAGAAGTCTTGGGCCCTGAACCTCACGATCCCAAGGGAGGAGATTCCTACTCTACAATCTCTCGTCCCCTATCAATGGGCCACTAGCTCCATTCGCTACCTGGGACTCCAACTGACTCCCACGCTTGCCACGTGGTCCCAAACCAACTGGTGGGAATGCAGGAGGGCGGTCTTGGATGATCTGCGAATCTGGAAACCTCTTGCCCTCTCCTGGCTGGGCCGCCTAAACGCCATCAAAATGTCAGTGCTTCCAAAAATTCTATATCTGTTTCAATGTCTCCCCACCCCTATTCCCCAACACCAGATCCAAAGTCTCCAGCGCGACATCAACAATTTCATCTGGGGCGAACGTAGGCCACGATTCACCAACAAAATTCTTATGCTCCCACGGGACAGGGGTTGGCTTGCCTGTCCCAACTTACTGGAGTACTACTGGGCCTCCCATCTTCGCTTTATCTCTGAGTGGGTGGCGAGGGAGAGCGAAAAGGTCTGGTTCCATATGGACAGGGCGGTAACTGGACGATCCATTTGGGACCTCCCCTGGCTCCCCCGGACCTCACGCTCCCGAAGTGCCTACATTGCTCTTCCTACCAAGACGGTACTGGACTTCTGGGACAGAGTGGCCATCTTTAAGGGACTCACTACTTTCCCCTTCCCCCATACACCCATTGCTGGAAACTTGCTTTTCCCGCCGGCTGTCAACCCCCAGGTATTCTTTGACTGGCTGGAGGGTGGGTGTAGAACGATCCGTGACCTGTTCCTAGGCGACACATTTAAAACCTTTGCTCACTGCAAGGAAGAGTTCCGACTCACGGAGGGAGCCAGGATGCAATACATGCAGCTCCGTCACTGGGTGTTTAAGTCCTCTTTAGCGCAGGCCGCAACCCGAGCGTTCACCCCTTTTGAATGCTTAGTGCGCTCCTTTGGTGATTCTAAGGGACTCATCTCCCAGACATACCAGGTTTTGCAACATCCCCCGCTTGTGACTCATCATCCATATCAGCGTCAATGGCAATCGACAACTTCTTTAGAAATCGCCCCCGCCCAATGGAACCGCCTGTGGTGGGATATCCCGAAGGTATACCGCAGCATCCCTCAACGGGAAACTGCTTATAAGATTGTGATGCACTGGTACTATACTCACCTTCGCCTGCACAGGATGTTCCCTAATTCCTCTCCTCTGTGCTGGAGATGCTCGGGCTCCCCGGGTGATTTCATTCATATTTGGTGGGCCTGTCCGCTTTTGACTCTGTTTTGGAAAGAGGTTCTTAGTCATATTAAGTTGGTGCTTGGCTTCCCCCTGCCTGAAACCCCAGTCAAGGTACTCCTAGGCCTTAAACCTGATCACCTGCGTGCACTTACTCGTAGTGACTGGCATATTGCACTCCACATGTTAGGTGCCGCTAAACAACTCATTGCTTTGTACTGGAAAAAAACAGAGGCCCCTCCCATTAACATCTGGTTCACGCGTTTGTGGCACACGATGACTATGGAACTACTTACCGCGCGCTTGCAGTCTCGCGATACTCACTTCACCAAGATATGGCAGCTGCTGGTCACCTACCTTTGTAAAATGCAACATGCACGTCTCCTGCCCCCGAAGCTCCGGGCTCTCCACCTTTTTGAAGATGCTGTGTGTCCCCTTGACCCTGACAGATTACCTGCATAACCAGTCCGGTCCTGTCCCTCACCCATTATAGTGCGCCCCGATGGGAGGTCCGACTAATCTACACCTTTGCCCAATCCCCCCACCCTATTTCTCTCTGACGTTTTTGCTACTCACTGCTCTTGGATTGCACAACCAATGCAGCTTTTTTTCTCTGTCTCTTCCCATAGATCTTTCACCCCCTGCACTAGTCTTCTCTCTTTCCCTACTCGCTTTTTCTCCTTCCATTTCTCTGTCAGTTCATCTTGCCCTGTCTCTCTCTTCAGGGTTGTCTCTTTTTTTTTCTCTTCTCCAAGTTGATTGTGGGTCCATTTGTTCTCCCTGTCTAGAGGCTCCCCAACGTTGAACTCCTATGCAGTGCTTCTTATATTACGCGGCCGGCCCGTCATGGGTTGTAGGTGACTTGCTGTGTAACACCTGCTTTGATAGCAATTACCTGCACTTTACATGAATACTCTAGCCTATGCGGCTGGCCCTACCAAGGGTTGTAGGCGACATGCTGTGTATATGTGGACCATCTCTCTGGTTCTCGATTGAAAATAAAAACAGATTCTGATAAAAAAAATCACCATTGCTGACCATTCGGAGAAAGTTCCTTAGGTCCGGGGTCATCTTTTTTCATCAGAAATTGGATTTTTTGGACTCTAGAAAAAATGATTCAAAATGTAAATTGTATCATGCCTCATGTTAAATAACCACTTTTTAAGGCCTCCTGATTACCAAAACTGCCATTTTTATAGACTATTCCTCCTACTCAGAAGCTTGTATTTGACCTGATTTCAAGCATGAAAGTTACTCTAAACACACTAATTTTAGTTCCAAAAGTGACGATTCACATCCGACAGTCATTTACAGTCAAAAGATTAAACATTACAAAATCACCATTGCTGACCATTCGGAGAAAGTTCCTTAGGTCCGGGGTCATCGTTATTCATCGGAAATTGGGTTTTTGGACTAGAAAAAATGATTCAAAATGTCAATTGTATTATGCCTCATGTTGAATAATCTCTTCTTAAGTACTCCCAGTGACCAAAATTGTCATTTTTATATACTTTTCCTCCTACTCAGAAGCTTGTATTCTGCCCGATTTTGAGCATGAAAGTGACTCTAAACACACTTTTAGTTCTAAAAGTGATGATTCACATCTGACAGACATTTACAGTTGAAAGATTAAATATTTAAAAATATCACCATTTCTGGCTATTCAGAGAAAGTTCCACAGGTGCAGAGTCATCGTTTTTAATCAGAAAATGGATTCTTGGGACTGTAGAAAAAATGATTTAAAATGTCAATTGTATCATGCCTCATGTTAAATAACCACTTTTTAAGGCCTACCGATGACCAAAATTGCCATTTTTATAGACTTTTCCTCCTACTCAGAAGCTTGTATTTTTGCCTGATTTCGAGCATAAAAGTGACTCTAAAAACACTTATTTTAGTTCCAAAAGTGATGATTCACATCAGACAGTCATTTACAGTTGAAAGATTAAATATTAAAAAAATCACCATTATGACCATTAGGAGAAAGTTCCTTCGGTCCGGGGTCATCTTTTTTCATCAGAAATTGGATTTTTTGGACTCTACAAAAAATGATTCAAAAATTCAATTGTATCGCACCTCATGTTGAATAGCCTCTTTTTAAGGCCTCCCAGTGACCAAAATTGGCATTTTTATATACTTTTCCTCCTACTTAGAACTTTGATTTTGCCCAATTTCAAGCACAAAAATGACTCCAAACACACTTATTTTAAGTCCAAAAGTGATTATTCACATGCAATAATCATTTACAGTCAAAAGATTAAACATTAAAAAATCACCATTACTGACCATCAGGACAAAATTCGACAGCTCATCGTTTTTCATCAGAAAATTTATTTTTTGGACTGTACAAAAAATGATTCAAAATGTCAACTGGACCGTGCCTCATGTTGAATAAGCACTTTTTAAAGTCTCACAGTGACCAAAATTGCCATTTTTACAGACTTTTCCTCCAACTCACAAGCTTCTATTTTGACCGATTTCAGGCAGGAAAATGACTTCAAACACACTTATCTTAGTTGCAAAAGTGATAATTCACATGCAATAGTCATTTACAGTCAAAAGATTAAACATTAAAAATTTCACCATTACTGACCATCTAGACAAAGTTTGACAGGTCCGGGATCATCATTTTAAATCAGAAAATAGATTTTTTGGACTGTATAAAAAATTATTTAAAATGTCAATTGGATCGTGCCTCATGTTGAATAATCACTTTTTAAAGCCTCACAGTGACCAAAATTGCTTCTTTTACTGCCTATTCCACCTACTCAGAAGCTTCTATTTTCACCAATTTCAGGCAGGAAAATGACTCTAACCACACTTATTTTAGTTCCATAAGTTATAATTCACATGCAATAGTCATTTACAGTCAAAAGATTATCAATTAAAAAATCACCATTACTGACCATGTGGAGAAACATCGACAGATCCGGGGTCATTGTTTTTCATCAGAAAATAGATTTTTGGGACTGTAAAAAAATGATTCAAATTGTCAATTGGATCGTGCCTCATGTTGAATAACCACTTTTAAATCCTCACAGTGACCAAAATTGCCATTTTTACAGACTTTTCCACATAATCAGAAGCTTCTATTTTGACCAATTTCAGGCAGGAAAATGACTCTAAACACACTCATTTTAGTTGCAAAAGTAATAATTCACATGCAATAATAATTTACAGTCAAAAGATTAAACATTAAAAATCACCATTACTGACCATCAGGACAAAATTCGACAGCTCATCGTTTTTTTATCAGAAAATTTATTTTTTGGACTGTACAAAAAATGATTCAAAATGTCAATTGGATCATACCTCATGCTGAATAACCACTTTTTAAAGCCTCACAGTGACCAAAATTGCCATTTTTACTGCCTATTCCACCTACTCAGAAGCTTCTATTTTCACCAATTTCAGGCAGGAAAATGACTCTAAACACACTTATTTTAGTTCCATAAGATATAATTCACATGCAATAGTCATTTACAGTCAAAAGATTAAAAATTAAAAAATCACCATTACTGACCATCTGGAGAACATTTGACAGGTCATCGTTTTTCATCAGAAAATTGATTTTTGGACTGTACAAAAAATGATTCCCTCTTTTTAAGGCCTCCCAGTGACCAAAATTGGCATTTTTATAGACTTTTCCTCCTACTTAGAACTTTGATTTTGCTCAATTTCAAGCACAAAAATGACTCCAAACACACTTATTTTATGTTCAAAAGTGATATTTCACATCTGACAGTCATTTACAGTTGAAAGATTAAATATTAGAAAAATCACCATTTCTGACCATTCGGAGACAGTTCCACAGGTCATTGTTTTTAATCAGAAATTGGATTTTTTGGACTGTACATAAAATTATTTTAAATGTCAATTGTATCATGCCTCATGTCAAATAACCACTTTTAAGGCCTCCTGATTACCAAAATTGCCTTTTTTATAGACTATTCCTCCTACTCAGAAGTTTGTATTTTGCCCGATTTCGAGCATGAAAGTGACACTAAACACAATTATTTTAGTTCTAAAAGTGATGATTCACATCTGACGGACATTTAGAGTGGTAAGATTAAATATTTAAAAAATCACCATTACTGACCATTCGGAGAAAGTTCCTTAGGTCCGGGGTCATCTTTTTTCATCAGAAATTGGATTTTTTGCACTTTACAAAAAGGATTCAGCATGTTAATTGTATTGCGGCTCATGTTCAATAACCACTTTTTAAGGCCTTCCGATGACCTAAATTTCAATTTTTATACACTTTTTCTCCTACTAAGAACTTTGATTTTGCCTGATTTTGGGCATGAAAATTACTCTAAACACACTTATTTTTGTCTAAAAGTGATGATTCACATCTGACAGTCATTTACAGTCGAAAGATTAAATATTAAAAAAATCACCATTTCTGACCATTCGGAGACAGTTCCACAGGTCCAGGGTCATCGTTTTCAATCAGAAATTGGATTTTTTGGACTGTAGAAAAAATGATTCAAAATGTCAATGGTATCATGCCTCATGTTAAATAACCACTTTTTATGGCCTCCTGATGACCAAAATTGCCATTTTTACAGACTTTTCCTCCTACTGAAAAGCTTGTATTTTACCCAATTTCGAGCATGAAAGTGACTCTAAACACACTTATTTTAGTTCTGAAAGTGATGATTCACATCTGACAGACATTTACAGTCATAAGATTAAACTTTTAAAAAATCACTATTACTTACCATTCAGGGAAAGTTCCTTAGGTCCGGGGTCATCATTTTCATCAGAAATTAGATTTTTTGGACTGTACAAAAAATGATTCAATATGTCAATTGTATTGGGGCTCATGTTCAATAACCACTTTTTAAGGCCTCCCAGTGACCAAAATTGCCATTTTTTATAGAGTGTTCCTCGTACTCAGAAGCTTGTATTTGACCTGATTTCGAGCATGAAAGTGACTCTAAATAAACTAATTTTAGTTCCAAAAGTGACGATTCACATCCGACAGTCATTTACAGTCAAAAGATTAAACATTACAAAATCAACATTTCTGACCATTCGGAGAAAGTACCACAGGTCCGGGGTCATCGTTTTTCATCAGAAATTGGATTTTTGGACTGTTAAAAAAATAATTCAAAATGTCGATTGCATCGCGCCTCATGTTGAATAACCACTTTTTAAGGCCTCCCAGTGACCAAAATTGCAATTTTTATAGACTTTTCCTCCTACTCAGATCTTTGATTTTGCCTGATTTTGGGCATGAAAATGACTCTAAACACACTTATATTTTGTCCAAAAGTGATGATTCACATCTGACAGTCATTTACAGTCGAAAGATTAAATATAAAAAAATCACAATTTCTGACCATTCGGAGACAGTTCCACAGGTCCAGGGTCATCGTTTTGAATCAGAAAATAGATTTTTTGAACTGTACAAAAAATGATTCAAAATGTCAATTGGATCGGGCCTCATGTTGAGTAACCACTTTCTAAATCCTCACAGTGACAAAAATTTCCATTTTTACAGACTTTTCCACCTACTCAGAAGCTTCTATTTTGACCATTTTCAGGCAGGAAAATGACTCTAAACACACTTATTTTAGTTGCAAAAGTAATAATTCACATGCAATAATCATTTACAGTCAAAAAATTAAACATTAAAAAATCACCATTACTGACCATCAGGACAAAATTCGACAGCTCATCGTTTTTTATCAGAAAATTTATTTTTTGGACTGTACAAAAAATGATTCAAAATGTCAATTGGATCGTGCCTCATGTTGAATAACCACTTTTTAAAGCCTCACAGTGACCAAAATTGCCATTTTTACAGACTTTTCCTCCTACTCACAAGCATCTATTTTGACCGATTTCGGTCAGGGAATGACTTCAAACACACTTATCTTAGTTGCAAAAGTGATAATTCACATGCAATAGTCATTTACAGTCAAAAGATTAAACATTAAAAATTTCACCATTACTGACCATCTAGACAAAGTTTGACAGGTCCGGGGTCATCATTTTAAATCAGAAAATAGATTTTTTGGACTGTATAAAAAATTATTTAAAATGTCAATTGTATCATGCCTCATGTTAAATAACCACTTTTTAAAGCCTCACAGTGACCAAAATGGCTTCTTTTACTGCCTATTCCACCTACTCAGAAGCTTCTATTTTCACCAATTTCAGGCAGGAAAATGACTCTAAACACACTTATTTTAGTTCCATAAGATATAATTCACATGCAATAGTCATTTACAGTCAAAAGATTAAAAATTAAAAAATCACCATTACTGACCATCTGGAGAACATTTGACAGGTCCCGGGTCATCGTTTTTCATCAGAAAATTGATTTTTTGGACTGTACAAAAAATGATTCAAAATGTCAATTGTATTATGCCTCATGTTGAATAACCTCTTTTTAAGTCTTCCCAGTGACCAAAATTGCCATTTTTATAGCCTTTTCCGCCTACTCAGAAGTTTGATTTTGCCTGATTTCGAGGATAAAAATGACTCCAAACACACTTATTTTAGGTCAAAAGTGATGATTCACATTTGACAGTTATTTACAGTCGAAAGCATAAACATTAAAAAAATCACCATTTCTGACCATTCGGGGAAAGTTCCTTAGGTCCGGGGTCATCATTTTCATCAGAAATTTCATTTTTTGGACTGTACAAAAAATGATTCAATATGTCAATTGTATGGGGCTCATGTTCAATAACCACTTTTTAAGGCCTCCCAGTGACCAAAATTGCCATTTTTATAGAGTGTTCCTCGTACTCAGAAGCTTGTATTTGACCTGATTTCGAGCATGAAAGTGACTCTAAATAAACTAATTTTAGTTCCAAAAGTGACGATTCACATCCGACAGTCATTTACAGTCAAAAGATTAAACATTACAAAATCAACATTTCTGACCATTCGGAGAAAGTACCACCGGTCCGGGGTCATCGTTTTTCATCAGAAATTGGATTTTTTGGACTGTTCAAAAAATGATTCAAAATGTTGATTGCATCGCGCCTCATGTTGAATAACCACTTTTTAAGGCCTCCCAGTGACCAAAATTGCAATTTTTATAGACTTTTCCTCCTACTCAGATCTTTGATTTTGCCTGATTTTGGGCATGAAAATGACTCTAAACACACTTATTTTAGTTGCAAAAGTAATAATTCACATGCAATAATCATTTACAGTCAAAAGATTAAACATTAAAAAATCACCATTACTGACCATCAGGACAAAATTCGACAGCTCATCGTTTTTTATCAGAAAATTTATTTTTTGGACTGTACAAAAAATGATTCAAAATGTCAACTGGACCGTGCCTCATGTTGAATAAGCACTTTTTAAAGCCTCACAGTGACTAAAATTGCCATTTTTACAGACTTTTCCTCCTACTCACAAGCTTCTATTTTGACCGATTTCAGGCAGGAAAATGACTTTAAACACACTTATTTTAGTTCCATAAGTGATAATTCACAAGCGATAGTCATTTACAGTCAAAAGATTAAACATTAAAAAATCGCCATTATTGACCATCTGGAGAAAGTTCGATAGGTCCGGGATCATCGTTTTTCATCAGAAAATAGATTTTTTGGACTGTACAAAAAATGATTCAAAATGTCAATTGGATCATTCCTCATGTTGAATAACCACTTTTTAAAGCCTCACAGTGACCAAATTGCCATTTTTCTGACTTTTCCTCCTACTCACAAGCATCTATTTTGACCGATTTCGGTCAGGAAAATGACTTCAAACACACTTATCTTAGTTGCAAAAGTGATAATTCACATGCAATAGTCATTTACAGTCAAAAGATTAAACATTAAAAATTTCACCATTACTGACCATCTAGACAAAGTTTGACAGGTCCGGGGTCATCATTTTAAATCAGAAAATAGATTTTTTTGACTGTATAAAAAATTATTTAAAATGTCAATTGGATCGTGCCTCATGTTGAATAACCACTTTTTAAAGCCTCACAGTGACCAAAATTGCTTCTTTTACTGCCTATTCCACCTACTCAGAAGCTTCTATTTTCACCAATTTCAGGCAGGAAAATGACTCTAAACACACTTATTTTAGTTCCATAAGTTATAATTCACATGCAATAGTCATTTACAGTCAAAAGATTAAAAATTAAAAAATCACCATTACTGACCATGTGGAGAAAAATCGACAGATCCGGGGTCATTGTTTTTCATCAGAAAATAGATTTTTTGGACTGTAATAAAATGATTCAAATTGTCAATTGGATCGTGCCTCATGTTGAATAACCACTTTTTAAATCCTCACAGTGACCAAAATTGCCATTTTTACAGACTTTTCCACATAATCAGAAGCTTCTATTTTGACCAATTTCAGGCAGGAAAATGACTCTAAACACACTTATTTTAGTTGCAAAAGTAATAATTCACATGCAATAATAATTTACAGTCAAAAGATTAAACATTAAAAAATCACCATTACTGACCATCAGGACAAAATTCGACAGCTCATCGTTTTTTATCAGAAAATTTATTTTTGGACTTTACAAAAAATGATTCAAAATGTCAATTGGATCATGCCTCATGCTGAATAACCACTTTTTAAAGCCTCACAGTGACCAAAATTGCCATTTTTACTGCCTATTCCACCTACTCGAAGCTTCTATTTTCACCAATTTCAGGCAGGAAAATGACTCTAAACACACTTATTTTAGTTCCATAAGATCTAATTCACATGCAATAGTCATTTACAGTCAAAAGATTAAAAATTAAAAAAATCACCATTACTGACCATCTGGAGAACATTTGACAGGTCCCGGGTCGTTTTTCATCAGAAAATGGATATTTTAGAATGTACTATAAATGATTTAAAATGTCAATTGAATCGAGCCTTATGTTGAATAACCTCTTTTTAAGGCCTCCCAGTGACCAAAATTGGCATTTTTATAGACTTTTCCTCCTACTTAGAACTTTGATTTTGCTCAATTTCAAGCACAAAAATGACTCCAAACACACTTATTTTATGTCCAAAAGTGATATTTCACATCTGACAGTCATTTACAGTTGAAAGATTAAATATTTAAAAAATCACCGTTTCTGACCATTCGGAGACAGTTCCACAGGTCCGGGGTCATCGTTTTTAATCAGAGATTGGATTTTTTGAACTGTACAAAAAATTATTTTAAATGTCAATTGTATCATGCCTCATGTTAAATAACCACTTTTAAGGCCTCCTGATTACCAAAATTGCCTTTTTATAGACTATTCCTCCTACTCAGAAGCTTGTATTTTGCCCGATTTCGAGCATGAAAGTGACACTAAACACACTTATTTTAGTTCTAAAAGTGATGATTCACATCTGACGGACATTTAGAGTGGTAAGATTAAATATTAAAAAAATCACCATTACTGACCATTCGGAGAAAGTTCCTTAGGTCCGGGGTCATCTTTTTTCATCAGAAATTGGATTTTTGCACTGTACAAAAAAGGATTCAGCATGTTAATTGTATTGCGGCTCATGTTCAATACCCACTTTTTAAGGCCTTCCGATGACCTAAATTTCAATTTTCTACACTTTTTCTCCTACTAAGAACTTTGATTTTGCCTGATTTTGGGCATGAAAATGACTCTAAACACACTTATTTTTTGTCTAAAAGTGATGATTCACATCTGACAGTCATTTACAGTCGAAAGATTAAATATTAAAATAATCACCATTTCTGACCATTTGGAGACAGTTCCACAGGTCCAGGGTCATCGTTTTCAATCAGAAATTGGATTTTTTGGACTGTAGAAAAAATGATTCAAAATGTCAATTGTATTTTGCCTAATGTTGAATAACCTCTTTTTAAGTCTTCCCAGTGACCAAAATTGCCATTTTTATAGACTTTTCCGCCTACTCAGAAGTTTGATTTTGCCTGATTTTGAGGATAAAAATGACTCCAAACACACTTATTTTAGGTCAAAAGTGATGATTCACATTTGACAGTTATTTACAGTCGAAAGCAGAAACATTAAAAAAAATCACCATTTCTGACCATTCGGGGAAAGTTCCACAGGTCCGGGGAAATCGTTTTTAATCACAAATCGGGTTTTTTGGACTGTTCAAAAAATTATTCTAATTGTCAATTGTATCGCCGCTCATGTTGAATAATCTCTTCTTAAGTAAACCCAGTGACCAAAATTGCCATTTTTATAGACTTTTGCTCCTACTCAGAAGCTTGTATTTTGCCCGATTTCGAGCATGAAAATTACTCTAAACACACTTATTTTAGTTCTAAAAGTGATGATTCACATCTGACGAACATTTAGATTTGTAAGATTAAACATTAAAAAAATCACCATTACTGACCACTCTGAGAAAGTTCCTTAGGTCCGGGGGCATCTTTTTTCATCAGAAATTGGATTTTTTGGACTCTACAAAAAAGGATTCAATATGTCAATTGTATTGCGGCTCATGTTCAATAACCACTTTTTAAGGCCTTCCGATGACCAAAATTGCAATTTTTATACACTTTTCCTCCTACTCAGAACTTTGATTTTGCCTGATTTCGAGCTTGAAAATCACTCTAAACACACTTATTTTAGTTCTGAAAGTGATGATTCACATCTGACAGACATTTACAGTCATAAGATTAAACTTTAAAAAAATCACTATTACTTACCATTCAGGGAAAGTTCCTTAGGTCCGGGGTCATCATTTTCATCAGAAATTTGATTTTTGGACTACAAAAAATGATTCAATATGTCAATTGTATTGGGGCTCATGTTCAATAACCACTTTTTAAGGCCTCCCAGTGACCAAAATTGCCATTTTTATAGAGTGTTCCTCGTACTCAGAAGCTTGTATTTGACCTGATTTCGAGCATGAAAGTGACTCTAAATAAACTAATTTTAGTTCCAAAAGTGACGATTCACATCCGACAGTCATTTACAGTCAAAAGATTAAACATTACAAAATCAACATTTCTGACCATTCGGAGAAAGTACCACAGGTCCGGGGTCATCGTTTTTCATCAGAAATTGGATTTTTTGGACTGTTAAAAAAATAATTCAAAATGTCGATTGCATCGCGCCTCATGTTGAATAACCACTTTTTAAGGCCTCCCAGTGACCAAAATTGCAATTTTTATAGACTTTTCCTCCTACTCAGATCTTTGATTTTGCCTGATTTTGGGCATGAAAATGACTCTAAACACACTTATATTTTGTCCAAAAGTGATGATTCACATCTGACAGTCATTTACAGTCGAAAGATTAAATATAAAAAAATCACAATTTCTGACCATTCGGAGACAGTTCCACAGGTCCAGGGTCATCGTTTTGAATCAGAAAATAGATTTTTTGAACTGTACAAAAAATGATTCAAAATGTCAATTGGATCGTGCCTCATGTTGAGTAACCACTTTTTAAATCCTCACAGTGACAAAAATTTCCATTTTTACAGACTTTTCCACCTACTCAGAAGCTTCTATTTTGACCATTTTCAGGCAGGAAAATGACTCTAAACACACTTATTTTAGTTGCAAAAGTAATAATTCACATGCAATAATCATTTACAGTCAAAAGATTAAACATTAAAAAATCGCCATTACTGACCATCTGGAGAAAGTTCGATAGGTCCGGGGTCATCGTTTTTCATCAGAAAATAGATTTTTTGGACTGTACAAAAAATTATTCAAAATGTCAATTGGATCATGCCTCATGTTGAATAACCACTTTTTAAAGCCTCACAGTGACCAAAATTGCCATTTTTGCAGACTTTTCCTCCTACTCACAAGCATCTATTTTGACCGATTTCGGTCAGGGAATGACTTCAAACACACTTATCTTAGTTGCAAAAGTGATAATTCACATGCAATAGTCATTTACAGTCAAAAGATTAGACATTAAAAATTTCACCATTACTGACCATCTAGACAAAGTTTGACAGGTCCGGGGTCATCATTTTAAATCAGAAAATAGATTTTTTGGACTGTATAAAAAATTATTTAAAATGTCAATTGTATCATGCCTCATGTTAAATAACCACTTTTTAAAGCCTCACAGTGACCAAAATTGCTTCTTTTACTGCCTATTCCACCTACTCAGAAGCTTCTATTTTCACCAATTTCAGGCAGGAAAATGACTCTAAACACACTTATTTTAGTTCCATAAGATATAATTCACATGCAATAGTCATTTACAGTCAAAAGATTAAAAATTAAAAAATCACCATTACTGACCATCTGGAGAACATTTGACAGGTCCCGGGTCATCGTTTTTCATCAGAAAATTGATTTTTTGAACTGTACAAAAAATGATTCAAAATGTCAATAGTATCGCGCCTCATGTTGAATAGCCTCTTTTTAAGGCCTCCCAGTGACCAAAATTGGCATTTTTATAGACTTTTCCTCCTACTTAGAACTTTGATTTTGCTCAATTTCAAGCCCAAAAATGACTCCAAACACACTTATTTTATGTCCAAAAGTGATATTTCACATCTGACAGTCATTTACAGTTGAAAGATTAAATATTAAAAAAATCACCATTACTGACTATTCGGAGAAAGTTCCTCAGGTCCGGGGTCATCGTTTTTCATCAGAAATTGGATTTTTTGGACTGTACAAAAAATTATTTTAAATGTCAATTGTATCATGCCTCATGTTAAATAACCACTTTTAAGGCCTCCTGATTACCAAAATTGCCTTTTTTATAGACTATTCCTCCTACTCAGAAGCTTGTATTTTGCCCGATTTCGAGCATGAAAGTGACACTAAACACACTTATTTTAGTTCTAAAAGTGATGATTCACATCTGACGGACATTTAGAGTGGTAAGATTAAATATTAAAAAAATCACCATTACTGAACATTCGGAGAAAGTTCCTTAGAAATTGGATTTTTGCACTCTACAAAAAAGGATTCAGCATGTTAATTGTATTGCGGCTCATGTTCAATAACCACTTTTAAGGCCTTCCGATGACCTAAATTTCAATTTTTATACACTTTTTCTCCTACTAAGAACTTTGATTTTGCCTGATTTTGGGCATGAAAATGACTCTAAACACACTTATTTTTTGTCTAAAAGTGATGATTCACATCTGACAGTCATTTACAGTCGAAAGATTAAATATTAAAAAAATCACCATTTCTGACCATTCGGAGACAGTTCCACAGGTCCAGGGTCATCGTTTTCAATCAGAAATTGGATTTTTTGGACTGTAGAAAAAATGATTCAAAATGTCAATTGTATTATGCCTCATGTTGAATAACCTCTTTTTAAGTCTTCCCAGTGACCAAAATTGCCATTTTTATAGACTTTTCCGCCTACTCAGAAGTTTGATTTTGCCTGATTTCGAGGATAAAAATGACTCCAAACACACTTATTTTAGGTCAAAAGTGATGATTCACATTTGACAGTTATTTACAGTCGAAAGCATAAACATTAAAAAAAATCACCATTTCTGACCATTCGGGGAAAGTTCCTTAGGTCCGGGGTCATCATTTTCATCAGAAATTTCATTTTTTGGACTGTACAAAAAATGATTCAATATGTCAATTGTATGGGGCTCATGTTCAATAACCACTTTTTAAGGCCTCCCAGTGACCAAAATTGCCATTTTTATAGAGTGTTCCTCGTACTCAGAAGCTTGTATTTGACCTGATTTCGAGCATGAAAGTGACTCTAAATAAACTAATTTTAGTTCCAAAAGTGACGATTCACATCCGACAGTCATTTACAGTCAAAAGATTAAACATTACAAAATCAACATTTCTGACCATTCGGAGAAAGTACCACCGGTCCGGGGTCATCGTTTTTCATCAGAAATTGGATTTTTTGGACTGTTCAAAAAATGATTCAAAATGTTGATTGCATCGCGCCTCATGTTGAATAACCACTTTTTAAGGCCTCCCAGTGACCAAAATTGCAATTTTTATAGACTTTTCCTCCTACTCAGATCTTTGATTTTGCCTGATTTTGGGCATGA
The DNA here is from genome assembly GCA_963921515.1 of Calotriton arnoldi. NCBI lineage: Eukaryota > Metazoa > Chordata > Amphibia > Caudata > Salamandridae > Calotriton > Calotriton arnoldi. The sequence goes on from CAWUFW010011075.1 coordinate 634,183, forward strand.
AAATGACTCTAAACACACTTATATTTTGTCCAAAAGTGATGATTCACATCTGACAGTCATTTACAGTCGAAAGATTAAATATAAAAAAAATCACCATTTCTGACCATTCGGAGACAGTTTCACAGGTCCAGGGTCATCGTTTTGAATCAGAAAATAGATTTTTTTGAACTGTACAAAAAATGATTCAAAATGTCAATTGGATCGTGCCTCATGTTGAATAACCACTTTTTAAATCCTCACAGTGACAAAAATTGCCATTTTTACAGACTTTTCCACCTACTCAGAAGCTTCTATTTTGACCATTTTCAGGCAGGAAAATGACTCTAAACACACTTATTTTAGTTGCAAAAGTAATAATTCACATGCAATAATCATTTACAGTCAAAAGATTAAACATTAAAAAATCACCATTACTGACCATCAGGACAAAATTCGACAGCTCATCGTTTTTTATCAGAAAATTTATTTTTTGGACTGTACAAAAAATGATTCAAAATGTCAACTGGACCGTGCCTCATGTTGAATAAGCACTTTTAAAGCCTCACAGTGACTAAAATTGCCATTTTTACAGACTTTTCCTCCTACTCACAAGCTTCTATTTTGACCGATTTCAGGCAGGAAAATGACTTTAAACACACTTATTTTAGTTCCATAAGTGATAATTCACAAGCGATAGTCATTTACAGTCAAAAGATTAAACATTAAAAAATCGCCATTATTGACCATCTGGAGAAAGTTCGATAGGTCCGGGGTCATCGTTTTTCATCAGAAAATAGATTTTTTGGACTGTACAAAAAATGATTCAAAATGTCAATTGGATCATGCCTCATGTTGAATAACCACTTTTTAAAGCCTCACAGTGACCAAAATTGCCATTTTTGCAGACTTTTCCTCCTACTCACAAGCATCTATTTTGACCGATTTCGGTCAGGAAAATGACTTCAAACACACTTATCTTAGTTGCAAAAGTGATAATTCACATGCAATAGTCATTTACAGTCAAAAGATTAAACATTACAAATTTCACCATTACTGACCATCTAGACAAAGTTTGACAGGTCCGGGGTCATCATTTTAAATCAGAAAATAGATTTTTTTGACTGTATAAAAAATTATTTAAAATGTCAATTGGATCGTGCCTCATGTTGAATAACCACTTTTTAAAGCCTCACAGTGACCAAAATTGCTTCTTTTACTGCCTATTCCACCTACTCAGAAGCTTCTATTTTCACCAATTTCAGGCAGGAAAATGACTCTAAACACACTTATTTTAGTTCCATAAGTTATAATTCACATGCAATAGTCATTTACAGTCAAAAGATTAAAAATTAAAAAATCACCATTACTGACCATGTGGAGAAAAATCGACCGATCCGGGGTCATTGTTTTTCATCAGAAAATAGATTTTTTGGACTGTAATAAAATGATTCAAATTGTCAATTGGATCGTGCCTCATGTTGAATAACCACTTTTTAAATCCTCACAGTGACCAAAATTGCCATTTTTACAGACTTTTCCACATAATCAGAAGCTTCTATTTTGACCAATTTCAGGCAGGAAAATGACTCTAAACACACTTATTTTAGTTGGAAAAGTAATAATTCACATGCAATAATAATTTACAGTCAAAAGATTAAACATTAAAAAATCACCATTACTGACCATCAGGACAAAATTCGACAGCTCATCGTTTTTTATGAGAAAATTTATTTTTTGGACTGTACAAAAAATGATTCAAAATGTCAACTGGACCGTGCCTCATGTTGAATAAGCACTTTTTAAAGCCTCACAGTGACCAAAATTGCCATTTTTACTGCCTATTCCACCTACTCAAAGCTTCTATTTTCACCAATTTCAGGCAGGAAAATGACTCTAAACACACTTATTTTAGTTCCATAAGATCTAATTCACATGCAATAGTCATTTACAGTCAAAAGATTAAAAATTAAAAAAATCACCATTACTGACCATCTGGAGAACATTTGACAGGTCCCGGGTCGTTTTTCATCAGAAAATTGATTTTTGGACTGAACCAAAAATGATTCAAAATGTCAATTGTATCGAGCCTCATGTTGAATAGCCTCTTTTTAAGGCCTCCCAGTGACCAAAATTGGCATTTTTATAGACTTTTCCTCCTACTTAGAACTTTGATTTTGCTCAATTTCAAGCACAAAAATGACTCCAAACACACTTATTTTATGTCCAAAAGTGATATTTCACATCTGACAGTCATTTACAGTTGAAAGATTAAATATTTAAAAAAATCACCATTACTGACCATTCGGAGAAAGTTCCTCAGGTCCGGGGTCATCGTTTTTCATCAGAAATTGGATTTTTGGACTGTACAAAAAATTATTTTAAATGTCAATTGTATCATGCCTCATGTTAAATAACCACTTTTAAGGCCTCCTGATTACCAAAATTGCCTTTTTTATAGACTATTCCTCCTACTCAGAAGCTTGTATTTTGCCCGATTTCGAGCATGAAAGTGACACTAAACACACTTATTTTAGTTCTAAAAGTGATGATTCACATCTGACGGACATTTAGAGTGGTAAGATTAAATATTAAAAAAATCACCATTACTGACCATTCGGAGAAAGTTCCTTAGGTCCGGGGTCATCTTTTTTCATCAGAAATTGGATTTTTTGCACTGTACAAAAAAGGATTCAGCATGTTAATTGTATTGCGGCTCATGTTCAATAACCACTTTTTAAGGCCTTCCGATGACCTAAATTTCAATTTTCTACACTTTTTCTCCTACTAAGAACTTTGATTTTGCCTGATTTTGGGCATGAAAATGACTCTAAACACACTTATTTTTTGTCTAAAAGTGATGATTCACATCTGACAGTCATTTACAGTCGAAAGATTAAATATTAAAATAATCACCATTTCTGACCATTCGGAGACAGTTCCACAGGTCCAGGGTCATCGTTTTCAATCAGAAATTGGATTTTTTGGACTGTAGAAAAAATGATTCAAAATGTCAATTGTATTATGCCTAATGTTGAATAACCTCTTTTTAAGTCTTCCCAGTGACCAAAATTGCCATTTTTATAGACTTTTCCGCCTACTCAGAAGTTTGATTTTGCCTGATTTTGAGGATAAAAATGACTCCAAACACACTTATTTTAGGTCAAAAGTGATGATTCACTTTTGACAGTTATTTACAGTCGAAAGCATAAACATTAAAAAAAATCACCATTTCTGACCATTCGGGGAAAGTTCCACAGGTCCGGGGAAATCGTTTTTAATCACAAATCGGGTTTTTTGGACTGTTCAAAAATTATTCTAATTGTCAATTGTATCGCCGCTCATGTTGAATAATCTCTTCTTAAGTAAACCCAGTGACCAAAATTGCCATTTTTATAGACTTTTGCTCCTACTCAGAAGCTTGTATTTTGCCCGATTTCGAGCATGAAAATTACTCTAAACACACTTATTTTAGTTCTAAAAGTGATGATTCACATCTGACGAACATTTAGATTTGTAAGATTAAACATTTAAAAAATCACCATTACTGACCACTCTGAGAAAGTTCCTTAGGTCCGGGGGCATCTTTTTTCATCAGAAATTGGATTTTTGGACTCTACAAAAAAGGATTCAATATGTCAATTGTATTGCGGCTCATGTTCAATAACCACTTTTTAAGGCCTTCCGATGACCAAAATTGCAATTTTTATACACTTTTCCTCCTACTCAGAACTTTGATTTTGCCTGATTTCGAGCTTGAAAATCACTCTAAACACACTTATTTTAGGTCCAAAAGTGATGATTCACATCTGACAGTCATTTACAGTCGAAAGATTAAACATTAAAAAAATCACCATTTCTTTACATTCGGAGAAAGTTCCCCATGTCCGGGGTCATCATTTTTCATCAGAAATTGGATTTTTTGAACTGTACAAAAATTTATTTTAAATGTCAATTGTATCATGCCTCATGTTAAATAACCACTTTTTATGGCCTCCTGATGACCAAAATTGCCATTTTTACAGACTTTTCCTCCTACTGAAAAGCTTGTATTTTACCCAATTTCGAGCATGAAAGTGACTCTAAACACACTTATTTTAGTTCTGAAAGAGATGATTCACATCTGACAGACATTTACAGTCATAAGATTAAACTTTAAAAAAATCACTATTACTAACCATTCGGGGAAAGTTCCTTAGGTCCGAGGTCATCATTTTCATCAGAAATTTGATTTTTTGGACTGTACAAAAAATGATTCAATATGTCAATTGTATTGGGGCTCATGTTCAATAACCACTTTTTAAGGCCTCCCAGTGACCAAAATTGCAATTTTTATAGACTTTTCCTCTTACTCAGATCTTTGATTTTGCCTGATTTTGGGCATGAAAATGACTCTAAACACACTTATATTTTGTCCAAAAGTGATGATTCACATCTGACAGTCATTTACAGTCGAAAGATTAAATATAAAAAAAATCACCATTTCTGACCATTCGGAGACAGTTCCACAGGTCCAGGGTCATCGTTTTGAATCAGAAATTGGATTTTTTGGACTGTAGAAAAAATGATTCAAAATGTCAATTGTATTATGCCTCATGTTGAATAACCTCTTTTTAAGTCTTCCCAGTGACCAAAATTGCCATTTTTATAGACTTTTCCACCTACTAAGAAGTTTGATTTTGCCTGATTTCGAGGATGAAAATGACTCCAAACACACTTATTTTAGGTCAAAAGTAATGATTCACATCTGACAGTTATTTACAGTCAAAAGAATAAACATTAAAAAAATCACTATTTCTGACCATTCGGGGAAAGTTTCACAGGTCATCATTTTTCATCAGAAATTGGGTTTTTGGACTGTTCAAAAAATGATTCAAAATGTCAATTGTATTGCCGCTCATGTTGAATAATCTCTTCTTAAGTAAACACAGTGACCAAAATTGCCATTTTTATAGACTTTTCCTCCTACTCAGAACTTTGATTTTGCCTGATTTCGAGCATGAAAATTACTCTAAACACACTTATTTTGTGTCCCAAAGTGATATTTCACATCTGACAGTCATTTACAGTCGAAAGATTAAATATTAAAAAATCACCATTACTGACCATTCGGAGAAAGTTCCTTAGGTCCGGGGGCATCTTTTTTCATCAGAAATTTGATTTTTTGGATTCAATATGTCAATTGTATTGCGGCTCATGTTCAAAAACCACTTTTTAAGGACTTCCGATGACCAAAATTGCAATTTTTATACACTTTTCCTCCTACTCAGAACTTTGATTTTGCCTGATTTCAGGCATGAAAATGACTCTAAACACACTTATTTTTTGTCCAAAAGTGATGATTCACATCTGACAGTCATTTACAGTCAAAAGATTTAGGGCCAGATGTAGGTAAAATCAGTTTAGCGAGTCCTTCATAGCGATTTTTAGGGAATCGCTATTAAGGACTCGCAAAATGCTATGTAGGTAGGAATCCCAATAACTTTAGCGATTCCTACACATTCCTTATTTGCGACTCGCAAATTGCGAGTCGCAAATAAAGAATGGCTTCCCCATTCCTATGGGCCCCCACTAAAGTGGCGATACTTTGTAGGCCTGTTATCAGACAGGGGGAACCCAAGGTATTTCGTAGTCAAGACGGTCGCTTTCTCAAGGTGGGGATTAAGGTAGGTCACCGTTCTCTCACATTGTGCAATATCTATGCACCTAACCAGGCACAGGACTCATATCTCTGGACACTTCTGCGGGATCGCATACCGCAGGCGGACCTTTCATTGATTGTAGGGGGTGATTTTAACATGGTGTGGGACGCCACAGTGGATCATAGCAACGCCTCATTTCATGGGGCGGGGGCTATGTCTTCGGCCCTCAAGAGGTAGCTGTCGGACCTTGGCCTGCTAGATACTTGGCGCTACCACTTCCCGGATGTACGCGACTACTCTTACTACTCACACGTCCACCGCTCATATTTGCGTATTGACCACATTTTTGTTTCCCATACCCTGATCGGTGAATTGCTTTCGGCCTCCATGTCCGACATTTCTGTCTCGGACCATGCACATCTCGAAATCCTCCTGAGGGATCCGGCTGCCCATACCCCTCAGACCCCTCATTGGCGCCTGCCTCCGCATATCCTTCGGGACCCAGTAGATGTAGCGAACCTGCAAGATGCCATTGAGTCTTATTTTGCAACTAACGACATCCCCGAAACCCCCTTCCCTGAAGTGTGGGATGCATTTAAGGCCACGATCCGAGACCACATAACATCTCATGCGATTACGCGAGCGCGGGAGGCGCGCCTTCTAGAAAACAATCTATCTGGGGACATCAAGGCTCTTGAGAGACAGGATCAGGAACACCCCTCACTCACACATAAAAGACGACTGGCAACTCTCCGAGGCCAACTGCGTTCCCTCCGCACTAATAAAGCCGAACGGGCTCTTTTGGCGCTGAAGCAATGCTATTTCGAAGGGGGCAACAAAGTGGGTACGGTCCTGGCTAGGTGCCTCAGGGCACGAGCTGCCAAAGCTCACATAGCCAATGTACAGAGTGGTGACGGCACGCGGGCTACAACTGAGGCGGCTAAGCGCGATGCCTTCCATGCATATTACTCGGCACTCTATGCTGAGGACAAGCCACCTCCAAACCGGGTGCGAGCCATTCTGGACGAATGCACCTGGACGCCAATCAGTCAGGATCACGCTCAGCAGCTGGAAGAACCACTTACACGAGCGGAACTTGTGAGCGCTCTGAAGGATCTTCCCCTCGGAAAATCACCCGGCCCGGACGGCCTTCCCCTGTCCTTCTATAGACTCTTTTTGCCGCAGCTCCAGAAACACTTACTGTGTCTTTTTAATTCTTTCACCGACACTGCTGGACCGTCCCCCTCTATGGAGCTGGCGGAGATCGCCCTCATTCCCAAACCGGGCAAGGACCCCACTCTTTGCTCCTCGTTCCGCCCCATTGCCCTTTTGAATACGGATCTCAAATTATACACTAAAATATTGGCTAAGCGAATTGACCCTCATCTACCTGGCCTTATCGAACCCCGATCAGGTAGGCTTTATCCGGCATCGCCAGGGAGCGGATAATGTACGTCGTATTGCACATCTCGTAGGGAAGGCCCACCACTGGGATATACCTGCCTGTTTACTATCACTTGACGCGGAAAAAGCGTTCGACCGGGTGGATTGGACCTTCCTTCGAGCTGTCCTACACAAAGTTGGGCTGGGACCGATCATGATAGCCTGGATCATGGCCCCTTATCTTTCCCCACAGGCTCGGGTACGGGTCAATGGCCAACTTACGGACCCCATCTCCATACACAGAGGCACACGACAGGGATGCCCTCTTCCCCCCTGTTGTTTGCTCTTGTGGTGGAGCCTCTGGCGATGATGATCCGGCAGGCTCCCGACATCCATGGCATCCCCCTCAGAGGACAACACCACAAGGTGGCTCTTTTTGTGGATGACCTGATTCTTACGCTTTCCCACCCACACACCTCTCTCCCGGCTCTTCTTCCCTTGCTGCGGTCCTTTGAATTGGCATCTGGCCTCAAAATAATCACGAGAAGTCTTGGGCCCTGAACCTCATGATCCCAAGGGAGGAGATTCCTACTCTACAATCTCTCGTCCCCTATCAATGGGCCACTAGCTCCATTCGCTACCTGGGACTCCAACTGACTCCCACGCTTGCCACGTGGTCCCAAACCAACTGGTGGGAATGCAGGAGGGCGGTCTTGGATGACCTGCGAATCTGGAAACCTCTTGCCCTCTCCTGGCTGGGCCGCCTAAACGCCATCAAAATGTCAGTGCTTCCAAAAATTCTATATCTGTTTCAATGTCTCCCCACCCCTATCCCCCAACACCAGATCCAAAGTCTCCAGCGCGACATCAACAATTTCATCTGGGGCGGACGTAGGCCTCGATTCTCCAACAAAATTCTTATGCTCCCACGGGACAGGGGTAGGCTTGCCTGTCCCAACTTACTGGAGTACTACTGGGCCTCCCATCTTTGCTTTATCTCTGAGTGGGTGGCGAGGGAGAGCGAAAAGGTCTGGTTCCATATGGACAGGGCGGTAACTGGACGATCCATTTGGGACCTCCCCTGGCTCCCCCGGACCTCACGCTCCCGAAGTGCCTACATTGCTCTTCCTACCAAGACGGTACTGGACTTCTGGGACAGAGTGGCCATCTTTAAGGGACTCACTACTTTCCCCTCCCCCCATACACCCATTGCTGGAAACTTGCTTTTCCCGCCGGCTGTCAACCCCCAGGTATTCTCTGACTGGCTGGAGGGTGGGTATAGAACGATCCGTGACCTGTTCCTAGGCGACACATTTAAAACCTTTGCTCACTGCAAGGAAGAGTTCCGACTCACGGAGGGAGCCAGGATGCAATACATGCAGCTCCGTCACTGGGTGTTTAAGTCCTCTTTAGCGCAGGCCGCAACCCGAGCGTTCACCCCTTTTGAATGCTTAGTGCGCTCCTTTGATGATTCTAAGGGACTCATCTCCCGGACATACCAGGTTTTGCAACATCCCCCGCTTGTGACTCATCATCTATATCAGCGTTGATGGCAATCGACAACTTCTTTAGAAATCGCCCCTGCCCAATGGAACCGCCTGTGGCGGGATATCCTGAAGGTATACCGCAGCATCCCTCAACGGGAAACTGCTTATAAGATTATGATGCACTGGTACTATACTCACCTTCGCCTGCACAGGATGTTCCCTAATTCCTCTCCTCTGTGCTGGAGATGCTCGGGCTCCCCGGGTGATTTCATTCATATTTGGTGGGCCTGTCCGCTTTTGACTCTGTTTTGGAAAGAGGTTCTTAGTCATATTAAGTTGGTGCTTGGCTTCCCCCTGCCTGAAACCCCGGTCACGGTACTCCTAGGCCTTAAACCTGATCACCTGCGTGCACTTACTCGTAGTGACTGGCATATTGCACTCCACATGTTAGGCGCCGCTAAACAACTCATTGCTTTGTACTGGAAAAAAACAGAGGCCCCTCCCATTAACATCTGGTTCACGCGTTTGTGGCAGACGATGACTATGGAACTACTTACCGCGTGCTTGCAGTCTCGCGATACTCACTTCACCAAGATATGGCAGCCGCTGGTCACCTACCTTTGTAAAATGGAACATGCACGTCTCCTGCCCCCGAAGCTCCGGGCTCTCCACCTTTTGAAGATGCTGTGTGTCCCCTTGACCCTGACAGATTACCTGCATAACCAGTCCGGTCCTGTCCCTCACCCATTATAGTGCGCCCCGATGGGAGGTCCGACTAATCTACACCTTTGCCCAATCCCCCCACCCTGCCACCCTATTTCTCTCTGACGTTCTTGCTACTCACTGCTCTTGGATTGCACAACCAATGCAGCTTTTTTTCTCTGTCTCTTCCCATAGATCTTTCACCCCCCTGCACTAGTCTTCTCTCTTTCCCTACTCGCTTTTTCTCCTTCCATTTCTCTGTCAGTTCATCTTGCCCTGTCTCTCTCTTCAGGGTTGTCTCTTTTTTTTCTCTTCTCCAAGTTGATTGTGGGTCCATTTGTTCTCCCTGTCTAGAGGCTCCCCAACGTTGAACTCCTATGCAGTGCTTCTATTATTACGTGGCCGGCCCGTCATGGGTTGTAGGTGACTTGCTGTGTAACACCTGCTTTGA